>JAHWFO010092776.1:3215994-3567824 GCA_023313115.1 Rhysida immarginata | reverse complement strand
GAGAGAGAGAGAGAGAGAGAGAGAGAGAGAGAGAGAGAGAGAGAGAGCACGAAAAAGAGAAAATGTAGTTTGAGACGATGTTGCTTCTTTCACGCGAGCATCTACCAGCTTTAAGGGCATTTGATAGCTTCATTTTCTGTTGCTTTACGTTGTAAATAAGACCATAACTTTTTGCCGGTGCCTTTAAATTTCCATTATAAATGAGTTCGTGGGTGGGTGGTGAATCAATTGCAGGCGCCTGAGATATGACTATCGCTCAAGATTCCGCGCCAAGGTAAGTTATTATTCGTCGAGAATCTGTGATGGAGAAGTAAAAAGAAGCCGGGCAAGTGTCACGGTGGCTGTTGGGTTCCTCGCGGAGCAAGGGGGCGATGGAAGGAAGCCAAAGTGCAGCAGAGGAACCTTGACATTCAATCAGCAACGAAATTGGCATGAGACCCTTGTCAGGAGAGAGACCATGCCCTAACTATTAGAATGGCCAGCGAGAGGAGAATTTCTCCCAAAGGCCACTTCCAATTGCTGCGCTCACGCTCAACCAAAATGATAATGACGTCAGGTAACGATTCAATTCAGCGCATGCCCGGAAATGGAATATGGATGAAGTTGAATTGGAAAGGACGAGGTCATTCAAACAGTATGTACTTGGAGGTCTTTATTTTAATTTTGATGTTCAGCAGCTCAGGACGAGAGGGAAATTAAAAAGACACGAGACGAAGGTTGGAATGTCTTCCTCCTTTAGCAGAATCTTTTCCTTTAGAGAAAACGATTGCAGGCGAGCGTTCAAATTAAATTATCTCTTTTAAAATTGCTAATTATTGTCCACTGAATACAAATTCCGCTTTAAATATCATGAGACACACATGCACATTTATAGGTGATGTAAAATTTAATCCTCTTATATCTTGTTCGTCCAGAAAGTAATGAAAATTTAAACAAAGTTGTTAGAATAATTTAAAATTAAATAGAAAAAATTATTTTGTTTGTTAGACTCCAAATTTATAACAAGAGGGAGTTGAAACCTCCAGCCACGACAGTGGATTTCAACAGAACACGAATAGCTTTCCTGCTCAACAAAAGAGCATCAAAGGGAAAACGTAAGGGGGGTCGCTTTCTAATAATTGGTTTAATTTACTAATTTTAAAAAAACCCCACAGAAATGCAAATTTCTAGTAACTTAAATTTACGAATATAGTTTTTACGACTATCATTTAACATTGATTTTAATGTAATATCTTTAACATTTATTTACTCAAGTACAAAACTCCGATTGTCGGCAACGTCTGTCCCCGCATCCAATTTAGTCCGACCATTATAAAGAAAGTCCCATAATCATAGGTATATGATTTATTAAATGATGAACAATCCATATTAGGACTTTGCGTGCCATATACATAAAGCATTAGTCATTAGTGCCATTTCACTGTTATTGGTACATGTATACTGTTTCTTATTTTATTTAATTTATATTCAATATTTTTAATTCAAAATTATAGTATTCCATAGTGATTTAGAGACATGCGGAAAAAAGATTAGAATGTGTTAGTAAAGATTACCACAGTTTGTTTCTAAGAATGTTCCATTGAGGATTTATTACACGACATATTTCAGATGATTATTAAATTATCGCTGACGCTATCACCAATCGAGCCACTGTGAACATGGAAGCATTACGCTATCTACATGTCCTTTGGGCTGGTTAGAGCAGTTACCTAGTTTGCAAGTCGAGGTTATCTTTCTTAATGGCGTAATATCCATTAAAGCTGAAGGTTCCTGGTTGAAGTCCAGGTTGTGGAATTTTCTTTCCTATTTCCATCGATAAAACTCTCAATCCAAAAAAGTTTTGTAAAGAAGAGTGAAACACATTGTTGTACCTGTACTTAAATTTCTTATTTAATGTATCTATTATTCCCTAGCTTCAATTCACATCATTTCCAAATAATTTCTGACTTAAGGAAATGGTACCTGAACAAGATATGACTCTCATTCTAGATAGTTTTAGAAATACGATTAACAATGCCCAACTGAGCTGATGTAACAATGTATGACGTTTCAGTGCCCAGGCCTTTATTATAGGTGGTATTGTTATGAGCCCCTGCATCCGAGCGGGGAGGCTACCCAGCAGTATTGCCGTATATATATTTGCAACACCCTATTCAATAACTGTGAACCTCATCTTAATATTCTCGGCATTCACTTTGAGGAGAAGTTACACATCTACCACCACTTCTTACTCTGTAGCGTAAGTTCTGTTACTCATAAAAAAATTACAAAATCCGTAATAAAAAATAAATCTTTAGAATTCTAAAAATCAAGGTAATTCCTTCAATTAACTAAAGACCCGGACTCCTCTTATACCCAAGTCCTTAAAGCGCAATTCAAACCACTGTTCCAAAACGTTTATCCTCATGAGGGAGTATTATCTCAAAGCATAATCTATGAGAAATAAATTGCGACCTGAAACATCCAGGTGCTATACTCAGAAACCTGATTACCGTTCTACGAGATAGAATTTGTTCGTAAATGATGAGATCATCCATGCTACCCAAAGGAAGTGACTTCCATACAACTAATGGAATGATCCACTTCACTCAAACAGAAACTAACCACAAACTTGATCTCAATCTGCAATCTTAGTATCGTTTACTCTTCACTTTAAACAAGCTCGCTATGATTATGTACTTCACACCCTACCTCTAGAATCTACTTATCCCGCTTTTCCCTAGGTTTGATGGTTATCATACAACTCTTTCTTACATACATTTCATGAATGCTTACCTATATAAATAAATAAATTAATTAATCAAAATAGAATTAATTAAACATGAAATGTTACCGTCGTTTTGATTTTAATGAAACGAAACAATAACAGATTTCAAGAATTAAACGAGGCCAAAAATATTTTTTTTCACTTTTTTCGACTGGTTTTAATGATTGTATAAACTATTAACTTTGGTTGAAAAAAAAAAAAAAAAAAAAAAAAAAAGACAAATTGAATGCAGGACTTCTTTTAAATCTATAAGACGATATTAAAAAAAAAAAAAACCTTGCGAGAGAAGCTTCAACTGTATCTGTAATTTTGTCAATTAAAAATTTTCCCCCAGACCTGAAAAGCGGTTTCACGGGGGAATCGCGTTCGTAATAATGAACAGCAGGTAAATCAATAGAACGATCGGCGGAGCTACGAAGTGAAAATTATGTACGCTCCTCTCATTACTCTCCCTTGCGATGGAAAGATTTTCACTTCATGATGTTTCCAAACGCACTTGAGCGAAGCTTCAATCGTCCAACGCCATTTTTCCGCCTTCAGAGATAAATGCATTGAAGGCAGTTCCTAATTAGCAACATGACAGACGCGTCAGCCATTTCACAAAAGTAAAGATAAATGGATTTTGGAGGAGGAGGAGGAGGAGGAGGAGGAGGAGGAGGAGAAGAAGCGTTCTTTCCAAGTCCCAAGTAAAAGACCAAGTTGAACGTAATTAGCCCCTTCGAGAATAATCTCTTCGTCTCCTTCCATCACTGTTCCCTTTTGTCGTGAGAGTTTTATTAAAAGAGGAGGGAGGAAAAAAGGAGGAGGAAATAAAGAAATGTCACCCAAGTTCGATGCGCTGGAATTCTTCTTAAATGGAACAAAACACCCAAAAAAATCGAAACAGAAGCAATTCCACCGAGAACGGTCAGTAAAACCGCTCCACAGGCCCGGAGACTATTTTGGCACCGAAAACCTAAGAATAAAGTTGAGGACGATAATGTGCCTTGTTGATGCCAAAATTTGCGCTCGATGTATCAGAGTAGAACGCGTACAGCGCGCAAGGAGCAACTAACGTAATGAGAAAAGCAAATTTGGCTGGTGCGCGTCTCGTTGAATAAGGGCTTTTTTTCACTGCTTCTTCTCTCTCTCACTCGCTTTCTCTCTCTCTTTCACTCTTTTACCTCCCCATCCCTCTCCCCCCTTTACAACTCCCCTCTTTCTCTCTCTCTCTCCCTTCAATTTTATTGGGGGAGTGTTGTTCACCGTTTGCATCAATTTCACCGAAAGCTCCCATCTGCCGTTGTTTGCCATTTCGGGAGCAAAATTTCCGAGGAAAAAGATTGCGAAATCATAAAAGAGGAGAGAGAGAGAGAGAGAGAGAGAGAGAGAGAGAGAGAGAAGGAGGAAGGTTGTTTTTGCTGCCTGTCCTGCTTGACGGTGTGCCAGATCGCCTTAGCGTTATTAACCGTTCGATCGCTTAGCGTCAGACTTAAATAAACGACTGCGAACAACACAGAGAACAATTTCAAAGGAAAGGGTTGCAGAGTTTTTAAATAATGCAAGAGCATTCGACAATAAAAAATAGTCCTCTGTATTCTTTATTTATGCTTAGTATTTGAAAAGAGCTTGCAGAAAGTAAAAATAATAATATTTTATAATAAGGTAAATAAGGCACGAAATTCAGAGATAAAAATTTCATTTAAAATTTTCCTTTTATCACAACCGGCTTTCAAAGCCCAGTTTCTATTATAAAATGCAGCACCAAACCCCGCTTCTGAAATATTCACGCTCGTTTTTTCAGTTTGTTTTGGAAACACCATAAATATTTCGATCGAAAGTTTTGAATTTGCCCAAATAAATGCAAAGCAAACGGCTTTACTAGAAATATTGATTTGGCGCATTGCTAAAAACTGGATAGTTTGGGATTAAAGCGCTTATATTTGACTTAAAAGTGTGGGAAAGCAGGCTATTTACAGTAAATAGACATAACAATTATAGTTCGTTTGAGTATCAAAAATACATTTATTTATTTATTTTGTTTCTGTACCCCTAACCTAACATGTGACAGTCACAAGGATATGGACTGTAGCTGCCCGTTGAAAATTATATCGTCCTGAAGACATGCCGACATTGATTGATACAAATGTCATGATTGTATTAATTTATTAAAATCATCTTCATAGCAGCAACGTCTGAATCCAATTATGGAAAGCGTTGAAAGGAAATTTACTGCTTAAACTAGCCTTAATGGTCATTATTGGGCAATAACCACTGAACATGTTTTATAGCCCTACCCGATCTGAATATTCATACGATTGGCAGTATTATGAAACGGATGCCTAGTTTGCACATTAAATTTAGCTAACATGAATATAGTTTGCAAATTAAACAACTCTAATTGAGAATATCCCTGAAATTGTTGAAATAGATCTTGATGATCAGTAAGCAGCTCTATTTTATTAAAGGAAACTTTTAAACGTGAAATTAGTGTTCGAGATTGACGAACACAAGCATAGGCTTTACCTTACTTTTTCTTCTATGATTTAGCTACCTTGTTTAAAATTGCAGTTTAAACAAAAATAGAAAGTCAGGGTCATCACTGCTTCTGAGTGGTGCTGATTGAGAAGCCTTGCATTCTTGGAATCTACTAGATGGATGGAATCTACATTCGTCCATCAGATGTTTGTAAGAAATTAATACGCCATGTCAGTTTATCTTTCAATAAAGATTATGGGTCCTTAATCCGTAAAACTTGTAACTGCTCACAAAATTGTGGCCGAAAAATTATGTTACCAAAAAAATCCTTTCTGTGTTGAATAACGGTTACTGCGAGCATATAAATATTTTAAGTTCTGTCTATATTTCTGGAATTTTAGAACTGTAAAATCAAACGCGGAAAAATTTGGCTCAAATCAATATTTTTAAAGTTTTGTGTGCAGTCTTTTGTACAGGATATTAAGCTCCTCATTCGTTAAGAAGAAAATCTAGCAATTATTGTATTGTTAAACAAGAATTGTAAAAAAAAATCTTGCAATTCTCTGTCCTACAGTGTTTTCATAATGAAATAGTGTTAACTACTCTACCATAATCTGTAATTTTTCGTATAACCTCTGTTACTGATTACTTGAAACTCATATTTTTACAACAGTAAGCTCATCGTGAACTTAAAAATAATTAAAAATTAAAAATAATAAAAATGGACCTTCTCATATTAACGTGTTCTAATTTAAAGGATTTTAGGGCACATTTTCAGCATCTAAAAAGATCCTGGTATTATAAATAAGATGCCAACAACGAGAAGACACAATGACTATTTTCAATTTTCAACTCAGTATAAAGCAGGTTTTTGCTCATCTTATTACAAGTCGTTGAATTTTTAATGTACATTAAAATTTCCAATAGAGCTCTTCAGACTAAAAGAAACAATTTATATTGGGCGTTCCGTGTTCTAATTAAAACAATAAACATTCCATATGAGCGAATTGCTTCCCGAGACCCAGAAGGATGGCCGGGGTAGAAGCGTCATCACTTGATCAGGTAATCACTCCGGCAGCAAACGACGGTGAAAGCAAAAGAAAGAGAAAGAGAGAGAGAGAGAGAAGGTGGTGGCGTGTATAACCCTCCCCTCCCCACTTATACACCCAGTCACTCACTCACTCAGCCTGCCGACTCCCTCATGCAAAATGAACTCGACCCACCAACCACCACCGGGTAATTGCTGTCAGACCTTCATTTTTCATGCATCTTCTTTTATTAGAAACAAAACATGCACGGCGAGGCCTTTAATTACCTGTCCTTGTCAAAGCGTTTTCCCATGCATGTCTCTGCGAGAGACGCTTAGCTTGCGAACGACCGTGTTACGACAAGCTGGTTCCGAGAGTAACCAGTGATAAATTTTGAGAAATGGCGCCTTCTTCTAACAGCAACTACAACACGGCTCCTCTTCTCATTGTCATCTCTTCTCCTTCGTCTTCCTCCCTTCTCCCTCATTGGGCTGAATTTTTTCTTGGCTCATCTCCGAAGGGGTTTTTTCATCCTCCCTTTTTGCTAAAGAACAAATACATTCTTCCCCCCTTATAATCCAATTTTTTGATCAACTAATTTAAGTTACTGACAGACTATACGTTGTTAGTTGTGTGCTTTCCCTTTTTATTTTCCGTCTCTTTCTTTCTTGCTTTCTTTTCTCTTTTGCCCCTCCTTCATTTTAAAGTTGCGAATGTGCCAAGAAATAATTGAACTGATTGAATTTGGTTCGTATTTGCCAATCTGTCACCTGCTTAACGCGCGCAAAGAGGGTAAACAAGTTGGGCTTAATCACCCGGAAATCTAGACTTTGTCCTGCACATGCTCGTACCCTCCCAACGCGTCCAATAAAAAGAAAGAAAAAGAAGAAAAAAAAAAAAGAGATAGGGAGAGACCATCAGATAGCCTGCATTTTCAACAACACCGAGCCCCTATTTTTATTATAAGAGTCTCAGTTTCCGATTCGCCTTTTATCACCCACCCCTCTACCCCCAGACGATGAAAATGGATTTGAGGCACCCTGTTCCGCTGTCTCCTTAGCCCCAGCGCTCTTTAGTCTTTCTACAAGTAGCAACTGTTTTTAAAGGTGAAATTAATGTTCATTTCTTCGCCAACATCTTTATTTCTTGTCTTAATTTAAAGGAAATTTTAATTAAAAGTTCTTCGTTTCAACTAATTTATCAGGAGCGAAAAAACATAAGCCTACCAAGGAGAGAGAAGATAGGAAGGGGGTGAGAGAGAGAGAGATATTGAAATTTTCCTTCGACGATGGTAACGTGGGAACTCTTTAAGTTATATAAAAACTTCAGTGGAAGAGATAAAATTTAAAGTATTTTGGAGAATAAGCAATTAAAACTTAGTTATTCTTCAACTCCTTTCTCTTCTTTTTCAGATAAAACTTTAAGGTAATAAACGTAAATGAAAGCGATGAAACTTCGTCTTCTTTTATACGTATCTGAGACCATTTAAGTTTCTTACAATTAAAAATTGTAATGGGTCTACCTTCAGTCAAATAAATATCCGAAATTGTTCAATAAAATATAAAATATCGGTTTAATCATCGAAATTTATTTTGTCGCGACACAATGATGCCAACGAATAATCTAGTCATCGAAACACTTTTTATAGGCATGTTCCGGTATGATCTTCAGCACCTTCTGCGAATTTTGTTTTATGAACTTAAACGTCTTCCAAGAAGTGGTAATTTGAGTTTAGGGAACAGGAAAAGGTCACACGATATTTTGATAGAATTTCGTTGAGTTCTTGGTCCAAAAATCGCATACAAAAAATTCGATGTATGACACGGCGGATTATCGTGGTGAAAAATCCAAGAATTGTTCTTCCAAAATTTTGGCCTTTTCTAAAGCATCAGCACAAGGAATTTCGTTGGAGACAAAATTTGAGGCAAATTCTTTGTTTCATAATTTCAAAAAATCACAGACCATGCTTTTGGTCGACTAAAATAACCAACAGGTGTAAACAAATGTTTAACAGATCACGCCAACGTCGTGCTGTAAGGTACATTAGTGCTATTAGGTACAATGGTATTTATTTGACTTAAAATATTGAAAGTTTAAAATAGAAAAACGATTAGCTCGTTGATTCACTTGCAAGTAATTGTGTGTATAAAAATCATACTTCAGCATGTCAGAGAAATGTTACCAATTGCTTATTCAACTTACATTCCATCGTATTGTGGAACTGGTAGAATAAACGGAGTGTAAAAGAAAGTTAAGCTATCTATACCCGTAAAGCATAAAAGCCGCTAAACATATAGCATGTGAACAAAAGTTTCCGTAGGAGAAAATATGGTATTGAACCTATTATATTACTGCAACCATGAATTCAGGAAAATTATTATGGTGTTGAATCCCGTGGCTTTTATTACGGCCTCTACTCTTCGAGAAAGTCTTTACAAATTGATAGATAGCTTAAGGAATTTTCTTCCATTCTTCTCGAAGCTCACTGATGAGTTCAAACATAGATGCTGGTCATTGTAACCTAACCCGCAATCGTCGCTCCAATTCAAGGCGTAATTTATGTCTTCAATGGGATTTATACAGGGTCAGACCATTTTTTCAATCCTTGTCTTCTGAAGCCATTCTTGCATCATCTTGCGGAATAGTCCAAAATGTCAAGGTAACTTGCGAATGCCATAGTTACTGCTAGTGGAACAAAATTGGTCCAATCCCAACCATTATAATGACATCGCCTCCTCCAAACTTCACGGTCGGCACCATGCAATCAGGCATGAAGCTTTATCCGGATATCCACCAGATCCCATCTCGACCATCTGATTGCCAGCGTCGATGGAGATTCGTCACTCCATTACACTTATTTCCATTGTTCCACTGTCCAGTTTCGATGAGCTTACACCTTATTATATGCCGCTTTGCGTGGATTCTTGGGGCTTATGAGAAGCAAAACGGCCAGAAAAACCTAGGTTCCCGATGAATGGGGATTGCAATAACGATAGTTGAAGTGATATTTCGGAACTCTGTAACAATTATTTCAACTAAAGACTTCCGAATGCATCATGCCACACGAGCTAGCACTGGACGTCATCTGTCACTTTCTTTGGCCTGTATTCTCCAGTTTCACTGACGTTCCCCATAACAAAACTAACAACAGTAGTGCCACGCGGTATAGCAATGGCTTGACACTATCATCAGTTCAAGGTTAATGTTTGGGCAGGTATTTATGTGACTGTCTAATCAGACCAGTCTAATAAGTTTGGAAGCGTGTTAATGATGAACGCCCTACATACGTTCTACCAGTATGTCTTACTGATGACGTATATAGGGCGTTCATCATTAACACGCTTCCAAACTTTCTCGAGAATATGCCCCTGGAATTTAGAGCAAAAATGTGATTTATGCATGATGGTCATCCGCAAATTTCATCCATACTGTTCGGTAGATGCTCACTAATATTTCTATAAATTTACGGATATAATCAAATTCAAAATTTGTTTGGCACTGAGTAATTTGTTTTCTTCTGTAATTGGAGCTTTATAAATTTCGATGTTTTTAAGGAAGTCAATTTTTATGGTTACGGGAAATTTTGATACCTTTAAGCTACATAAATGTGTTGTAGACGTCTGTGAAGTCATCTGCAACCATTACCGAATGCGACAGTCCATGATCCATGCGGGCGTCCACGCAGCGGAGGACATTTCGAACATTTACACTGATTTGTGAGATTACCACACATTGTGGTATTGCACGAACAACATACAACCAATAGATACTGTTCATTCCACTGTTCTCATTGTACTCTAGCTTTGTGTCTTTGTAGTGGAATAACTTATCAACCAAACATATGATCTTTTTTACTTGTTTTGATATAGGGAACCAGCCCTCACAGTTTGTTCCCCTATTTTAGATTCACCCTGTATAGGGACTTTATAATCTAGTACTGCCATAGACTTTTAATTTTCATATGATAAAGTGACCACATAAACAGAAACTAAAAAAAATTCAAATCTATTGGTTATTGATGAAAAGTAATTAAACGCAAGTTTTATAATAAATCTATGAAATGAGACGTGATTTATCCTATTTATCTGATAGAAGTCAGCAAATGCAACTTATTATAAAGCTATTTTTGAAAAATCCTTAATATAATTTTCGAAAAATATACAATAGAAATATATTTTCTAAAATTTCATTCTAGACGAATATTTTAGAAGAAATTAATTTGCTTATGCCTAATGAAAATGAAAAGAATCATGTTTCCACTCATCCTTTAAATTCAAAACACCTAAGTTATTAATTTTAATATTTTTTAAAGTAATAAGACTCGCTTTTCTAAAATTTTACGCTTCTCCAAAAAAAAATTCAGTAAATGACGTCAGAATTCAATTCCAGATAATTACAGGCGGGCGAGAAGAAAGAGTACGGGCGGGGAGAAAGAAAAGAGTTTAATTTGTAAGAGAGGAAGACCCAGGAGTTTAATTTTTGGGGGAGATGCGTGAGCGTTTGGCGAGGAGAGGAGAGTGGTGTGGATAGTATAACTCCCTCCGCTTTTGAATTACGTTTTTGTTTATTTGAACGGGGATCGAATCTCCATTGGAAGACGTAGTTGCTACAGGAGCCAAACTGTCAGTTCACCCTCCTCCCCAACCCCTCTTTTGATCGTCTCCGAAATCTAACGATGGAGCTGCCGAACTGAGCTTAACGAACCTTAAACTGTTTTAAAGGGCACCAAATTACGCCCTTCTCTCCAGTCGAAAAATACTATTGGATCGAGGCTCATCCGTGGAGTTTAAGCCTCCCCCGTCTGTCTCGGAACACTGCACCATTTCTTTTTCGCTTCCTTCCTATTTACTCCATGTCCCTTCCATGCTTATTCCCTCGAACAATCAAAAACAGAGGGTTTCGGGCTCGAAATTTATTGGTTGGAGAGACTACAGCCGCGGACGTTAAGACTCCAAGCTTACAATCCTCCATCTACAAACTTCTCTTTTTCTTTCTCTCTCTCTCTTTTTCCCCCTCCTCCTCCTTCCCTGTAGTCGTCAGTTACTTCCTCCATTTTCCTCCTTTTCCCGTTGAGTTTCCAGTCTAATAGTTAATTTAAAACGATTTTTATTCTTTGTTTCCACCGGTTTCTGGTACTGTTTCTAAAGGAATAAAAGAAGTTCGGAACAAATCTTTGTACATAAAGGATTTAAATAAAGCTCAAATAAGGGACGGAGAAAAGTTTTAAGGATTCGCCAACAAATCCGTGAGAAGTTAGGGATGGTTAATTTTTTCCCCGAATAAATTGGGATCGCCTCATTTCTAAAAAGAGGAAAAATTAACTTTGGAATCCTTAGTCTAAAAATTTTCTTAGTACTTCAGGAACTTCAATAGCTCCAAATCTTCAATTGAAAGTAAAATAAATAATATTTTTAATTTATAAAAATAGGTAAAAACACGATTAGGACGTTACCGTTGCTTTATTCAAACCTTTATATTTAATAACAGAAAATTTTTCATATAGTTAACAATCTTAATGCTCCAGAAAAATCTCCATATATTTTAAGTAATATGAATAACACCTTTGATAATGTGTCGTATATCGACCTGATGATAATGACAGTTATGAAATGCAATATTCAAGAAAAAATTAACTTTGTTGAAATTCCAAAAGGATTCCAAATGAAATAATGTTGCACCGGTCAAAAAATTCAATTGCAATATGAATAAAAGTTTCTCTTTTGCTAGGCGCATTGTTCTCATTTTCATTTAGAAATAAAATGAAATCAGCGGAGAACTATTTGAAATTTTTCATTAATTATTCGTTCATCCAATGTGCTAATATTAGGCAAAAAGCCACTCCAATTTTTAATTTAAACATTCTTTTAATCATTTGGGGTAATAACGGTTTGATTACGAGGACGCCGTCAGCAACGAACGCTTTGGAATTATGAATTCTCGCACGCAGCCATTCTCTCACTGACACAATCAGGCCATTATTAAAAATCAAATCCGGCTAAAAATATCGAAACGGCGCTCGTCTTTGTAATAATATTAATGGTCAACCGCATTTATTCGTTTTCTGCCTTCTTCTCAGAGATAATTTTTCATTCTGGACTTTAAATTCTCAGGTAATATCTGAGGTAACCAAGCAATCATGAACTAAGCTAGTCGATTCCAAGAACCTGAAACAATGCAGTTTTTATAATAAATAATAAATAATACTTTTCTAAAATTCAATGTTTTTGAAGGAAAACACAACAGAAGTCTACCTGATTTCACTAGGCTTCTCAGTTTCAGCAATATCGGTTGAGAATACACGAAACATCAAATTTATCAAAATATGAGACAAATACATCTAGAGTGTCTCTTAAACTGAAACACGGTCGAAATAGTCTCCACCAATGGTGGATGCATTTAAGCCATCACTGAACTCAAATTTACTTTGAAAAGACTCCTTCGAGCACTAGATGGCCTTTAACTATGCGGTTTGTCTTTAGCACTAGTTTCACTTACTTTAAGGTTTTTCGTTCATGTTCATACATTTCATCCTTAAAGAACTCAAACGGCTATCCTTTGTTTCTGCTTCATAACCTTAATCTAAAATTACAGAAATTCTTAGTTATCCACCGATACGAAAAGGCCATAAAAAGAAGCAAAGATCTAGAGAATGAGATAGAATGTTCTAATCAAAAATAAGAAACATTTTCCTGGTTAACCGCACCGTGTTGAAGGCCTCGCATTGTCCTGAACAAATGCAAAGCGAGTGCGATGAATCTTTGCAGACTGCTTACAAAGCAGCACTTTAGAATAGGGATTCATTATTTCTCCATTGTTTTTATTGTGAAAACTGTAGAAAGTACTCTAAAATACTGAGCAAGAGTAATAGTTAAATTTTAAAACGTGAAGTAAGTATAATACAAAGCTTGCATGAATAAATCACATAAAGAGAAAAGTTTATACAAAAATGTTCGACAAACTCTTAAAAGGATCAGAAAATTGTGAGGCAAGAGGAGATAAACAGCTCATTTTATCAACAAAAAAATGCCAAATTTTTACTTTAAATAAATAATTTTGGACCTTCTGCTACAGTAATATTTAGATGAAAAATTATAAAACAAAAAAAGAGAGCAATAAGAGCTTCGACGGAAAAAAAATCGTTGAAACGCGTGTTTTGTGGCAACTGTTCGAGAATGGAAAATTTTTTTAAACTTTAAAGAAATTTAAAATATTCAAATGTTCTACCCCTAAGTGTTTTATATTTTTTAGTATTCCAAAAATTAAATGAATTTCCGATTTTTTTTTCATTATTATTAGAAAAATTTGTCTATCTTATAAGGGTGGTACGCAAAATAGGGAGCTTCGATAAGGAGATTCTGGTAATTCACATGATAGAGTATTTTGGCGAACTGTAAAATGACATGTTAGTTCTTTAATCTTACTTTTCAAAAGGTACACTTTATCCTGCTGGTGGCGGAAATTTTTACGTACATCACCAAAATATGCACGTTGCTGAGTATGTAGAAAACCAACTCCTTCTAGCACTCACTCTAATCTGATACGATTTCCATTAAAAAAAAAAAAAGAGACTTGTGTTCGATAAAAAGGTAGTTCAGATCCTTAACTCTCTTCTTTAATAATTAACTTCTTCGGACCACAGAAAAGCTCCTTATGGAATCCTCAACAAAAGCGACCCCAGAAAATACTCTACTGTTATTAAATAGCGGGAAAATGTAGCTACTTATTGGTTTTACAATGTCCGTCTGTCTGCCCCCTTCATATTTTTTACATTTTTTTGACTTATAAGATTGAAATTTGGAACGTAGCTAACCATGCGCATGTCCTCTATTGCTGGTTACTTTTTTGAGTAGGAGCTACAGGAGTAGGAGCTAGAGGGTACCAACTGGTCTAAATGGTATACAGGTATGCAAAGGAGTGAAATTCGGTATGCAGATCCCTTTACATTAATATGAATTTTGGGCCAAATTGTCCCAGCGGGATAGCAGTCATGTGGTCTTTGGACCTATTAACCTTTTCAAATGGCAACATATGGCATGTGATATGTCATTCAATCGGAAACGACGAGAAATGAAAGAAGATAGAGCTCTTTTACATTTTTTAAGTACTACGTTTGAGAAAATCAATTAAAAAGTGCGGAGAAAAGAAGTAAAATAAGAGATAAACTTCCGATACTTTCCTTTACCCTCCTCGGGAGAATTAATTTCTTGTTTTTATTTGATTATTATGCTATAATGTCTTTGTTATCTGATGTTATTTTAATATTATCTTTAAAAAATTTTTCAGCCAATCATCGATATAAATCCAATATTCCTTTTCGACGAATAGTATTCGGTATAATTTTAGAAATTTGATATTTTTTCATATCCAGTTATCGATTTTCTTTGACAGAAGATATGGTACGATTTAAAATAAATCTTCCATACAATTTACCATTGAATTTAAAAAACAGGTACATTCGGATTTTGCAAAATTAATTAGGGACTATATATAGTAACTGAGAATCTACTTAACAGTTTTCATTTTAAATGAAATAAATATGCCAATATCACTAAATAATTGAATTACGCTTATTTAATTGGCAACTTTCATTTAAAATTTGGTTTATGACTGTATTTTAATTTTTGAAAGGCAGCAAGATCATTCCACTTAATCGTAGCCTATGAAGTCGTCTCTTCGTAGAAATCATTATGCTAAAGCCCTTTCCTCAGTTCAATAAAACAGTGGCAAATTCGTTGTATTCGATTACTCGCGTAGGAAGGCGAGGTAAAATCGTATTAGGAGGGAAAAGCGTTTTGGGGGAAGAACCACGAAAGCAAACGGCTGAAAATTATTTCGCAGGGCGGGGACGCCATTCAGGCTTTGACGGTGGGAAGGCCTCTCCCTATCTGAAAGCCTAAGAAAACCACAATCGAATTTTATCGGTTAAAATAGCGGTAATCAAAGGGTTAAGTTGATGCATAAGCACGTAAACTGAGTGCCACCAAAACAAGGTAAAGTCATATTAAGGAGACGGGCGCGCTTTCTATTGATCTTCCATCAGCCAGCAGACGAAAAGGCGAAAGAGGGACGACGACGACGACGACGACGACGGTGTGCGGAGGGGAGGGAGGTTAGGAGAATGGGGTCTCTTATTTACGAAACAAGAAGGGGCCACTGTAGGCTCTCCCTTTCATAAAGCACGTTTCAATATTCCCCATAAATAATTTATTGCGTGCCATGTAATTAGACGGTGCAAATTAAAACGGCACCTGCTCCCAACAAGTCAATTTTGTTCTTCCCTTCTTCCAGCCCAACAGGCCCGCTGGAAGAAAAAGAACGGCTCGCCTCACCTTTTGTCGAGTCTCACCTTCGTCAAATCCTTCAACCTTCCCCTCCATCCAACTTCCAATTCCATCCCCACCCGTTCAAGCCCCATTCTTCCCCCCTCCCCTTCTTTTCCTAAATGATTATTGAGATTGCAATGTAGCGTCGACTTATTTCCCTATGCGAAGAGGCTACTCTATTTACTAGCAACAAATCAAATAACCTATTTCAATAGTTTCTAATTTGTTTGAAGTTCTGCACGTTTGAAAAAAGAAAATGAAGCTAGTATTTTTAATATAGACTGTTTATTTTTGAATTCCCCCCTTTTTTTGGCATTACCTGTATTATTGGAAAAAAAAAAGATGAGGCTGTATTAAATCAATAACATAAATAAAATATTTTGATGTAAACGAGGATGGAATTTTTAAACATGATTCATGAAAGTAAACCTTTTATTATTAATAAAAAGTATATAACATTTTACACGAAAATATAATAAATGCTTCGCCTAAAAAATAAAAAAAAATAAAAACAGCAAGAAAAACAATAAATAAACAACTACATTCGATCGTGTTTTCAGCGAAAAAAAATTCGATTGATAGAATAGCATGCAATCATGAAAATGAAAAAAACACCCAAACAACTTTATTTTTCATAAAATAAAACGAAACCAGTTGAGAATGCGTGGTACTATATTACCATAATGATAAAAGCATTGCTACTGTATTCGCAAAGTCTGTCGTTCCGGCGCCAATTTTCTTTCGAATTTTTTTTATTTTGACTTCAGATTCGGATAGAGCAACAAAAAGTGAGTAAAAGTTACACTAGACACTTATGTCCTATCTATTCGGGAACATGGCCAAAATAATGGTTAAAGTTAATCACAAAGGACTACAATGTTTGACTCTAACCGCCATTTTGGCCATATTCCTGAAAAAATAGATCATGTGTGCCTATTAGAATTTTTACTTTCTTTTTGAAGCTCTATCCGAAATGAAAGAATCTGAATCTTTTTGGAATCTGAATTCAAAATGAAAGAATTCGAAAAAAAACTGGCAACGAGAAACGACGGATTTCGCAAATTCAATGAACTTAGAGTGTTTTTCTTTAGAATATGTGGGAGTGTATATTGCTTCATATTTTTTAAAACAATATTTTAGAAAATTTATTATTATCATTTAACGTAAATTGCGTTTACGCAATTCAACAGAAATTATGGATCGAAGGCTTTTTTCAACCCTACAGTTCAAGTGCTTAACCAAGTCTTAAGAATCAGTAATTATTTTCTTAATATACACGTATATGTGATATCCGGCAATGTAGTTCTCTGAATCTCTTCCGTTATAACCCTGTCAGATAATTTCGTAAATTTCTCGATATCGTACCAAGCGCATTTACCAGATAATTTCCCCTTTTTACCCAAAAACATGGAACTCCCAATTACATATTTTGGTATTTTGCGGAGTTCATTTTATCAATATAATTCTCAAAAGTAGATTCACGGACATATAACTGGTGAACGCTGTAGTCCTAACGAATATGAACAGTTCTAACTTATAAGTGGGATGTTTTTTAATTTTTTTATGAAAAATTAAGTGTTTAAGTCCAATAAGTACAAAATTTTGAAATATCTAGGGATTTTTCAAGGACTTATTAATATTATTATTATTATTACGAGCAGTATAGATAAGATAAAAAAGATATACAAGATAAATACAAATTACAATACTTTAACCCTCAAAACCATCATCAAAGACAAAACACGCAAAGAATTAAAAGTATTCAAAGTCTCAAATTATCAGTTCATATAAACAAACATCATAATAAAGAGGTTAGAAAAGTCTGCTTGTCAAGTGAATTCTGTACATGTTCCATTAGAGGCGCCGGCGGTTATTTGCAAAACCTGCCTCGGGTTCCGGCACTTTATAAAGACCGGCCATTATTAACAAAACACGCAGTATTTTTTCGGTACAGGCAAGTACACAAAAATATCGACTAATATTATAAACAGCTACGGTATTTTATTTGAATTTCACATCATCCATAAGACTGTTAAAGATACGGACGCTTAAGCGTGGTTCCTACATGCGTAAAACAACGGCAGAAGCCACAAAGCAGAAAAATTTTCTGACGTCACTCCCTGCCTTCGTCTTTCTGCTCGACAGAAAACTCCTGTTTTTTCGAATTGGGTTGAGTCAACTTACAAAAATAAGAGTTTTCTGTCGGGCAGAAAGATGAAAGCAGGAAGTGACGTTATACATTTTTCTGCTTGGTGGTTTCTGTCGTTGTTTTTACGCATGCGGGAACCAGGCTTTACAATGCATACTAGTGGGCAAATATCAAAGACCCGGCGCTTATTGGGGGCCGGCGACAATAAGAGACTCGGCGTTTATTGAAGCATATACGGTAATCATTCTTATATATCTGTAGCTATTTACACAACCTAAATTATTACAGTTTATTGTTCGAAATGCAAGACTAAGAGTTTTTTCGAGCAATCATACATAATAGGAAAATGGCTACTGCAACCATTCACAAATTAGTGCTCATCTCAAACTGAGATGAACGAGTTAGTCATACTTTATTACCATAACTGAACTGTTGGCGAATAAGAGTTCCTGGGCAATTATTTTGAAACCATATTGGATCTTACTTGCTTGTAAATATAAAGATCCAACTGTTTACATTTAAATTATGCGTATATTATGGAAGGGAAACACAAGGAGGCGATAAATCAATATAATTAAATTACAACTTAGAAATGATTTGCGTACGTAAACAACTGTAAGTTAATTTTAAGCGTGTAACCTTATCCCGGTCAATTATGCCTTTCCTTAATTGTTTTAGGCTTAAAGATTCATGTTTAAAGCTTACGTTATTGGCTAAGCTAGTGTACAGAATGCATAAACTTCAATTCAATCTTGCACCAGAAAAATGCGATCTGGCATAAATTCATGTGTAAAGATTATTTAGTCATTCTGTAGATTACTAGATTTGTTTTAGACAGTGTGTGAAACCGAGTTTGTTTTTATGTTTAACAAAAAAGAAACATTGTCTATCTTTGTTATTGCAAGATACCATAGATGTTAAAACAGCTTTATGCCAGGCCGCATTTTTCTGGTGAAAGAAGCAATTATTAGGTCCGATAGGTACTTATGTTTTCACAATGTGCGTCCGTCCGTCTGTCCGTTGGTGCTCTAGCTTTCGAACGCTTCCGAATTTTCGACTTCCGTTTTCACATTTCGACAACTTAGGGAAATCGGAAGACTGAGTTCGTTGGTGGAAAAAATTGGTGAACTACTTCCGGTTCAAAAGGTCAAAAATAATATAGGGGACACAGTTTTTCACTATACAATTCCATGTATAAATGGCCTGTGCATTGCCAAATGCTGTTGTCCCTTCAAGATTCTATAGCTAAAGCAGAGAAAAGGCTTGTGAATTTAAGTGAAGACACGTGATCGTCTTCCTTGATGGTCAATATCAGTCAGAACTGGTTCAAGGGTATGTGGTTAAGTGGTACAATTATGGTCCAATGGAAACTTTTAATGCTAAAATATGGCATGTAATATATCAAACGACTTGGAATGTTGTGCCATGAATGAATATAACATAAAATTATTAATAGTCGAAATCGGTTCAAAGGTACCTGCTTTTCGTGGACCCATTTTGGTTCACTGGAACTTTCAATGCTAAAATATGGCATGTAATATATCAAACGACTTGGAATGATGTGTCAGGAATGAACATAACGTAAAATTAATGATAGTTGAAATTGATTCAAAGGCACCTACTTTACGTGGACCCATTATGGTGCATTGGAAATTTCAACCTTAAAATATGACATGTAATACATCAAACGACTTGGAATGATGTGCCATGAAAGTATATTAACGTAAAATTATTGATAGTCGAAATTGGTTCAAACGCACCTGCTTTTCGTAGACCCATTATGGTTCATTGGAATTTTCAAAGCTAAAGTATGGCATGGATATATCAAACGACTTGGAATGATGTGTCATGAATGAATATAACGTAAAATTAATGATAATTGAAATTGGTTCCATGATTCGTGTTTTAATGATACCATTATGAAACTATTGGAAACTTTCTCTGCTAAGATGTGGCATGTAACTACTTACGCCTTATATTATCAATAGTTAGTTTGTGTTAGGCAAATTTTAACATTAGCTGGTAGCTACTCATTCCTTCAATGATATATGCTTACGTAGAAAAGCGTTGGCAATAGTTTTTGAAGAAAGATTATTAAATAGGAATGCTAACAAATTAAAGGTTCCGTATATGTTCTAATCTATAGAGAAATGCTACTTTCTCCATTTAACTCTTCAGATTGTTTTATTCAGTTTGAAGTATACGTTTCCCTTAGAAGTACGCCTTTCTTAGCAACCAGAGGCTTCCTTTGCAACCTCATCTAATTCATAACAATGAAAGGCTGCTTTAGATATCAAATGATTTCATTTTCGTTCTCGATTTCTTTAAAATCCTATCGGTCCTGGGCATTTCGGTTGTCTGACTTGTTGGCATTGGGGGCATGGCGGTGGGTAAAAAAAATTTCAGTCAGATCACCTGCAATCCATAGGAACTAGATTATGGTAAGTGCATGTGTAAGACAAAGTATCTAAGAAATATTTCGGCGTTAAGAAAAAGGAAAAAATGCATAAGTAAATCAAATGCCATTCTAGTTCCGTCTGTTATAATATATATACAGATTAAATAATACAGTGCTCATCAGAATATTGTTATTTAGTTTAAGGTTTAAATATCAGTTCGTGAATGGAAATTTTTAATCTCTACGTTCTGTTATTTTAATCAGTTTGAATCTCACGGATTTCAATTCCTTTGTAACACATTCGCCTATTGTTTATTATACTTTCCCAAAAATATTAGACATTCTTAATTTGTTTTATAGAATTCCGGTAATACAAGTTAAATAAAATAAAAATCTAACAGCATATTGTTAAAAAAAATTTTATAAGTTCCCGTCTCAACGTAGCTTTCGTGTTCTTATTCGTGTTAGCAATATTTAAATAAATCTTAATTATCTAGATCCTTTTATTCGCACCACTCCTTTTATTTTAATTTCTTACATAATACTCATTGTAAGCATTGTCTTCATTTTGCTTTCTAAAGAAGGATTTCCTCTTTTTTATTCACTACCTCTCGCTCCATTTTTAAATACGGAACATCGATTAGTTTTTATGGCAAACAACAATTTAGTAAACTGTCTGATACACTGCGGCCTAAATGAAAAAAACTTTGGATTCAGTGCCCGCTTTTATTTATTGTTATTAATTTTTCCCCGCTTTTTTACAAAGAGAATTTTTTTCAGTGTGTAGGAGCTTTTTTCTCCCTCTTTTGTTAGAAAAGTTTTTAATCATAGAAATAATTGGGACAGATTACTTTCCCTTTTATTGGAAAGCCAGCACTACTTCTTTCGAGAGACAGAGAGAGAGAGAGAGAGAGAGAGAGAGAGAGACGATAAGAAATAAGTTTAGAACAGGTGGAAAAAGAAGAAGAGAGGTGGGAGGAGGAAAGGGGCCTTTTTCTGCTAATAGCTGCATTTGAAACCCAAAACTCGACTTGGAGCGGTTTCACCAGAGAACTTACCCCCCATTCCCACACCCACCATTCCAATCAATATCGTCACATAAATAAATAAATGGTGGAGAGGTGGGGGAGGAGAAAAGGTGGACCGTTGGAGGGGGAAATGAATACAATGGAAGTGGATGAGAAAAGTGGGAACCAACTTTTGTCATTTATGGAATATTCTTGAGATTTTCTAATTTTATGGTAATCGAACTCTTATAACATCGAATTTTTCAAGCCTATCGATTGGGACAGATTTGAGCTTTTCCAGCCTCTCCCATTCCCTGACCAGAGCGAGGAAGAGCAGATGGCCAGCCGGGGCTAGGCACTCCCACGCTCAACCTGGACCCCTGCCAAATCATCTTTCATCAATTTCAGTTCCCAGCCTGGAATCGGGCTCCTCGGATTATGTCTTCATAAGAACTTTTGCAAAAATCCTCTTGTTACCCGAGCATGGAGCTCTTGCGAAAGTAAATAAGCCTCATCCACTGTAGACACAGGGTCTGAGTGCAGCTGAGATCTGGCTCTGCGATTTTCTCTCTTCTCTAAAGTAAACACGAACGAGAGAGAGACAGACAGAAAGAAAGAGACAGAGAGCGATAGGGAGACAGGGACGAACGACAGAGACAAAATATACAACAACAGAAGGCTGAGTGCTTTCTCATTAGCGAGTGTGACGTCACTAATTATTTGCTTCACGAACCTGCTTGCATTATGCAATCTTTTTGCCGCCGTCTTCTTTAAATCTTGTTTGTATTTTTTTGTCAATCATGAAGATGTAAGCAAATGTTAACTACGCTGGATGGACTAAGTTTTAGTTTGCTCGTGTTATGAAGTTAAATAAAAATTTCAAAACGCCACAGGAGTTAATCAAGTACAAGTAAACTGTAAATGCAAATATAATGAAACCGACACTAGTTTCCCTTTGGAAAGGGAGAAGCTATTCTTTTCGAAGGGGATCATATAAAAACTGAAATGATGTTTGCAAAAGTAAAAGTTATTTCTCTTTTATTATCACATGAATATTCCAATAACGGCTTTTGAATACGAGAAAAAGAGAAAGTACAGGAAAAAATGAATATAATTTTAAAATTTGCTTTCAAAGATGCAAAGAGAAACATTACTAGAGGTAGAGAATGCCGTGAAATAATTAAAATTGAGGTCATTGCAAATTTAAAAATAAAACAACAACCAAAAAAAAAATAGTTTAATTTCTTTGGCTCCTATAGTGCTTAAGTATTTCCAAGTTTTCTAATTCTTTCAAAAAAATTTCTGAATATTAGAGAAACTCATTATGAAAATAAGCACTGATATTTAGAGTAAAACTACAAGGGCTGTTCCGAACTTTGAGTCATCAGAAAGTTTAGTTTCTCATACACATATTGCAAACCTTCTCTGAGAATCGGTGTTAAGTAGTGGACATGCAGCTTTCACCTCTTGATCCGTTTTTAACTTCTTTTCAAAATGAGAAACAAAATTTCTTGAGGGAAGTGGGAGTTAATGTATTTTCATACGCTAGACTGTTGCTTTGACTCAACAGTGATCCTTTGTCTGATTAACCATTCGGTATATCTTTCTCGTAATATACAGGGCAAGTCAAAATGATGGACCTGATTTCAGAAGTTTACTCACTAGTGAGGGAGGCCGTGCCCTAGTGAGTTTTCGCAGAGCAAGCCACCTCTGTGAAGTTAAGCAACACCGGATGACTATCAGTGACATACAATCTTAACCCCCCCTCCTCCCCCCACCCCCATTGATGATGTAACAATGTAAGAAATTTTCGCGCTCAGGCTTTGAGTAGAGATGGTGTTGGTCTTACCCATCCATATTCCAAACGGTAATGTTGAACCGTAATCTGAGATTTTAATTCCCATAACCATAGCTCATACAGTGCTTTTCCTCGGGAGCCACTATTTTGATTATGATGCAATACCGTGTTGAACGCTGTGATCAATCACTGTTGCAAACGGCACAGAGATAATTTTTCTAGTTTTTTTTTTTGATGGTATCAATCTCGTCTTACACTGCCAAGCTATGTAATTTAGTCCTAAGAAATTTTCGAAAGTTCGGGATCCCCCCGTCGACCAAATGCTCACTGATCAAGATATTCATCTTGGAATTCAGTATGTTATTATTGGAACTAGTCCGATCTCTCTAAGACATACCATTTTCGTGATTCGGCCTTTGTCAAACTTTTCTGTTTACGTCGATATCTCGAAAAATATTCGATCCGTGAATAAAGTAAGGATTGTCGGTAATTCCGCGTTAAATTTCACATCCATTTCTTATGTCACATAGAGGCGATTTCAAAATGTTTAGGGAGTTTAGGGAATAGTGCTATAAGGTCTTTCATTCTCTTTGCGTTCTTCAGCCGTCTCGGCTTCCAGTTAAAAGAGCTAGAGCGAACGATCGCTCTGCAGACGCTTCCTCAATCGAAAACAAAATCGACTACCTGAAACTTCTAAAATAAAAATTTCTAAAACGCTCATATTTAAATTCGTGAGGATATATAGGCTTGCGGAAATAACAGGATTCGTTTTAACGATGGAGACCTCTATCGAAGCAAAATTTAAATGAGAAGAAATAACGATTTCAGATTAGGTTAAGATTTTTTTTATCTCGACAAACATTATATATCCCACAAGCGCAAACGACCGCCTTTTAAATTTAAAAAGAACAAGGTGGGGAAGGGGAAGTAAAACCTTAGCATAATCTAAGGTATTGGTTCCCCCCTCCTTTTTTATTAAATAAAATACATTTCGAAACAACAATATCAACAAGAATGATGCCAAGAACTTTATTGAAGGAAACTTTTCCTCCCCTCTCTTTTCCTCCTTTTTTAGGCCTTTTTTTTTCTTCTTCTTTCGTCTTCTACTTCTTCTTCCTCTTCTTCTGTTCTTGAACGGTTTGCTTTAGACGATCGGAAGCAAACGAGGGAAAGAGGAGGGAAAAAACCCTTCTCTCTTCCTCGGCGCATTCAATACTATGGAAATTATTCGCCGCAACTTGAAAAGTCATTTGAAGGAGATTAGCCTTCGATGCTCATTGCCGGTGGCAGAGGAATGCCAAGTTATTAAACTGCCTGGGGGCTCCTCAGCATAATGGCTCTGCCTGCATCTGGAATATTTTTCCCAGCAGCCTCCTCGTTTTCTTGCCTTGCAGATGAAAATGGAAGGGAGAGAGAAAGAGAGAGAGAATGAGAGTGAAGAAGGGGGAGGAGAAAGAGGTGGGTGGATGGTGGTGGTAGTGGTGGTGGTCGGGGAGCAAACTTGGAACTAGATTGAAAAACTTCACCTGTTCAAAATGTGAGTAGGGGAAAGTATTCATGCACATAAGATATCAATATCGTTCGTAAGTGCTCCGAGCACCAAGTACTTAATAAATCAAGGGATTCGAACCCGCTTGTACCAGTGGCGTTTGCGAGGGAATAATAAGTGACGCCAGAGTTCTTAGCATCTGGAAACGGAGCCATTTTCGGTCGGGAACATTGCCGCCTTCCTCCTTCGGTTCCGCCGCAACCATCCACCACCCTCGGTCGCTTGATTTCACCGAGAGGCTTAATCCTGTGCCACGAGCTCCTCCAGCATAACACAATGCATTAGGTGTAAAAGCGTAATGAAAGAAATTTAGAGACATTGTCGCCGACTGGGGATTTTTTTCCGCCCTTACATATTAACATTAGAAAATTTTTTTTACATAATGGTTGCCCCTTTTACAATAGGAGGGAAACCAGCGCGCCATCGGTGGCTGTTAGCGGTAAACAAAATCTTTTCTTTTGGTCTCACGTTTGGAATAATTGATGATAACATTAGGAAAATGAAATTGGGAACAACCGAAGAACGGTATTTGAAAAATTCGCTTCCATCTCTTTCTCTCTCTCTCTCTCTCTCTCTCTCTCTTTAAAACGCAAGCGATAGGTCTATTTTTATACGGTTCCGTGGCAATTGGTCGGGAAGCATTTAACAACATACCAATGAAATAAAATGGTTAAAGTTATTCATCAAGAACTCTATCTAGTGTTCTGAATTTTACGAGACGTCCCAATTTAACGAAAGAGTTTGTTTGGAGAAATCTTTGATCCATGTAGTTTTCAGGAAATTACTAAATTAAATAATTTAACAATATTCGTGATGTCAAATATGACGGTAAGGACAATAAGGGAAGAACATGGACTAACAGTCGTGATTTAGGGACATTGTAGCACGATATGTATCACTTTGTCAGTTCATGTTCTTCCCTTATTAAATTATATGATATATTTGAGTTTCCTAATCTTATAATTATTTGGAGATAAAATAAAATTTAATCAAACTATAATATAACTGTAACTGTAACACTGCTGTAAATGTGTTACAGAGCTAGTTAAATGTCACACGTCGATTGAGATTTACAAAAGCTAAAGCTAGAACTTTTATTCCCTAAAGGCATATCATTCGATTCGGAGACCAAATTCAGCTGGTATGTTTTTAATAACAAGCGCTGGTTCAGTCCTATATGTTTTGTAAAGACACAATGTGTGAAGAAACAATGCCATTTTTTGAGAAATAAATTAGGCCTTTAAAAATTCCTAATATCTTTGGTTTTTAGAATCACAATCTATAGTGTCGGAAGACTATTCTTATAACAATTTGTTTTTGATGAAATTTTATATAAAGAGAAGGTTGAAAACGAATAACATTCTTAAAGGCTACTCGCGATTTTCTCAACATCGGTCTTGCAGCATTCGCCCAAATAACTGTAGCAAACTCAATAGTTGGAATGTTCTTGCTCTTAAAAGGGGAATAAGCTCTTGTTTTGTTAAAATTTTGTTAAGTCTTTTGAAAAATACGATAAGAGATTCAGTGGAGCAATTATTATTATAATATGCTGATGATAAATAAAACTTGAATAAAAAATGACCCATAGTTTTCTTATGTGATGATTTCTCTAATTTCTCAGAGAAAATATTTCTGCCCAGAAAAATTAAGACACCAATTACGACAATACACAATAGTTCAGGATTTACATGGCAACCTAATATTCTCTAAAATATTTAATGAAATGTATGAAAATACCTTGATGACCCGCAATTGTAATCAGAAGTTTAGTAATTATACCAAATTGGATTTTGAAATTATTACATGGTTTGTAGCCTAACTCTCGAGTGTAAATTGCCTACTAAAACGCCATAATTCGATAGCTTTTTCTATACGTAAACACTGTTCCGTGAGTAATATGTGTAAGACACTTCATTTACCAGCATAATTATCGATTCTTAAACCACCTAACTAAAAGAAATATATCGCGCACTTACTAAATCTAACCATCCAACCCACTTTATTACTAGTTGATGAACATATCACGGACGAGTAGAACCTTCCATACGATTAGAAATGAACCTCAGTAAGTTCTTCAATAAAATTTCCTTTTCAATGCGCTCGACGAATGGAATCAACTTTCCCGTATTCAAGATACTCGTATATGCCGATTAGTAAAAAGTATTAACCACCACTTACATTAAGAACTTAATCACTACGAATCCCACCAAGATCTAACAAAACAAAATTTTCTTTACGGACACACATCGTGACCACCGAGAGAGAAGGCCTCCGCAATGAAACTGTATACATTGTTACATCATAGATAGTGCAAATTCAGCGCTTATTATTGGTAGAAATACGAATAAGAATGCACTATCTATGTGACGCAACAATGTATTCAGTTTCATTGCGGAGGCCTTCTCTCTCGGTGGTCACGCACACATTCCATGTTGTTGGATGTTCTTATTGTTAAAATAAAAAAATTATATCACATATTGCAACCTTAAAACATCTTTGCTGATATTGTGCTCTAGGAAGCCTTTCCAGCATCAGCAGAACAATAAGATTACTCGTTGTTGCAACAGCATAAAATATAGCATTAGCACCTTGTGCTATATTTAAGCCAAACTCTTACCTAACTTTTTGCCGTTTTGCAGAAACTTATTAACAGGATTACTATCTGAATTTGTTAAATGATAAAAATCAAATAAGTAATTTGAATAATATTATCTCAGACACAGAACTAATAAAAGTGTTTGGTTTAAGTTACGGACGTATAACTTTTTTGGCATTTCAAATTCTGGCCTCATAGCTTAGCTCTTCGTTCCAATGGACGATCGAGTTAGGAGGAATCATACATAAAGAAAACTCTTCCCTCACAAAAATGAATTTTTATCTATTAGCAAACTAAGTTTGGAATTGAATTGGCTAGACTTGCATTTTCTCCAGTTATTCTTTTATTACCATTTTTATTTAGCGTTTCCTTTTGATTTTAAGGGAACATTGTTGCTTAGGAATTCACATCTGCTTGAAACAGAATTTTAAAATTCGACGGATCCTTTATAAAGAAGACAAATGGAAAACTTTTACTTAGGAGAATATCATTTTCAATTGGGGGAGGAGGAGGAAAAGAGTATTCTTGGAAGTGGATTCGGCGTATGAAGGGGGTTCATCCTTTCCAATGCCGATTAAAGCATCTGTTTATGACGTGGAGCCGAGCGAGTGATTTAGTTGGCTCTCCTTCGCCTGGTGAGGCACTCGGCAGAAAGCGCTGGGTTGGCGGTTCGATTCTGGCGCTGGGTATCAAGGACCAGTGATTGATTGCACATTATGTTGTGTACTACACCGTGGATAAATTACGAGACACATCACGAGTGCGACTGCATAATAACCGGAAGAGCGAAAGAGAGAGAGAGAGAAAGACGGGAGGTGGAGATGGAAAGGAGGGATGGCGAGCGAGAGAGAGGAGGAGGGAGGAAGAGAGGATCTCGTCTCATCACGGGAGATGCGAGAGAAAGCCCGAGATGATAAAAGCGCCCGATGATGCTGCTCGACCAGTTTTTCGGGCCAGCTGTTCCGTTCACCTTCCGTCTCCCTCGAGCTGCATCAAATGCGGGGGAGGAGGAAAGAAAATAGAGGCGAGAGCTCTAAGAAAACTCGCCTCTCTCTCTTTCTGTCTCTCGGAAAATTCGTTGTGACCAGATGCGCCCGAGAAATTCAACCCAGATGGACGACGACGGACCTACAAAGAACGCATGCGCATTAAGCTCATCCACCCGACGGATATAGAAGCGGAATTCACCACTCGAGCAGATAACGCAATTTCGAAAAGTTTCAGCTCTTCCAAAAAGTTACTCATATGGTTCAGTCTTCGCGAGTTAACAATACATCAATGTTTAAAAACAGCGACGATAGGGGGAAAAAGAAGGGGAAAAAAAAGAAAAAAAGCGAAACATCCTACAGAAGGAGTTTTTCTTCAATCGGAATGCGAACGAGCGTTTTCGGCTCTAACCTTACACACGCAATAGAGAAAAAGTAAAATATGATGAAATATTACTTTTTAAAGGCCATGAAAGATGTAGTAAACAGAATGCATTTCAAGACTTCTCGAATTATGTTTCTGCTATGAAGAGCACATGCAAAGAAGAGATCTAAATGAACAGGTGCAAATCTCTAGAAATATATATTCCTCAGCTTGAGAAGCATCAAGTAGTAGAAACATAAAAAATACTTTTCACTAAAGCTCTTAGTTCGCCTAAAGAGAGATAGGACAGACATACAAATATGATTGCCTTGCACATAAGACAACATTGAGAAATTGGGAAAAAAGTAGTTGCAAATTCTAAGAACAGACAATGGCATTAATGCAATAATAAATTCATCAACATATTAATCTAATTATTTTCCTGAATAAAAGGGCGCGAAACAAAATAGGATTTGAAAAAAGTTATATTAAAAACACACATAAATTCTTATCCTATTCTTTTGAACCTATGCAAATGCATAAAAACTTAAACTGGTCTCCCTAAGAATATGGGAATCGCTTATTTCTAAGTTCGGTAATGAACAGACTGTAAATGCAAAAAAAAAAAGAAAACCTTTAAAAAAACTAGTTTCCATTTGCCACGAAACAGAAATCAATTGCACATTTAATTGCTTTAAAAAGCAACATAAAATTGAAAACAGGCCAACCCCAGTCATCGATTTTTTTTAACTATTTGTTTTGAATAATTACAAAATGAACACAAAAAATTGGTTAAACAAGAATGATTCGATTTTATTATCGATTTCTAGACTCGAAATGCGATCAAATTTGCTCTGTAATTAACTAACTCGCCAATTTTAAACTTGGCAGAAAAGCGCAGAACACCAATCGTATATTCTATCGACAAACGACTGCATTTTCATAATTTATACTGTTTCTCGGCTTTATACATAACTTTAAAGATTTATGCATCTAAACTAATACATACTAAATTTCAATAATTCTGACTGCATATGTGGCATCTGCTGGATGAAATCCCACATGGCATACATATTAAATGCCGAAAGAGTTAAATCCGATTTGGATTACCGGTTTCTATGTAAACGTTTATCACTTAATTTATTTGATCAGAGAGCTTTTCCTCATTCTCTACGCAATCTGAAATATTCTGGACGAAACTAAGGCTTCAAAACAATTAATATACTAAGCGTGAAATTTTTAATTTTTCGAATAAAAATAACACTATGGACGCTCTTTTGTTATATAGGAACTTTACTACACCAGTGAAGACACCAGTAACTAATAAATTTAAAAAGCACCAACTTCAGTGCATTCTAAAAGTTGCTGTGCGCTGGAAATGTACTTACCAATTAAGCCTTACCACTTAAAAGATGTTGAAATTGGTCCCCACGGACTTTGCAAACACGTCTGCACGCGCCGTCGCATATTCCCGAAAGCATTTCGCAAGGCTTTGGTGAAATTTCTGCGTTGTAGTTGCAGATTAATGTTTTCATCTCCTTCAGTGTTATTCTCGTACTAGCGCATTTCAAAGGAAAAAAATCGAAAGAGCTGAGGGGAGGGGATCGCGCAACTTGTTCAACGAAATTTATCAACGAAAACAAAAAGATTATTATTTGGTTTGTTTAGTGTTTAGAAAGGCTTGTAGATCATTTGCCCTCTTTCTCATATGAGGTAGGTTCAAAAACTTCCCGAAATTTCTGATTATTCTTCGTATAAAATTTTTTACGATCTTGAGGCCTTTCAGTTTTGTACATCAACATATTGTTGCCAAGATGAAATAAATCACGCGCGTCGCATTCAGTTGTTCCACACTTTTAGCGGTTAAACATTTCGCAATTTGAGCAGCGTGCAAACGTCAAATTCTGTGTTAAATTGAGGAAATCGAGTTGCGAAATCGCAAGCGATAATATCGATTCTGTTGACAAAGGTCCCAGTCCGTTAGGACGAATCATCACATGGTGCTTTATTTACGACCCTCAAACAAAAAGACAATCCTCCGTATGGAAAACAAGCTCCTCCCCTCCTCACCCCCGACCACAGAAGTTCCGTGCTGACCACTCCAAAGGAAAGGTCATGCTTGTGTTTTTTTTTCATTGCAAAGGAATACGATGGAAGCTCTGAAGAAGGTGCCAAACAAAGGTCTACAGCCCGCCTTCGCAAAGTCTATGAACATTGGCAAAAGTGTATAGTTGCCAAAGGGCATTACTTCGAAGGCCAGAGAGCTTAAAATATGCTGTGTCCCGTACTTCTTTTTTTCCGAAGCAAAGTCTGGGAACTTTTTGAACCAGATAGATTCGAGAATTCGAAGGCTTAGCTCTCAATCATCAAACAGATAGCTTGGATATATGTATGTAGAAGATATCAATTCGTTGTATGGAATATATCATACTAGCTTACTAAATGTTCAGTTGTTCATATCTGAAGCAAGCCCTTATTAATCCAAATAGTAATAGTATAGTCCTGTATATTTCTAGTGGATCCGTGTTCTAGAAAAATAGATTAAGATTTTAAGAAAATAATTTTCCTTCCCTTCTAAAAAATTTAATCACACTTATGAATTTAAATATCATAATTATAACATTTTTTTTGAAAAAAGATCTTGACAAAAGAATCATTTATTAAATTTAAAAGTTTGTCTTCTTATTGAATCCAAAATAAAACATAAATTAATCAAAAAAGGAAGGTCTCGTCAATTTAGACCAGTCTTCTCAGTGACTGTTCTAATGCTTTACTGACGGGAACGTTTGATCAAATACTCTAAGTTGGCGTAAGACGAAAAATCGAAAGTCGACAAAATGTAGATTATGCGTGAGAATTTCCGATCTAAAAAGAATTTTTAGAGTTCTATTACATTAAAGTCCACGTATATTATCATATAGAATATACCCATAAACATTCAATAATTACTGGACAATTAATAAACGATGTTAAGAGCCGTGCGAAAAGTTCCGCCTGAGAATATGAAAGTTAGCTTCATTGCATAGCATACGAGCAAAAGGGCATGCGAGTTTGTCACTTAACGATGAACTTAGTTTTAAATATCGCAGCAGAAGAGCAAAGAAATTCCTATTCATAAAAATACTTAATCTTTTATAGCAAAAAAAAAACTTGTAAGCAACATTTATATTTTATTCAATTTCCTAATTTCCTTAAAAACAGAAAAATTAATTTATGAGAAATTATAATTTTGCAACATAAATCCACTGAATCTAAAAGATTGTTCTAATCTATAAGGGTCATATAACTGAAATTGAAAATTTGTGTGGGAAAAAAGACTACGTATAGGATTGTAAGTTTTCAACAATTGCGAAACTCCACGTGCAAATTGAACAATAGGTTGCAAGTGTTGCATCACGTGAGAAAGAACGATAGCTCGCGCTTCGAAGCTTTGCGAGTGATCGCTTCGTCCAAACAAAAAAATGGAGTTAACGAAACAGGAACACAGAGCAGTAATTCGTTTTTTGACATGTGAAGAAGTTTCAGTTTCTGAAATTCATCGTCGTATGCAGAACGTCTATGGAAATGACTGCCTAACCTTCACTCATGTTTGGGCATGGATCAAGAGGTTTTCGGAGGGACGGTAATCATTGCAAGATGATCAACGACCTGGACAAGCAAACCGCGGATGAATCCAAAGCCAAAATTGACGCTGTCTTAAAGGAAAACAGAAGAGTGACATTCGATGTCGTGGATGCTAAAACTGGCCTTAGTCATGGAACTGTTCACTCCATCATCAGGAACTATCTGCACAATGGGTCCTGCATCATTGTGGACATCAGAACAACTTAGAGTTAGAATGACCATGTCCCTGCAACATTTGACTCGCCATGAACGGAAGGAGAGAGTTTTCTCGACAGAATCGTTACAGGGGATGAAACTTGGTGCTTTCATTTCCAACCCGAAAGCAAACGTCAAAGTCGTTAATGGAAGCATTATGGGTCACCACCCCCGAAAAAATCAAAAGCAATCGCAAACAGCACCGGGAAGAAGATGTTGACTGTGTTTTTTGATCGCAAAGGCCCGATTTTACTGGACTTTCTCGAAAAAGGCACCACAGTTAACGCAGCACGATATGGGGAAACATTGAAGGCACTGCGCGCGGCCATCAAATGCAAGCGTCCTGGACTCCTTACAGAAGGAGTGCTTCTTCTCCACGACAACGCGCGAGCTCACACCTCGAAAGCAACGGTAGACCTCATCAAAAAATTCAACTGGGAAGCAATGCAGCATTCACCTTACAACCCTGACTTATCCCCATGTTACTTTCAAGTGTTTGGGGATCTCAAGAAACATCTGAAAGGCCGCAAGTTTCAGTCGGATGATGAAGTGAAGGAAGAGGTTTTGGAATGGTTCCACACCCATCCGAAAGACTTCTTCCATAAAGGAATTACACGCATTGTTACACAGTGGGATAAATGCCTTAACGCATTTGGAGAGTATTTTTAAATTCTTTGTATACACTTTGGATAAAAAAAAATTTTACTTTCATTTGTACGACCCTTATATTTTACTATGTTGATCAGAAACAGTGCCAATAACTTGCAAAAGACATTACAAAAAAATAAGCTTTATTTTTTCTTCTTTACTGTTTAAATATAATGAACTAGCTCACTTTTACTATGTATAAACTCTTAACAACTTTCACCTGTCAAGAATATATAATGGGAACGTCTATATTTCATTGTTATTCATTTGCTAAATGTTGTTTTATGCCAAACCATGCAATTTATACCAAAAACCAATCCAAAATTTTTTAAAACAGGTTAACCGCCCAAACCTATAGCTAAAGCACTTTATAATCACCTTTGGGTTGTACTTTATTTTCGTTGATTAGCTTGGACAGATGAATACAGACGAAGATAATTTGGACTAGTATGAAAACAATAATAAATAACATTCTATATGACACTTGCACTCGGAACTATACTAAACTTAGGTTGCCCATTTGAATACCTGATACCGCTAATTCAGCAAAAGCGTTTCAAAGGGAAGGTGAAACGAAAACATCAAATGATAATGGGAAAATGCGTCGTAGAATTTCTAGAATGCATTACGTTTTTTTTTTAAGTTACGCGAATCAATTGTGATGTTAATTGCCGCTAAATAACTCGCTTAAGACAAAACTTTGACCGATTAATGCACTATTTACATGACGCATATATAAAACAGAAAAAATAAGCAATGTACATAAGAAACATAAAACAAGATGTGTGATAATATGGAATACAACTATTATCAAACTTATTTCTGCTATCGTGACTGGATTACTAAACAGGACACTCTGGTTTAAGGTTCTAGTACAGAAAGCCTATCTAGTCAGTAGATGTTCTATGGACATTTGCCATGAACTGAAATATTGTATCAATATTTGGGCAATTTTTTTCGACGTAGTCTGGTATGCTGAGTTAGCGAGTATAATTAAGCTTAGATTTTTTCCTTAATGTTTAGACTCCTCATTAGTCATAATTAAAAAAAGATGATATTAAAATACTTAAGAGGCAAAAAAGAATTTCAACCTACATCTCCACGATGAAGGAGAATATGAAAAAACTGGTAGTGGTTGTTTCCCTTACAGGCATCCTGAATTTCCCTCTCGAAATCCAACACTTATTATCTTAGGGGCATTTGGCAAAGGATGCACATCATTAAAAAAACAACGCCGGTAAACTTTACTTCCAATTTCCATTTGCGGGATTGACTCCATTTAGCAAGGAGTAACGACAGCTACTGTTTGGATCGAAATAGTAAGAGAAAAAAAAAAGAAAAAAAAAACTAATCACAATTGCTTCTTCTTTTGTAAGCTAAAAAAAACCGACTTCTTTGTTTTAGAAAAATAATAAAAATGTAATAAAATATCTAAAAAATTGTTTTTAATTGCAGGGAAAAAAAGGCTACGAAAATAATTTCAACTTCAATTCTGGCATAATAAACAGTGTAAACAATTATTTGATTAAATCTAAGCCTGAAATCGAGAACATAAAATGCATATAGCAAACACCAATAACATTTTTAACAGAATATTTTAAAAAAATTCAAACCATGTACTGAAAATCGCCTTCTTTGTAAATTGAAAACTGACTGAACTTTATATATTCTTCAGAAAAAGAAATAGAAATTAAGAATGACAATCATCGCAAATCATTAATGAACTTCAACTTCTATAAAATTATTGCTGACAGTTTTACCTTCTGCTTTGCCATACTCGAGAAGCCTTCATCCAGCATAAAATCGTTGCTTTATGTAATCGTTGATTCTTTATGCAGAATAATGCTCAAGAGAACGTTTATTTTGATGTCGTGAAGGAGATATTGTGAAATAAGACAAATTTAATTTTTTTCTGGAATGGTCCATTATCAAGTGAGGTTCCCGTAATACGTCGCGCATAAATGAGAAGTTTTTTTTAATCGCTAAATGGAATGGAATAATCCACGACATTAGAAACAAGCTTTCGCCGGAAGAAAAAAAGAAAGAAAGGAAAAAAAAGAATCGATAAAACTCTACATGTTCAACGAAAGCCAAAAGCCAATGAACCGGACGCCGAGTTAGGGAAATTTATTTAATGAAATGCAATAATTGTTATCAGATGAATATGAAATTATGTTTTTGCGAAGGAATAGAACAAAGAAAACAAAGATGGATTAAAAAATAATGTTCTCATAATTAATAACGTTTTCGTAATAATTTCATTATTAACTAAAATAATGTGAATGCATAAAAAAGGAGATGCAAAAATTACAGAAATAAATTTCTCCTAGACATGTACGTAATCTTGTTTCCCATGGTAGAGGTATTTCTATATGGCATCTTAATGTTACACCCATTATTAAGGTGTAACATTAAGAACCAGAAATATCGATAAAGTGACAGACTTGGATGAAATATTGATTCTGATATCCGGGTAAATGCAAATAAAAACGTGTCAAATGCAATCAAACTTCTGAGCTAAAAATTCTTAGCAGTAACTTGAGTGAGGATAACGTCGTAAAATAACCTCATCACTAATAAAAATAAATTGATTTCCAACATGCTTCCAAAATACGGCTGTTTGGATTATATGTTACAGCACGCTATATTTAATTAACCTCCCCCTAAACTTGTCAATTTTCTTCGCTGTTGCTTGGGGGACTTTTTTTTCACGACACAGGAAGAGTCGCTTGCGTGAGAAGTGAATGGTTGGGGGAAAACTTACACAGGAAAAAATTAATCATTGCAAATCATAATCTTACAACTATAAAAAATAGTTATAACCACGCAAAAAGTTTTCATTGGAAATTTACATGAAAGGAAAAAAAAACCCATAAAATTAACCTTCAACTTCTTGTGGGGCAGTGTTTCACATAGCAACGTAATGTGCAAAGTTTTAAAGTGAATTTTCATATTCCTGTTTAGGCTTTAAGCCATCCTCTTTTATATTATCGGCAAATACAGCGTTTAATGAAATGTGAAAATTTTCTCGTATCTTTTTGAGTGTATCTTATTTTTTTCTTAATAGAACAGGTTATTATAAAGACGCAAATGCATATACAGCGTGTCCCAAAAGTCCGGTCTCATAGTGCAGAATATACATAGTTGAATAAGGAATGGAGCTATATTATAGCATTAATTTCAAGTAGAACAACTGAACAAGTGAACAAATTTTATGTATTGTACAGGTAAACGAATTTTCTTTCATTTGAAGGCCATGCTGATCTCAATATCTGTCAGGCTCAAGAGGGTCTTCAATTTGAATTTATCTGAAGAAAGGCTAAAATATCGCCATATTATATCTATTCATCTATGTGTATTCTCAATTGTGGGACACCCTGTGTACAAAAATACGAAAGATGGCGATCGGATGACGTTTTAAATGATCACGATTTTTATAGTACTCTAAAATTATGCGTAATAGATGAATTGATGAAATTTATATTTCCTGATTCCTGACCAAAAATTCAACGTTTAACAAAGCTTATTACAGTTCCTTTGAATGATTAATTCAAAGGCAAAAAAATTGCGATTAATAATCACAGGATGAATTTTGAACATTTCCAAAACTTGAACACGATAGAAGTTTAGACGTTCCGATAAGAACTTGTAGAATGCACATCGGAGGAGGAAGAGGAGGGAGAAAAGTGATCAGATAATCGCATACTGCTCTAAATTATCCGTGTTTCGAGTATCTGACAAGAATTCTATACAATTACTGACTCGAAGGGCGGGGAAAGCTTGCTTCTTGTTTTCGAAGCAGAAAATGCATCGAAAACTATTCCTCTCATTAAATGCTGTTAAATTGAACTGAAAGAGGAAAATAAAATTCATCTACGTAGGAAATTTGTGTTTTATTAAAACAAAAAGTTTTTTTGACAAAGTTCCTTGAAACTTCTAGAAAACACTGAAGTGAAAGTGTAATGTTTGAAGAATACGATTTGAGCTGGACAGGAGAAAAGGAGAGCGAGAATGTCACAAAATAGTGAACAATTATAAGAAAATGAAATAGTTTCGTTATCAGGAGGATTTTCGTTTTCACAACGCCACTTCACTATCTACTGTGAGGAAGGTATGGAGGTTTATGAAAAGCTACGTTAGCAAATATAACAACGATCTGGTGAGAAAATATGCAAGATAAACAGAAGGTTAGGGATTAGTAGACTTTAAATGGAAACGAGCAAAATTTAAGATTTAGTCCAACTGAAAAGACCCCCGTTTGGGTTTACGATAAATTTATAATTATTACTGCTTTAGTGTTACAATTTTTTCTAAAATTTTGCAATGTTTTCTTAGGATATAATGAGCTGCTTCATTGGTTCAGTTATACTCCCCCACCCAATTAATAATGTACAGGGTGTTCCAAAATGATCTTTACAACTTTGATCACGTATATTTCAGAAATGGGGATAGGTAGAAAGGTGCCGTTTGCGGAATAATATTCAGACACACTTAAGTTTTAGTAGCCGTTTAACAGAGTTCAATGTGTGCGCGATCTGTAGCACGCAGGATATCTAAGTGATATTCCAGTTCCTCCCATATCCGGCCTAGCATGTCCTCATTAACGTTTGCTTCTGTGATGTGGGGTATGGTAGACAGTATCCTTCACAAAGCCCCAAAGAAAAAATCTAATGGGGTTATGTCTGAAGTCCTTGGAGGCCGGGAAATGGGTCTTCCTCTGCCAATCCAGTAACCTGGAAATGTGTCGTCCAAAGCCTTCCTAACGATCAAGGCCCAATGAGGAGGGGCACCATTTTGCTGTAGCATGATGTCAGGCTGCAGTTCTTCGACCTGTGGAAATGCAAACTGTTCCAACATGTCCAGATAAACAGCGGAGGTCATTGATGTCTCTGCAAAGAAAAAGAGTCCCACCACACGGTCACGAAGCACCACATGTTTACCTTTGGATTGTCGCGCACAATTTAAAAAAAAACAAACTTTAAGTGTGTGTGAACATTATGCCACAAACTGCACCTTTCTACCTATCCCCAATTCTTATATATACGTGATCAAGTTGTAAAGATCATTTTGCAACATTCAGTATAAGTGAAATTACGGACAAATTTATATTTAATTTTATGTTCCTCTAAATAAGTGAAATTACGGACAAATAAAAATACAAAATACGTAGGTAGACATATCCTGAATCACTTTAGAGTATTGATGCTGCAATTCAAGATTCAGAAACATGGAGACATATTTTAAAAACTATTTTCAATATGAAAAAAAATTAGGAAAATATTTACAGGATAGTATAGCCTATGACTTTAAGAAAGCGGTATCTATTTTCAGCATCTGATTCGATATTTTGCATTCGAATCATGGCAGCATTGAAACTGCAAAGAATTGACTTTTTCAATGGAACAATCTTCGAACACGAATGATCGTATAATCAGCCCTCGAATTACAATCGATGGATTTATTGATCAAATTATAGTTCAGTTTGGTTTGTTTAATTTTCTAGGGCTTGTCGATTGCTAGGTCGTTTCCGCCCTCTGATATAATTAATTCTTTTCACAGACAAATGCAAACATCCATTCCCGCAGCGGGATTCGAATCCGCAACCTTACCGATCCGGGAACTTGAAAGCATACGCCGCGGCTCTCTCGGCCCATCGGGCTGGCCACATATTCTATACCTTATATTTCCTATTTAATACAGGGTAACCATACTATAACAAAGAAATATCGTTAATACTATCGTTTTAGGAGTTTGGTACGGTTCTTGCAAGTTGTGAGGCTATTACGCTTAGCCTATTGAAATTATCGTTTATCTCGTAGCAATATCTATTAGTTTGTTGGATTAGCAGAAAAGATGTATAATGTTAATAGCATTTGGGAGTATCTCGCAATATTCTCGTTACTTACCTTACAGCAAAGAAATTGTTGTCGACCTTAGTCGGATAGATCCAAATTATCAGTTATTCGCAAATTATTATGCGAGAAAAATTATAATTTTAAAGAATACATCCCAATTATAAAAAGCTTAGCCCCGGCAGATTTTATAATCGTTGATATGCCCTTTTGAAGACTGAACTAGTTTCTTTATCTCAAGAGCCTAGTAACCGATGGACAATTTTCCTATTCACGCAAGGCAAAATAAAGAGACAACGAAAAGCATAAGATTCAGTTCGTCTTTATTTAGGGTTCCACCTCTACCCCCAAAAAATAAAGCCTGTGTAAACTGTTGCCAATTACCGTCATCTAAGGCAGCCGTTTTTTAAATTTTAATCTCCTCTAAATGAAAATTTACATAAGCATGTGGGGGTCTATTATTAGAGCGGAACCGAGATGAATGTAGAAAACTCGGGGCCTTTCCCGTTCTAATGCAGTACGTGAGAGACGTGCCCGCTTTAGCCCAGTCATCTGGGTCACACTTGTCACATTAATTCCAAAGTGATATTAACAGGGAAAAACTACCAGGCCACGCGCAAAATTATCGTCTTCTTTTCTCAAATAGAACACGGCACAGTCGGGAACGCTTCTAATGAAAATAGAATAAAAAAAATTTCAAAAGATAAAAAAAAAATTATATATATATGTATTAAAAAAAAGAGCGTAATTTTTGAATTAAAAAGAAGGAACCACTTCACGAACATAAGTCGAATCGCGTGCTGTTAATGGTGTAAAAGTCCCGCCAACCAGAAGGTCATTAGGGTGGAGGTGGTGGGTGGGTGGTTGGGTTGGTGGTGAGGGAGGGGGCTTCTTTCGCCCTGAATGAAAAGATCAGCGAGAAGAGGTTTCGCTTCGGAGAGTAAACAAAAGAAAATGAATGTATGTAATTGCTTTATGTTCCACAACCAATTACCAACTAGAGATTATACGTTTCCTGTGACACCAGCGCAAACTGACGTCACGCACACCTTTAACTCTATCGCGTGCTAAATTGCCGACGATGACGTCACCGAGCGTCGCAGTAAAACAATTCAATCAATGAGGATGTAAAGCTAAATAAGTTCGTTCTCGGGTTAAAAGAGAAATGGGAGGACGGAAAAAAATAATAGTAATAGGGTGGAGAAAGAGAGAGAGAGTGAGAGAGAGAGAACTGACAACGCAGCACTCGACGCCTGTTAACGATTCGCTCTCGTGCCGCTTTAAAAATTGCTTTTAAAATTTTTCGTGAAAATGACACACAAGATTTTATTTAGAGCTCTAGCATGATTAATCAAATGTACAAGGGCCAATCAGAAAGTATGAGGTCAAACTAAATTTTAACGAAGAACAATAATGTATAGCATTAGAATCATTAGAAACACGTCCTAAAATAATTTAGCGTGTAAAGATTAATTTTTTAATTTTAATAATTTAAAGATACGCGAATTATTGTCGTATATTAGAAATAACACAAATAGCAATCTCATTGGAAAAACAAACAATTGTCTTTACGTTTATAATTAATTCATAAAATGCAACAAAATATTTCAGCAGAGAATATATCATGTTCAAAACTAATCCAGTCAATCAAATACCCTGACAAAATATAAAAATATGAAAGTAACAAAGCCATAAACTTTTGCATAAACCATAACACCGATTTTTCTAGTTAAAAGCCACCCCCATAGTTCTAACATTACAAGACGTTGACAGGAAAAAGAATGATGTTTACAATACAGAGGGCTGAGGACAAATTGCGACGTGATTTGTTAACTTGCTGCGAATACCTTGATTGGAGGGGAACAGTAAAAAGAGTCACCATTAGCCACTTTGCTTCATCAAATGGAAACGAGTGGGAAATTTATATCTTTTTTCCAGGCTTTCATTGTTCATTTTGCGTGTCTACATGTCTGTTATAGAAATAAATTTTACCTGAAGGACAACTAGAAAATTAAATCCTATTTTTTTTTGTAAAACGGATACTTGGTTCCTTAAACTTGCTTTTGTTAATGCAAGAAGAAAATGATAAACAAAATCCTCAGCTTTGTTAAAAACTATCGTTATTTCAAATGGAAAAGAAGGAAATTTATTGCAGATTATTATTACGAACTGCATGGAAGAGTACATCGCTTAAAGGTTTTTTAATACTGTCATTAAGCATTCAGCTTTTAACTATAAATATCGAATCCCTGTCAAAATTCTTTCCGGATCAAAAAGATAGCCGCTCAAGCTCTATAAATTTTTACCCAACAGCAAAAAATGTTTAATCAAGTTTATATTACCCCTTTATAAAGAATTTAAAAATAGCTAAAAGTATTTTATATGGTAAGTTTGTACAAAAAAAAGTGTACCTGTCTTTACATAATCAGTTTACAAACTTCAATTTACCGCTTGATAAGTGTACTTAATGCATGCATAATTACAACTTATCTACATAATTAAATCGTACTTCTGTTTGGATCGTGTCCATACGCTATAAAGAGTGCATATGACAAGTCATTAAGTATACAAGTCATTAAGTACACGAAGTGCTACCCAAAATAGCTGAGAATTTGAATATTCCGCCCAAACCAAAAACAGTACGAGGTTCTGCCACTAAATGCCTCTTGGTGCACCTTTCAGGTGCTGCTCTGCCAAGTTTAGTAATCGTATGCGCATTTTCTTTGTGAATTATTTCTGTTTGTGTTGCATCGTGTTCTTGTGCTTCTGCGAATTTCCAAATTATTGTTCAGACTGTAAACAGGAAGTTTTACTGCGAGATTTTGAAGAGACCGAGGTAAAATTTTGCGCAAACGGCCCGAGTTGTGGAAGAATAAAGACTGGATGCTCCACCATGACAACGCGCCCGCGCACACCTCGTGGAAGGCTTTCATGGCAAAAAACAATATGGCAACCAACGGTCCCCATCCACTCAACTCTCCTGACCTAGCTCCCTGCGACTTCTACCTCTTCCCTAAAATGAAAGGGCGACGTTTTGACTCCATTGAAGATATCCGACAGCCATCGGACTTCCATGAGTGCTTCCAAAAATGGAGAAATCGCTGAGATCTTTACATATGTGCTGAAGGTGACTACTTTGAAGGTGACAGCGGAAATTAGGGGGTAAGGTAAGTTTCTCCTTTTTACAAGAAAATCCTTAGAATTTTTTAGTAGCAGCTCTTACTCTCTGTTCTAATTTCGAAAACATTTAGTTTTAATAGCGGAGAATTAAAACCTTCTATATACTGTATTAACTTACTTCCGTGTTTATATCTCTATAGCTGTCCCAGGAAATGTTAATGAGTTTTCAGGGAAGCACGAGGCTTGTCTATCTTGCAGTATCCTCCACTGCATTCTCGTGCAGCTTAATTTCTTGTACAGAATGGCGAAAATTATGATGGAAAGATGGGAAAAATGACGCGACATACCGTTACGTAGATTTTCTAGGCTATATTTGCCGGTATTTCTACGGTAAAGTAATATTTTAATAAAATGGAGCCTAAGTATTGAAGTGAACAAATAATTTTTGTTTAAACAAGACCTATCTATACTGGTTGTTAGTTAAGAAAATTATGTATTTGCACAAATTTTTGATCAGAATTTGGATAATTCACTCAATTCAGCCTCATAATGTAAAGCAGTGAAAACTAAGACACATGTTCAAATTTTTAAGAACATAATATCCAAGGCAAAGGGTAAATTTGGTACAGTATTACATCCCAAGATGAAATTATAAAAATTATAAGAGACATCATAAATGCAACCCGGTTAATATTAGTTCTTCCACAGGATTCGCCTAAAATAAAACCGACACAAACGCCTTATTTTAAAATGCATTAAAATTATTTATCTTGCTATAGAAAAGGTCGATGTTAGTGTTGTTTGAACTCACAGAAGGCAAACAAACCTCTGTGAGGAATCAAGAACTTCAGTCGATACCATGAGCCGTGTAAACAATAAATTATTAAAAGTAGCAAATTCATTGAGATAAAAAATTTACGAATGTCGCAAACTGAATATGTCAAGCGGCTGATTGCAGCGTTTCAAAAGAGGAGGTGGGGATAGAGAATGTGGCGGGCAATATGACTAAGCTTAATAGGATTTCGCAATATTAAATCGAGTTCTGATGTCTGATGAGGCGTTTGGGGAAAACAACAAGCTAAAGCAGCAATGGAATCGCATGTTCGAATCCCACTGTTCGGCAAAGTGAATGTTGACGTATCTCTTCCATGTATGAAACTCCTAGCTAAATTATACAGGATATTAATACTTTTTCAATATATCTTTAAAGAATAGCACATTATCAGATATATATAGATTAAATTTATCATTTTTAGATAATGATAAACACGCACTATCAAATTTGCCCTCTCCATTTCTGAGCATTCGCCTGACAATCAATATGTGTAAGAGTGATGGCAAAAGAAACATCGGCAGACCAATTCATCATCCGTGGGATACATTTAGGTGCATTCCCGAATGGAGAGCTTTGACGGTCAATTACTCTTAATAGAGCATTTGGCGACCGTCAGCCAAAACAAGAAACGGAAATTGTAGAAGGGCAAGGAACACAACGCTGCTGTCAGGGGCAGTAACGTTTCCTCTTATAAATGCTGTGTCACGACAACAATAAAAAGACAAGATTACCGATGATATGGAGAAAACCGCATATGAATGAATCAGCTGCCAGGAAATGTTTAATGTAGACTGACCGAGACCATATACTACTTTATGGAACCTCAATATAATGTAATTTAAAAGGATCCACATCAGCAGCTTCCTTAGGGCAATGTCTCTATGGCACTAGAGATTACTCATGTGCAAAAAAATTCTTTCAGCAGAAATCCATAACCATGAAGCAACGCTTCATTGCATAAATATTCCCAAGAATGTGACCTCGAGCTGAATCTTTTAGATAGCTTCCATTTTAACCAGTTCTTAGTCTAAGAAGAAAGCTGTAGGATAATTTCGGAGAGATGATGCTCTAGAAAATCTTATTTTAACCAAATTCTAGCATCCACGCAATGGAAAAGATAATAATCAACACTTCTTCAATACCTCCATGTCTATGCGTATATATTTATTAAACGAGTAATAAATATTCCGAGAGGATAAAAGCGAGGAGCAAGTCGACTAGGAAAAATATACTGATGAAGAATTAATATAACTAATTATGAAGAATTTAGGAAATTAAAATACAGGATAGGACAAAAATCCAAATAGTATTATTTCCTAAACAGACAGGAAAACTAAATATCTCATGGCACTATACTCACATATTGGAGTATATGATGAACTTGGCCGCTATCTTGAAATCCATATTCATTGGAAGTCATTTTTTTCAAGTGGGAAAGCAAGTCTTGTTACGTAGCAACGAGAATTTTTTCTGAAATTCATTACTTGTCTGATTTGACCTATTTGTCACGAACAGAAAGCTATCTTCACTGAAAGTTTGCATGGCATTGCTACAGGATGTGATCAACGTGGTCCAGAAGGCGGGTCTAGTTACGAGACATTATGTCGCAGCAATAGATGATCCTTTCTGTCAGAAGTTCCTTATCACAAATTTTCTCTACATGGGACAATTACCAGATTACCAGATTCTTGTTATTCAATTACCAGATTACTGGAATAGTTAGCGTGGTCCCATGGAATGGACTCCACTTCTCTCTATGAGGATACACTACATTGGAGCACTGCATGCAATAATAGAGAGAGCACATTGAACATATCCTGTAGCAGTGCAATACAAATTTCCAGTGATGATAATTTTTAATTCGTGACAGATAGATGTAATGAATTTCAGAGAAAATTCTCGCGTTGTCTGATATGTCACAAGACCCATCTTCCATTTGAAAAAAAAAATCACCTTTATCCAATGCGGACGATGGCGGCAAAGATCATCATGCACAGCCTAGAATACTTAATTTTCCTGTCTATTTTATTTCTCTAGTGTAAAAGAAAAAAAACTAATTATAGTATTAATCCCACTTTAATTAAAACTAACATCAAAACTTCTGTTTGGTTTGGTTTGTTTGGTATTAACGTCCTTTTCAACTGCCATGGTCATTTCAGGACGGTGTTATAGGGGCCGCAAATTTTGCCTTGCAAGGGTTCTTTAACGTGCAGCCGGCAAATGACTACACGGGGCCAACGGCTTTACTTCCCTTCCGAAGGAAGTGCGTGGTCTCAGGATTTTTCCCCTGAAAAAATCCTCGTCGTCCTCGGCCGGGATCGAACCCGCGTCCTCGGGCATCAGAGGCGATCACACAATCCCTGAGTTGGTCGCTAGTTTACAGGAGATAGTCCAATTGGGAGATAGTCTCTTTTCTCTCCATGATTTTATTTATCGACACTTCTAAAACCGTTGTTGCTTAGATAAAATAACCTTACACATTGTACGCCTTTTTTATGTAGAGGACAAAAGTCTTTCCGCCAAAAACTAACGATTTTGCGTGTAGCCTCGTCAACGGACACCGTACTATCTTTCTAATGTTATTATACTATCAGTTGCAGCTTACTTTATTCAAATCAATTTGTTTAGAAGCTATAGTCGCACAATATGTGTTGTGATTAAATTGCAATCAATTAGGTCACTTATACGAGGGAGGGGGGGAGTCCAGTACTTCAACTTTTTGGAGGAAAGGAGGGAACCTAATATCCGAATCTTAATTTTAGACATGCGATTCAGTATGCATATGGCTTTTTATGATTATCTTTTCATCATTTATGATTATTTTCTCACTGCTTGTTTTCCAAATTTCCAAAAAGGCATCGTCTTCTTCCATTCACTCTCAATTCTCAACCACTACCTTCTCAACAGATGATAACGATAATGCTAATGAACTTGCTATGCACATCCTTCTCTGTTTTCTTCTTTTTTCGTTTCTCTTTTGGTGGTTATATGAACAGTGTGAACTTTCTCAATTTAAAATCAGTAAGACCCTCCTGGGCTCTTTCCTCAGCAGACTTGAGAGTGCTAATGCAAGCTGGTGCTCGTTAGAAAATACAGGTTTAATAAATTTAATTAATGTTTAATATGTCTGTTTTAGTTATTTTATAGTAATTAAGTGAAAATATAAATATAATTTACATTCATTTAGTTCTACTTAATCGGAAGTTATCAGGCTTATGAAGTTGCATCTTTCCCCAAGCATTGGGGGGGGGGGGAGGGGGCAGATGCCACTGGGTTTTATTTTTGTTCTGCGGGATCTATCATGTTGCTTTATGATACCAGGTATTCACAGAGAAACGTGTCACAAAATATCACAGTTGTATTAAATTTGATGTGATGCATCAAGCGCTTAATAGTCACCATGTTCAAATCATTTATTTTTCAATAAAGCATCGATTAAAATCGATATACTGATGAAAGCTTCTGACACTTGTCCTGCAATAGAATATTTCTACTCTTCGCAATAGGAAGTGCTTCCATTTAGTTAATTATAAAAGCGATATCGCCGCACCTGCATCTTCCCCCAACTGGTATTTTCCCCCGACTTACCCTACCCGTAATTTAGTATGTATATATGCCATGATATTAAAATTTTTGTGTAACGGATGAGTTTACGGTAAGTATCCTCTTTCTATCTCTTTGCACAGCCGAGATTTTTCATGTTTATGCTAAGTCCGTATCTGACCTTAGTTTTTTTTTACTATCACCCACAGATTTCTTGTTTTTCAATGAAACACTTTTAAATTATTCAGAGTTTGGGGCCTGATAAATTTCCTAGTGGCCCAAAATATGGATACTTTAACATTGCAGCCGCTTCTCTTCACAACCATTCCTTTAACACTGAAGTCTTTGTGTGCATAATTTGGAAACGTGATGTGATAGAAAAGATCTAAAAGCAGATTCGGATTCAGCACACTAAAAACCACAAGAATAAGTTAAATTCATTCAAGATGATTTTTCATTGCTGGCTTGTGTAATGGTGAAAAACTATTTAGGTTGATGGAAGAGTGCTGGAAGTAAGCATACACAGAAAAAATAAGAATTTACTGGTCTTCAAAGTTATGATCGCAAGGGATAATGGGCGTATGGGAGAGAAGGTCGCTTTAAGAAGTTATACCGTATAATTTATTAAAAGTGCTAAGAAAAGTATTAATAAATCACGGTCCAGGAAATAACTAAATGGTCGGAATATATAATCAACTTTATTCTCACTTATTTCAAAATCAGAGCATAATAATTTCGCAATGTGAAAAGACCTTGGAGAAATGAGGAAAAAAAAATTCGATCACTGCCTTATCTTACAAATGAAGAAATGCAATGAAAAAATTTATGAACCCACGTGTGATAAAGCCTCGTACTTAGACTCATGAAACTTTTATAACCTGCTCGAAGAAAAGGTCGTAGAAAATCATTTCTTCTAAACCATCGAGCTATTTAGCTGCTATTTATGAAGAGTAAAAGAAATTACTTAGACAAATTCAGCGAAATGAAACGGAAGTTAAAAATAAAAGAAGAGCCTAATGTTCTCGCCTTAAATCAACTGACAACATAACTGGATTGTTTTAAAGAGGTTACGCTTTTGCGCAATTCATGTATTTTATGAGGTCATTATATCTGCTTTCCTTTGTGAGCTCTTTTAAGAAATACAATCGCGTCTTCTTCTTCTTAATAAAATTCTTTTTTTTTTAAACTTTTTTTTTATGTTGAATGTGAGGAGGAAGTTGGTGACTTTGAGCATTTGTGTGTAAGTGTGTGAGTGTGTATGTTTGAATAATTGTCATCGCAGAAAGAATGACTTTGATAAAATTAATTTTTTACGGAATCCGTTTCATTCAAACGACGAGACAATGGTGTCTCTGTCAAGTGAGAACCCATTGGCTGAATAGAAGCGCGACGGCTCCATATGTCACTGCATGCTGTCGCTGTTCCCTATGCATATTAATTGAGCTTAACTCGGCAAAAACAGCCATTCTCCTGATAAATATTTTATGCTTTTAATAATGCATGCCTTGAGTGGTAGGAAAACTCGAAGGTAACACCTTTACAGCTGCAAGGCCCAAAAATAAAAGGGGGGACGAAAGAAAAGGGGGGCAAATTGCTCGGAGTGGAGCGTTGTTGTTTATCTCTTCTTCACACTTTTGTGTAAAAAAAAAAAAAAAAAAAAAAAAAAGTTCAAACACTCAGTTGCGCCTTGAGAAAGCTTTCTACGAATCTCCCTCCAACAACTATTGGGGGGTTGTCTTCGTGTAACAAAAATCGCAAACCCTTTTCTACTTACTGTCAATTTTGCTAATATCCCTTTCTATCTCGCCTAACCATTTTCCTCCGGGTGATCTTTTTAAGTGATTATAGTAAAAATTGTCTCATAGAAATGTTTAAACTACGAGTTAAAAAAACACAGGAAGGGAAGATGAAAATAAAAATCTCTCTATGCTTCTCCTTATCATCTTCATTTATATCTGGAGTAGAGGGGGGTATAGTGGGGAAAGAGAACGAGGGTCTATTCCCCTCGGGCTGTGGTTTGAGTGAAACTCTGCCAGTGAATAATCCAGTGACGCAGCTGCTTTAAAAGAAAGGGAAAGAAGCCCCCGAATATGGACCCGACGAGTATTCTTATCCCCCTCGTGGATTACCTTATCTGTGAAGTAGTTTAATGTTGTGTAGATGAAAGCTGACACGAAGAGATGTAATACTCTGCAGACCAATTGTCTTAAAGAGAACGTGCGAAGTGCATATTTCATAATAGAACAAAATCAACTCCAACTCTCCGTCCCAACTTCCTTTCTTCTTTTACAAAGTCCGCATTTGCAAAGCCAGATAAGGGACAAAGGCTCTATTTTGATCAATATTAAAAAATATACAGCTTAAATCGTAATAAAGAGCCCATTAAACTACGTTTTCAGTCCATTAGCATGCAATATAAGATCTTTCGAAGTGTTTTCCCTTTAACATCCTAACAAAAGCTCTAAAGTTTAATTACCAACATTACTATTAGAAAAGCTATTTTTTTACTTTTTTTTTAACATAGACTAGTAGAATACTACATCAGTATTAAAGGAACAGCTCTAAAAGGGAAAGTTAAACATTCTCGTCTATATTTTAATTTAAAATAATATCGATTATATCAAAAGCAGTATTAAGATGCATAATATTAAAAAAAAATTCTTCTCATGTTCTTCTTTACAATGGAAATAACCAACATCCTAATGGATTTAAATGCTTTAATTCTGCTGAATTTGTTTAAAGAAGGAAATAAATCTTTAAGTAATGAATACAGAAGTGTACAAATATTACATTTAAGACAAGTTTGTTTTTTAAATATTTTTACAGTTTTCATATCGTACTGTCACAAATCAAGAGTGTAAAGCCGGTCTACAATGCAATGATGTTTTTATGTGTTATCTATAGAATTTTCCTTTAAAGAGCTTAGTAAATTTGTTTTATAAAATTCCCATCAAAAGAGCCTTACTATTAAAAACTCTAACATCAACTGTTTTCCTTTATCTGTTAATGTCTAATTCATTACTTCATTTGTGGGTTTTTCGATAAAAGGTTTTCGATTTAAGCGTTTTTAATGATATTATAGACTAAGAGAAGTTAAAATAAGTTGTTTCTATTTTATTTCATTGTCACTCTTGAGACCAGTGAGTTGTGGGTTCGAATTCCACTGAGGGCATGGATGCTTTTGTTTGTTCCTTTACTAGCTAATCCCCATGCTAGGTTAAAATTTTAAATACATTTAGATCCAATAGTTATTTAACATCCTCTACACTAAAAAGATAAAAGATAGATATTTTATTTCATCGCTCACAGGACTCAGATTCAGATTCAACGCTATGGATAAATCGTCATATATATTATCAAAAAAAAAGGTATTGGATATCCTACTAAAAATTATAAACAATAACTCATCTGTGAGGATTTTTTAGAAGCCATACCTCAGATGTTTAAATTATTGATGAAAACAGGAAAGAAAAATCCACAGCCTGGACTCGAACCAGGAACCTATGGCTAATCGCGCCGACGCCCAAACCAATTGAGTCACCAATTGAGTAATTTATTTTACTCAAGTAATAAAAGTTATAAATACTGTTTCAATAAAAAAGGTTTAGAGAAACACTGTGACTTCTTTTTAAAATTCCGTATATAAATCTAATAAACTGCAAACGTCTGTAAGTAGTAAAATGTTTATATGTTAACTAGGAAAGAGTGTGATTCTAAAGTTCTGGAACGCGTATTTTTTTCCCCATTCCCCAAAATTACAATACAAAGATACCAGTTCTGGACCTTCCAAAACCGCGCGTAGCAACTTTTATGCATGATAGATAGCGTTCTACTGAGAATAGAATCTCATGATTGGTATAATTCAAAATGAAATTTATAAAAAGGTGTTCATTATAAAGTGTCAATGAAGAATAATTCATTCTAAAGTGTTCAGACGGTCTTTTGTATACAATTTACGTCAATGATATACTGTATTGGGTCGTTCGGTATTTTGACATCTCGATAACCAGATCTAAAGCCATTAGATTTCTTTCTCTGCCTTTTATCTCAAAGAACGTGTATAAGAAAACAATCCGAAGGCCATCAACGCCTTTAAGGACATCACCTGCATCTATCCACATCGATATGTTGGAACTGGAGGAAGATTGTGCACAACATTTTAAAGTTTACTGTACATCACGAAGTTATGTACACAATGAAATATTTTTATCACCAATTTTATGTTGATATCTTTCTTTATTCAAGAGATATAACAAAAAATAAAAGTTATGAAGAAAAGTTTGTTTATGGAGAAAATGAAGGTGGATTTTGCTAGGCGGTTTCATAAGTCGAATTCAATTTTAGCCAAACTTACTGGAACAGACTCCCCCGTGTTATTTAATAACAGAATTTTGATATGACTATTAGGATGTAGTTTTCAAGATACTACATATTTAATGCCCCTAGGCCAAAGTGCTTGTTTATGGACATAATGAAGGCGAATGTTGTTAAATTGTTTCACTTCATTCTATTTTAAAGAAAAATTAAAATGCAATTTTAAGTTAACTTTTTTGTTCTTAATAGAATTGGATTACTTTATTCCCAACGAGAAACTATTTGTTCAGTTAATTTTATTATTATGATCGTAATTTGGTAATTTCTTGTAAAAACTTTAATGTCACTTTATCGAAAAATCGTAAGTTTTAAAGCGTTTATTTTTCCTAAATGCAATACGAAGATCTTTGATTCGGTCTAATTGTTATATACATTAATAGCAAATATCTGATATCATTATTCATTTCAGTTTCTATCAACAATAATAGAACCCTAAGGCTTATGTTCAAACATACCTTTATTGTAAGAAAACAGTCGAGAGCTTAGCTATAGGCAGGGAAGGAAGTGAACCTGTCACCCACTTCTCTTTATTTTATTCTTTTTCTCCAGCATTTGAAATTTTTCTTCTGGCTCTGGTGAAGTTCTCCTTGAATTTCTGCTTCTCTTCATCATCCATTGTGAAATACCCCATGAGCAGCAGTAGCGGTTCCCTTTCACCCTTATTTTCCGGGTGTTTGGATCGGTTTGAGGTGCGTGGGTGTTGCGGGGACCCAGGTGCTCGTCTGTGGGCGGTCGAGCCTCATCCGTCGGCCGTCGTCCTTTTTCCGGGGTGAAAGAAATGGCACAGGCTCACCCGATGGTGGCTGGGTGGGCCTCCTCCTCCTCCTCCTGCTCGAAATCATCAGGCACAAGGTGGGGGTAAGAGAGGAGGGGGGGGGGGTGAAAGGGTCAAGTGAAGCAGAAATTAATTCACAACATTTTCAAGGTAATGCATGCATTATGGTTTTGTTAAATATTTCATCAGTCTTGGCCCTTTGCCAAAAACGAGTGACTTTACTTTGGGCACTCGTCTGGCGATTGTTCCATCTTTTATACTCCTTAATTGTTTGACTTGCGCCTGCGTAGACCCTCTTCCTCTAAATGATGCACGCCCTTTTTCCTACCTCGAGCCGAGTGCCATCAGGAAAAGCCACCATATATTCGTAGGGGGAGATTTATTTCAATAAAACAGTGATGCCACTCACTTTGCCTAGATGAAGCAGCCAAGCTTTGCACCGACACAAATAATTCAACACCAACTTTTCTCTTCGCTTCCGCCAGGAGCCACTTTGACTTGATTATTTCCTCTTCTCGGCGCACAACGGCGCTTGACTTGCTCTTTGCTCTTTTGCTTTTGCCTTCTCCTGGAGGAGAAAATCGCGGTCGACACTCAATAGGAAAAGGGGCAATCAGAAAAAAATAGAGGGGGGGGGGGGTTAGGAAGACGGGGCCACGATACGGATGGATTGTCAACGATTTCTCCTTCGGGCTCTCCGTGTCCGAAAACAAGTTGCCAACGACGAAAAGAGAAGAGGTGCTCAGGAAATTGATGACAACTCGGATTCTCTATCATTGCTAATTAGAAAAACGGCTCGCCAATGACTTTTAAAATTTCGTCCAATATGCAATAAGAATTATTCATACCATCGCTCGCTTTATTCGCAGTAGTTACGGTCTTCATAAAATCTCTGCGTAATACAAAGGGAAAAAATCGGTTTTCCGATAACATTTCATATTTATAAACTCCGCGTTTTAAAGTAGATCTAAGCGCTCGACACTCACAAAGAGGTTGCGTAAGTTGTTACCAGAGATTCTTATGCTATCGAAGGATCTTATTCATGACCAAAATTTCCATTTTATCAAGTGAGACGGAGGAAGCAGTAAATCTTTTTATGAAGTCGTTTTTTTGGGCTTAGGAGTGACGTCAACTATATAATTCCGTCATATGAACCATTATTTTCATGCGAACTTTTTTCCAACTGTTACACTACGAAACGCCTATGAACTTCACCTGAATTATATTATTACTTACTCGTTTATATTTAAAGACTCGTATATACACCGCTCGGTGGCCGAGAGGGTTAAGGCGCAGGTCTTTCCGCTCTCGAAACCAGCGAGTCGCGGGTTCGAATCCCGCCGAGGGCACGGATGTTTGTGTTTGTCTCCTTCATTATCATCCTTTCATCATGCGGAAAGCAACGGGAAACCACCACATTATCACTCTTCCCTAGAAAACTGTGAATGGATAGCAAATGTCCACACAGAACTCAACAACAACATATACACCGCAGCTATTTCATTACAAATGAATATCAAATAGTTAGTTATTTGTTCCGCCTTAATTACCTTAGACATAAAAAAACACGATTTCACATATGCTTAATTTCATTTCTGGTTACAATCTGAGAATGTCTCATTAATTCCGTGCTAGGCAAATACTGTAGAATCTAACACCTTAGTTGTCACTACGGTAATATCTGGGATGTCTATTTACTTCGTGAATATATTCAATCTGAAATGCTAATAAATATTCAGGCTTGTAAAAATTTAAAATTTAATAAAATATTGAGATTAAAATACAAATAAAAATTTCTTTTTATATTAATTAAATAAAAAATAAATTTAAATACATTGCCTTTAACTAGTGTGCTTTATTTTCTTTATTTTTCGTTTTATCTTATCTAATGTTTTCCTTGTCAAGTTTTGTTCCTTACTAAAAAAGATTAATTCACTGCTGAGTGTTTTAATGAGGACAAGCCAAACGGAAAGAGGTAAAAATTGAAATTTTTGGATAAATTCTACCAAGCAAATGTGCTGATGCATCACTTATTAATGTACTTCACTTGTGTCTAATCTCTCCATACAGCTTAAGATTAAATGATTATTTATACTATCTGTATAGACACAAGAAGCCACATTAAATCTCATAAAAAATCGTTTTATTTTGCAAATAGCACAATGAAAATAGACTTTCCAAATGAATTAAAAGGGCTGTTGCAATTGAGAGGGTATAGTGTTTGGTATACGATCACCTGACAAACATGTATGAAGTTTTCTTGTGAAGCTATTTTGTCTCAGACGTTTCTACTTTCGAAGAAGCACACTGTAAAAGTCGTCAGCATTAAGTAATAGCATTAAGCGTAATAACATTTGGGTGCTTCGGTTCTTCTACTGTTTATAAGCTATAGAGTGATTCTAAAAGAATGGAGAAACAGTAAAGTCGATTTATTCACTCCTTCTTAACAACCTGTACATGAAAAGACGCATTTTGTAATATTTCTTGGTGACATGATAGACGTCAAGGCGGTAGATCATTTCTGCCCAGACATCTACCAGCATATCCTGGCATACTGACTCCACTGCTTTGGAGACGCTTTGTTTCAAGTTGCGCAAGGGTTGTGGCAGGAGGACAACATTGGGAGATTTTGTTTTCAGCATTGTCAATCCAACGTCCTAGTAAGGTATTATTCACGTGACGGCGAATATTCACGTGGAAATAATCCTGATCACCATTCTATTAAAAAAACTACGTCACGAAGATTTTCTTCAAGCTAAGTCACATACCATTCTATTAAAATATCCAGGTAAGAATTGCCAGTCATAGTAGGAGTACCAAAAAAAAGGGGGCCATGCCCTTTGCGTTTGCTTATTGCACAAAATATGTTCACTGTTTGTGAGATCACTCAAATGCTCGAAATTTTCAAATTCCAAGGATGTAGCGAGATTCAAGTTCCTCTTAGATGGAAGGCTGCTCCTCCCTGAACATTAGCTTGTGAAGTTATGGTGTTTTGGCTTTCGTTTGATATTACGGCATGAACGATCTCTAATCTGTAGCTATAATTTACAATGCACACGCCTTTGTACGATACGCTATACCGTGGATTTTGGCCCCTGTACTTTTGTATTAGCCCGTATAGACGGTCTTCTTGGACTTCGTACACAGCCCGGACTTTTCTTGGGCATAAACAGCGACTGGATTCAAACTGCTTCACCCAACGCACAATGCAATTTCTATCAACGCAAGTGGTGCACAATTAACAATTTGGTATTAAATGCCGCTACACTCTGACAACAGCCTCTGTTAGTGCGAATTCTAATACACAAAATGCTTTCAAACACGTTTAGTTTAAATTAAATGAAAGGTTGCGAGCTGCTAGCGGGCTTGTTTCCGTTGTTATCACTCAGAACTTACTATTTGCGCCATTTATTATTACTGAATAACCCCGTATTACAGTAAGGGGCAGAACATTAAACTGCAACTTCAGTATAATTTTTGAATTCCTTTCCTCACCTCCTTGTTATACATACAATTATACAGCTAGTTTATTACCACTTGTTCATTACTATCGATTAACTAAAGATACATTAATAAATAATAAATTATTCTTCCCCTGTGCTCAATTTTTATTATTTATTATTTTTATTCCAGTGTTCTTGTGCCTCGTCCTTATTTTCTACATCCATCATAAAGATACATTAGTAATACGATTATTTATGCTCTCCGAAAATAAATAAGATTCATGTCATATTATTAACGCCTTCAATTTTAGCAATAACGTTATTGTTTCTGTTAGCTAAGCTTATACCGTTGGAAACAGAAAAGCCCAATTCTGCTACATGTCCATTCATTTTCGGGTAACTGTCGAAACACGTTTGTGGGAACCTTTTAAAATCATCTTGCCATGTTAAAGAATAGAGAGTCGCACGACGCAGCGAAGGCCTATTTCCCATAATTTGAGTACGTTTGTAATATTTTACAGAAAGAATCATAGGGAATTAAGAAGAATCTGCCCATTTGTCAAGATCACTAATGTTAAGATTTTATTTAACTTTCTCCAGGTGGCCGAGAGAGATTAGTCTCCAAGGCCCGGGTCGCGGGTTCGAATTTCCCCGGAGACATAAAATATATGTGCCTTGCAGCGTTATAAATCCCGTAATTGGGCTTCATCTGTAGGAAAGGTAATTACTTTCTGTAACAAAAAGCCATATGCAAAGGAACACCTCACTGGGGGCATATCCTATTGCCGCAACTTCGTCTCCTAACTTAATAATTACAGCGCGGCACAATTGTTTTTACGCAAGCACTACAAATTAAAATAAAAAATTTTAAGCGACTTGAATAAATTTATTTTCAGTGCTTCCATGCAAATAAATTATAATTTTAATACAATAAAAATAAATTTAAATGTAAAAAAAATATTTTAATGTATAAAAGCTTTCTTCATTATTTATAACAATTTATAGTTATTAAAATTATAATAAATATTGCTAAAAATCTCAGTTATTGATTATTGATTATTTATCGATTAATTTTTTGGCATCCGGTAACTAACAGAAAGCTGTCAATGACAACACAAAAATGGATCCCAAAAGCGTAAACGTGACAAGTGAACAAGGTAATAAAAAGAAGAGTTTTTTTATGGGCAGTAGTTTTATGAGTATCCTTACATTCGGAATATTCGCAAGCATATTCACTTGATTTCCAAAACGGTTCTAAAAAACGCTCTAATTTTCGTAATTTGTACATCAAAGGAACCTGACATGAAAAACTCGAATTGTGAAGCGGAAGAAAGCGCTTTCCTTGAAAGAAGTTAATGAGAGATTGAAGAATAATCTCAAAGCATAAAGGAGGAAAAGTCAAAAAAACAGCGCTACTCGTGTATGCAAGAACTGGTAGCAACAACCGAAATGAAAAAAAAAAAGGCTTTTTTTTAAAAAAACCTCCGAAAAAAAAATTCGAAATAAAATACGCGGATGAAGGCGGAGAAGAAAAAAGAGAGAGTGAGTGAGTGAGAGAGAGAAAGGAATACCTCCAAAAACAATGCATTTTGAAAGTTTGCCAAACCGATATTGTTTTCTCTACGCACAAAACAAGGCGATGTAAAAAGGAATATGATTCCCATCATGGAAATGCGGCTGCGTATAAATAACTGGGCGAGAGTAGGGCCGCATGAGCATCTATTGTTACCGAACCCCTTTGACATGGCCGCGGCTAGCTCGGTGGGCAAGCAGCCAATCGGTCAAGCCTTTCACTCCAACAAACGTCTCGTCCGTCCGAACGTCGTCTATCCCGTGTCTCTTTTCCCTCCCTACACCCCCTCTCCCCCCCTCTCCTCTCTCTTCTCTTTTCCTCTCGTCGATTTGCCACCGCCAAATGCTTCACCATCCAGGCGGTGCTAATGTTGCCTGCGCGACTAAGTAAATGAACGGTCGTCCTGTAGGGTCACGAAGGTGATGCGTTCTATCTGGGCGAGGCATCTTTTCCTAGGAGATACAACCAGATTAACGTGCTCCGAGTTGACAAATTGTTTGATCGGCAGCAGTGCCGCTTCAAGCACACGCGCAATAACCCCATCACATTTCAAGTGAATGAATTTACAAAATATGGCTCAGTTTATTAACCTCTGCTCCTTTCTTTGTAGGAGAATGTCAATTTGAATGTATGCGCCCGTATATTTTATTTAAACGCACTTAGTTGAACGTACGACCATCCATTTTTGTTCAAATTACCGTCCATTAGAAGGGGTCTTCGATTTCCCCGCGAGAGAATGTCTGGTTCGAGACTAAATATCGATAGTTATTTAACGTTATTAAGCACACTCAACAACAACAACAACAACACCTACAACTCCCGTGTAATAAATTAGTTTAAAGATAATCTCTACTGAGAAATACAGTACACTGGGTAGGGAATTATCCTACGGTAAGATCTAAAAATTTGAAAAATTACTTAATGACTAGTTTTGCTTATTTGCTTATACTTATCGCATTTTCTGTACTTGAAGCCGTGCGTGCCACTTTTATTTGCAATGAAAGTATAAAAAAGCGCCCACATTTCGTACCAACACCACCTACAATCAAGCAAGAGCTTCGAGCGACTTCATGAGGGAAATCAACTGCAATGAAATTGGTAGTAATTTTGCAGATGAATTAGTGGTAGTGTAATACTTCATCGGGAAAGTTATTACCATTTAGAACTAACCAACGATGGTGTGAAGGTATAAAAATAATACTATTATTGATACAGGATGGCCCAAATCCTACCTACCAAAATGGAACGCCGATTTCTCAGCTAGTCCTATACAGTGATGAGCCAAAACATTTATGACCACCCTCCTAATACCGTGTTGCTCCAGCATGCAAAATGGCTTCAACACTCTACAAGTCTTTGGAAAGTGTCCGAGGGAATATTGTGCCAGATTTGCAAACAGAGGTTACGCTCTAGTGGATTATTAAAATATATTACCTCCACCATCGGGTGTTTGCGTCTCACGGTACATGTGGTGGTCTACTGTCCACCTTGAAGATGGTGTATCCTGACAGAGCCATCGACGAGATGCAGAAGAAATCCCTGACAACGATGTTTATGGGCCACTGTAGTCGTAAACGTCGATGATGCTATGTTCTCATCTATAATCGTGAAGGGCATCAGCTGCAGAGTCCCATATACAAACGAGTTTGATAGACGGTGTTCTCAAATATAATTGTACTTGAACCTGCATTGCATACAGCTGTCATTTGAGCCACTGGCAGCCGCCTATTTGGTCTCATCAAGCGGAACAGTCTCCGACGTCCACATTCGTTGATTAAACGAGGACGTCCAACGCCTCGGCGTCTACTACGGCTTCAGCATTCTACTTCTACTTTTCATAGGTACTAGCAAGGGGAGCTCGCGAACAACCGACGAGCCGTGCCGTTTCGGAGATATTGTCTCTAACTTTTGGGCCATCACAATCTAACGTTTATCAAAGTTAAATCAGCAACCTTCTCCATCCCCTCACCATCCCCTGCAGTCGTTAAATACCACAGGTTATTTGGTTGGTTGGTTGGTTGGTTGGTTGGTTGGTTTATTACAAATTTTGGCGTCGATTACTAAGGTCATTTTGCGCCTTTTACACAAGTTATATCTACGCGCAGCCCGGGACAAACACAAACATCCATGCCTACGGCGGGATTCGAACCCACGACCAGGCGGACTTGAGAACTAGAAAGCCTACGCCCTAGCCCCCTCGGCCACCTGGCTGGCCACCACAGGTTATTTCGACGAGCGCTTTCTCACAGGGTAATCATAATGTTTTGGCTCATTAGTGTAAATGAAATTGTTTGAAAATTGTATGTTCTTGGTACCAAAGCACTGGCTGGATTATTCCGAGTACTGCCGGTGTGGCGTGATTTCTATTGATGAAGTCACATGAAGGGCAAGTTCTACAAGACGAACCCTAAGATCTAGATCAATCGACGAACATATATCAAGCGTGAAGTTTTGGTCATTCCCACAGATATTCTCACGAAGGCGTGACTAATTTTGCAATTCGATTGCGCAATTCCATTGAGATTGATGGCAAGCACGTCAGATATGTTGTTTTATAAATGGCAGTTCATATGCATTGTGAACTACCCACGCTTATTTGTCGCGATACAACATAACTTTCATTTTGGTAGGTAGGTTTTGGATCGCTCTGTAACTATCAGATTGGTGCAAAGGTAATGCCCATTTTCTTGGATAGCATTTATTAAACTGTGCTCTTGTAATGGTTAATAATGTCAGAATTAGTAAGTTATATATTTTCCTTTCAGATTCTGATTATATTGGCCATAATATTCTGCTCTATTCGCACCCATGTTCGTCCCATCTAAAGATCACATTAGACATGTCTTGCTCTATGAGTCAGTTCATTATCTGCTTTTTTTCAGCTGAAGCTTCTCAATTCAGTGTTCAGCAACAATGCAATAACATTGTTGTAACCCAATGTTTCTCTGCTCAACGATGTAAGTCCATTGTTGCTAAAGACTCAGTTGACAAGACTCACTTGAGAAAGTAGATAATGAACTGGCCGTATGAGTTTCATAAAGGTGTCAATGCAAGCACAGCAGCAAAATCTCTTCGGAGAGTTTATGGTGATATCGTGAATGAAAGAAGTTGCATGAGATGGTTTTCGCGCTTCGGAAGTGGAGATTTGTGTTTGAAAGAATAGTCAAAAGATCATCCTAAACAACTTGATGCGAAGAGTTGGAAGATGTTTTAACCGAAAATCTAGCCATCGCTTGTAAAGAGCATATAGAGAACAAAACAATGAAAGTTATGTTAACGAATAAATATTTTCTTAATCATAACTTTTTCATTTTTAATAGGGATCTAAACATCGGTCATTACCTTTGCACTAATCTGATACATACTAGAACATTTTGTAGTTTCAAAGCTAGCCTTGTTACGCATTCTTGATATAACATGATCTCTGACTGCACTTTTCTTCTATTAAGTATAGTGGTAGTACTTCTCTTCATCAATAAATTCTATGTTCAATGAGCACAGTTTATTTAATATAAGCCATTACCGTATAATTAAATTGAACCTTCAGACTCAATCTAAAATTCTGACTCTAACTTCGTGAAGGATATCGCGATAACTTCTTCGACAACCCTTTGGCTGTACTAAAGCGTCAGTGCTGTATTGAAAGAGATAATTTACTGAAGCCATTCCTTTAATGACTTCCTTCTTTGCACTGGAACAAAGACCTACAATTGAATCCGTGCTCAAAGATCAATGCCTTTGAGAAAACGTCTTCCTATTCAAAACGCTTGATAATTCTAGTGTCCCCTAAAATCACTAGACTGAAGCACAATAAGCATTTACTCAATGGACCTGAAAAGGATTTGTCTTGATAAAACGTTCGACTAAAACGAAAGACTCTTCTTGTCTTTCATTCAACACTGTTCTGCTTTAATGGTTTTTAATTGTCTCTCTCTTTCAAGGGGATGAGGGAACGGGAGAAAGGCTTCGTCGTCCGCCTTCCCCTTCAATCCAAATGACGACATCGCCGCTCCAATCTTTTTCGAATATATTCAAGGTAGAAAAAAAAATGATTGATTGCATCCTACGATTCAAAAAATTATTTTCGTCTCCGTACTTAGGTTTAGGTTTTGTCTTGTGGTTGGGTATTGCTTCGGTGAAAGCGACCCTATCCCCCCTTTTCCACTCCGTGCTTTTGTTCGTCTAGCATGCATCATTCTGGAGCTAGGATCGTAACCTCATTTTACGCCATTAGCGTCTCTACTCTCTCTCTCTCTCTCTCTCTCTCTCTCTCTCTCTCTCTCTCTCCTTTACCTTCTTTGTGAGTCAATTGCGCGGGCAATCAATGAGGAATGGAAGACTTTCCTTCAGTAAAGGAAGAAGCAATCATGATCCACCCTAGAGGATTGTCTACTTTGGAATACTCATTGCCTTCTTAGATAGCCGAAGAAGGAAATTTCGTCGAACTGATCGGAAAATTCTCAGCAATTACATCGGCAGCGGCGGTAGAGTGGCTGATCTTCAATTATCTAAATGTTTACGACTTATGTATTAATTGCTAAGGCCGTTAATGAGTTGAACTGAATTATTGTCATCTGCTAATCTCCTATAGACATTGATTGCAATTCCTTTGTTATGATTATTGTTATTACTAGTTGTTTTTTTTCAATATTATCGGCTATGGTTAATACGGCCCCTAGTTTCTTTCTTACTATCATTACAAGGCACGTTCTCTTTATTTTTGTTAACATAAAAAAGCAATTTCGCTAAAGCAAATGGTCATCTATTTATTTATCGAGGACAGGAAAAGAGAACATTAAATATTTATATTTCACTGTCTGTATATGTACTCGAAAACATGAGAAGCAGGAGCAGCAATAATCGATTTCGAAATGGAACCATTTATATTTAAATATCAGAAGGAATCTGTAAGCTATGGATTTTGCTCTTGATTATATTTTAAATTTTAGGACAATACATATATTAATATTCTCTGATATTTATATCTGCTTCTTAATGTTTAAATTGTGGTATTATACTTTGTGTAACATTCATTTAACAGTAGTTACGACAGTATCAAGATAAGAACGAGGAAACTTCATTTCCCATTTTTTATGCATTTGAAATGCCGTCTTTGTTTAAGAGCTTTCTTTATTGCATAGAGCATCGAATCGCTAAAACCGTTTTGCTGTTATTTTTATTAAGTATTCTCATTAAAATTTTATGCTAATTAATATTTTAAACAAAAAAGTGGTTATTTATAATTACCATACCCTTCTCAAAAAAAATCTAAAATTATGCAGCCACTCATGCGCGAAATTTGCAAAATCTTCTTGGAACTCGGATGAGATGAAAGAAAATCGTGGTTCTATTTAGAGCTTTCAATTTCCTTCTTTATGCGTGGAAATCAAAATGATAATGGCGCTTTTACAAGGGAGACTTCTTTTTTTTTTCAACGATTCGTGAAACCTGATTAGCTGCGGTGGAGAGGAGTCCCCACTCGATGGGATCTCCTTCGGAGATGAACCTGCGCTTGGATGTCTCACGCCTGCCATCCTCCGGGTACACAACCTGATACCATTGATTTCCAATACAGCCAATTGTCGAGAGTGAGCAACAAAGAAGTTCAAACTGAGGCGTGTAGGAGGAGAGAGTGAAGGAAGCAGCAGCAGCAGCAGCAGCATTTGAAAGTCGGGGTGGGGGGAAGTTGGAGGTAGGATTAAAACTCGAAATGACGGTTCCTTCCTCGCCAGCTGGCTCTCCACTCATTTCATAGAACGTTTTCACGGGCTCTCGTGAAATTTTGGTAGATTTTTAGCAATTTAGATCCGCTCTCGTCGCCGTGATTAGCGATATGTTTGCCTAATGGATTACCCGTATTACGAACCAACTGCAATTGTAATTGTGGCACAAGTGCTGCCGAGTCGAAACCGAAAAATTTATGCCGCAAACTTAATCCGTACGGTTTCATTTCGCACAGATTAAACGAACAACGCCGGGCGCTGAAGACCTGTTAATGAAACCCTCACGTGCTCTTGCACACCCCGACTGCATTCAAAATCATAATAAAAAGAGTATCTTCCTAATGTAATCGCTGGCGGAAATGGCCCTTTGCTACGAAAAACACCTTCGTGAAATACTGATTCCTTGCTGTTGTTGCTGCCGCCGCCCACCTACCCACCACTTCACCAGGGGCCACTGATCCTGCAGAAATCAATTTTGCACAGACGTTTTCCTTTCAATCATTTCAGTATTATCGAACATTAAAAGGTGTTTAACGGTAAGTGATGGAGAGGGGGAATTAAATCTTAAATTCACGGTCTTAAAATATTTCTTAGAACATTTTCAACTTGTTAATTGCTCAATTTACATTCAATCTCGCGTCAAAGAACCTCACACTTCTTTTAGCGTTTTTCTCAAAAAAGAGACGAGTCATATTAAAGATTAAAAATAATTTTAAAAGTTTTATTTTTAATTTGTAATCACGTAGCAATGAAATCAAATATAAGGCCGTTTACACTTTTACTAAACACGAACCATACGACCAGCCTAGAAGTTGAACTTCAAATTGAACTCTTAAGTGAAGCAGTGAAGCTCACTGTTCGTTCTAAAGTCAATCTTTGATGTAATTAAAAAGTCAAAAAAAATAATAATAACATATTAAACAATAGAAAGTCATTTAAAAAAAGTTAACCGAATGTGTTATGATTATTATTATTATTATAAGTTAATGTGTTTTCCCCCCTTTCATTTTTATTCCTGGCTGTCGTCCATTTAGCAAAGTCTATAGCCTGTTCCTATGACAACGATTCACCCTTTCAACACCGACGCAAATAAAATATGGCTCAATAGTTCCGAAATCTAATCTCAAATGCAAGTTTCCCCCCATGCTATTTATAGGTACTTGAAATAAACCAAATCAATTACTATTCGCCATCTGTTTTTTTTTTTTAATCCCTTCGGTTGGTTAGAGTTCACTTCGGAAATATGCACTTCCAATTGAGGAAATGTATTCCTCGTAAGCTTAAAAAACATTAAATTTCTAAAAGAGCATTATAAATATTGCACTGTTATATTTGTAGAAATATCGATATTGTCTTTACACAAACTTCAAATTTGTTTTTCGTATGGCACAAAACAATGTAAAACTTAAGAAGCGAGTATTTATACAAAATGCCTTGGTCCGTGTTAAAATATGTTAATATATGATATTGAAATATCAATATAACGTATTGCGAGACTAATGTTTATATATAAAACCTACACAAATATAAACGATGAGGCAAAAGTCACGCACTATAAGAATATAGGGTGAACACGGGTAGCAATTACTGTTGTGATTTTTTTCTGTTATTTGTTGCAGAGGATATAGGGTAATATGGCGTCTAAGTTAGCAAAGATGAACGAGTCAGCGTAGTTTAAATATCTCGTCGGTATACTGGAAAAACTGACCAAATCCGAATTTTAGGTAAAAGGACTTACTGTTACCAAACACCTTAAAATTATTATATCTGTACAGGAAAAATTGATCTAGTCTAATAGATAACCTTCAGGAATAAGAAAAAATTTACTCGGTTTGTCCAGTGTCTCATTTATCAGAGGGAATTTAAGTTTAACTTCCTTTATCTCAGGTTATTGATGCCGACGATATGTCCACATACATATTGTTTGTTTATTCAAGTGCATCGGTAGGTTTGTTATTTTTTTACAATATTGTCGTTGAGTAGCATTGTATTATTACTAGTATTTGAAAAAAACATTTGTCAACTTTAACCTTCTTCAAAAATACCATCTACGATACAACCAACATGTAGCCTACACTATGGTGCGCTACTTTTACCTCGCCTTGTACATTTATTGATATATTACTGCATTTTTTTACTCTATTTCACTCTTGCATAACCATTTGGGTTCTGTACCAAATAGACAAGAATAATGGTAAGATGCTGAGATTTCTATATCAATGTACGAGGACTGTTCAACAGAAACACGTTTGTACTGCGCAGCCGCGAAGATATCGCCTAAATAACGGAAAGCAGTTGTTTATAAACATTGCTTAAGTTATTAGTGAGGCGTCCGTCGCACATACAAGGTGTGATAATTAATAAATGAGACTGGAGTAATTTAACAAATACAAGAAATATTTCTGGCAAAACTGTTTATATTTTTCAAAGTAGCTACCTTCTAAGGCTACACACTTATTGCAGCGTTCATACAAGTTTTCGAAACATGCTCTAAAATCCTCTGTCTTAACCATTCTAAGCTCAGCTGTAACGTTCTTTTTGATGTTCTCTATCTTCTCAAATCTGTATCCTTTCATATTTGTTTTCACGTTTGGGAAGAGGAAAAAGTCTGTATACACAATCCTGGGGAATAAGGAGGATGATAAATCTGTGTGCGATCCGGCATTATCGTGCAGTAAGAACCAACTCCCTTTTGCATGAAATTGTGGCCGTACTCAATGGGTTCTCTTAATCAAACGCTGTAAAATCTCCCCGTAGCACTCCTTGTTGACTGTTTGTCCAGGCGAAACAAACTCGTAATGGATAATGCCAGTGCTGTCAAAGAAAGTGGTGAGCATAACTTTTGTTCTTGATTTTTTTTAACCGGAATGACTGTTTTCGCGGGGATGTTGGAGAGCGCCATTCCATGCTCTTTCGGTTCGTCGTCTTTCAGCTCTTCCCGGCTATCACGAACTCTAGCGAACCATTCAAAAACACGTCCATGAAATAGTGTATCATCACAATACACTTACTTTATCAACTTGTAAGTTTCCGCAGCGTTTTTCCAAGGTTAAAACAGAACTTAATGTTTTGCCCTTTGTTCCATGTTTAATATTGGAACGTCAGCTAATGAATGCGAGAATATATAGGCGCGCGCAACTTGGACACGCGGCAACAAGTATGGTTTTTAGATCGAAAACACGCATCGTCCTGGTCGCACATGCTTGAACACGTTCAAAGTAGCGTCAGTCTCGTTTATTAATTGTCGAACCTTGTATACTGGCTGTTTGCTTCTTTCTAAGATTTGTGATTAAATTGAAAGTTAAGTCCATGGTAGACAATCTGCTCAAAGATAATCTGCGTGCTGTTATTCAATTTTTGGCTAGCCAATGGAAATTTTTAAAGAATGAAAGCTGTATACGGCGACCATAGTTATTCTCATACGGCAAGAAATTTCAACAAGAAAGGGAATCCACTATAAATTTGGGCCATCCAGGACATACTCGTGTTGTCGCTTCAGATAAAATTTGAGACAGTTGGAAATTGCTTTAGGCGCTAATAGGGGAGTTTTTGAAATCAATAAAAGGATAGCGCTTCAATTCCGACGCTGACGTAGAGTTTGCTGTTACGCAGTAGTTCCGCTAACAACCGCAAGACTTTTACCAGATGGGAATCTATAGATTACTGCACCAATAGTACTCATGTCTTAATGTTCATGGAGATTCCTTTTAAAATATTCATTGAATAAAAATAATTGCTTCCCAGCCTCTAAACGTGTTTTTATTGAACAATCCTCGTATACGTAAAAGGATCAGAAAGGAAATTTAAAAAAAAAAATCCAATAATGAATCGCGAAAGGAACTGCATGGTCTTGTTTGTAGTAACGGTATACAAGATTAAGTAAAAGAAAGAATAATTGAGCATAAGCTTAAATTAAAAGGAATATACGTTGTAAACCATTAAATACCAGAACTATACCAAAAAATTCCACATTGTCTTTAAAAAAGAAGAAATATTGAGGAAGATGACTTTTGTGGAAAAGTGTTTTCATCCTTTTTTAAAGGAAAAATTACTTTTCCACACCCGCATTTCCTATAATCAATCCAGTGTAGTGATATCTATTAGGAAACCTATCCCAGTTTTAAAATAGAGTTAAACTATATCACTTTTCTGTATTTCATTTCTTTCAATTTCGAGTTAGCTTTTTCGAATAAAAATTGAAAGCCTAAATGAAAATTCTATGTTCGAATATTGAAAATTTTATGATACCTATAGTTGAAACCGACTGTTACAGCTACCCATTTTGAGCATCCCACTTAATTCTCCATACACAATACACTCTATCGCCTTTATGTTTCATATCGTAAACAATTGGGCTATCAATCAAATGGAATCACATTTACGATAACCCATTTATTATATTATGCCCACTGACTTGCTGACATTTACAGCTTTATAACAACACCAAACATTACGTGATTTCTTTCAGGCATGTCCATGAAAATTACTAGTATATTTGCTCTATTTTTGCACAGGGCTAGAATATTAGGCATTCTGGAGGATGAGTGACAATTTTATGTATCAGTACGTCTAAACAGTCTGGCAATGCTTATTTTTGCATTTTTTTTGCCAACAATCTATCTCAGCTGCTTTTAGGAAAGCGTGAATCCTCGAGTCTATGACATCAACTTTCGATGAAATAACGATATTTTTTTATGAATTTAGTTACTTGTATATTTTATAGTAAACTTCAAATATGAATCTATTACTATCTTGCATAGAGTCCATGACCCCGCATAGAATGCGTGTAACAAGAGCCATGAAGGAAAAAAAGTAAAAATAAGAAGAGGCAATTTTGATTTGGATAATTAAATTTAACTAAAATTACTATTCTAAAATTAAATTTTTTTATCAGTTATGTCAACAGACAGACATTACTTTTTGCTGTCGACAGACGTTTTCCCCTGAACTAAGAAAATCGGTGAACTCATTGACTGCAGAATGATTGCTTTTCACCGTTGGCAGCTGAAAGCTTACGTTTGGCGATCAATAATAATCCAATAATGTTTTAATTGGTAGATTCATCTACGACCTATAATTAATTAGTTAATAAAACGAATTCAGCATCAAAGAAATGGACAGGAAAGAGGGAAAAAACGAAACAGTACGTAGAGCAGTGAAAATATTTTAATCACTTAGAAAATACGTCTTCGGGTTGTTTGACATTTTCTTTAGAAAAGGAAACGAAGCCATATGATAAGAAAATGGCATTAGAGAAACAACGAGATTTCGTCGAAACCTTAAAATGCTTCTTTCGTAAAATTACTTAGCGTAAACTTATTACACGAGGTCTCCGAATTAAACGGGTGTCAGTTTCCTGTTCCCCCATTCAAATTACACGGATTCTTAGGTATCAAATGGACAAACTCCGAAGTGAGTCACTCCTTTAAGCGATTTCGGTGTTTAGGTTTAAGTTCAGCTAGTTTAGGTTGCTTTAAAAAGCTAAGAATAGTTTGTACTTCTAACTATTAAGAATATAACCCGCTTATTATTACTAATAGATATTGGAGTTTACTTGAAAAAATTTAATGGAAATTGTAGGTTGATGGCATAAGTTTTTTCCGTATCTGACTTAGTATGATTTCCATAATAATTAGGTCCTCCGCAAGGTACTCAGCTCCTTTAGAAGCTTACGCATAATACATTACAGGATTTTATGGACATCTTACATTTTGTTGAATATATTTATATATATATATAGAGTCTTAATTGTTTCAGCTATATCGCATATAAATAGGATGTTGGCTTAAATGGATGCCGTCAGTTCGTATTTTTAGCCTGGGACTTACCTGAATATTATCGATTTACCCAAAGGGGGATTTCCAGTGATCTAGTAGATTAATTTCTTAGAAATCAATAAAATTGCTTATTGTTTGCGTTACCAAGAAATACCATGTACAATCAATTGTCTTTCAAAAATTTCTGTACTTTTATAGGAATCTCGTATGCCATTAAGAAATGCAGCAAATGAATTTATTTCCGTGAAGAGTCGGAATTAAATTAAAATATTCATGCGACTGCTAACAATTGGAATTTATAATTTATTTAGAATTCAATTACAGTTTGCTTTAAAGAGATTTCTTGGGCGCCTTCAGAAAGGAAAATAAAATAATAATACAATTAGTTGCCAATTCTAATTTCCCTTCACTTTCGGTTCGCTCCAATGAAAAGACATTAAGAAACGACATAAACACTTCCAGGAAATTTTTTTTTTCGAATTAGAAAAGTGAATAAACTTGCAATTTATTGAAATTAATGCCACCGATTTGAGAGAAATAAAACACTTCCCCGTCGTCTCCCCTCCTTTCCTATATCTAGAGAGAAAAAAATTGCACTTCCAATTCCATTTCCTATTCTGCAAGACGCCGCCATGATGTATTGTTTCACTTCGAGAGAAGAGGGGGTCTCTAAGAAGGGGGTAGAAAAGGAAAGGATGAGGGAATAGGAAGGGAGGGGGTTTGAGAAAGAGAAATCCCCCCAGTGGGGGTTGAGTGCGATTGGTTCTTAGAAGTCGCAGTGTGGTGCCTGTTTGTTTGTTCGGGGCCAATCTCGATTGATCCAGTTCGATTGCTGCTGCTATGGATACCAAATGCCATTTCCACGCCGAGCGAAAAACAGTGTTGACAGCTCGAATGCCGTCACGTTTCCATCACTTGCCAAGCTGGGTTCGGTTTGAATCGCCCATGATATCCAAATTTGAATATAAACAACAAATTTTCTGTTGCTTGCCTTGCGAAAATAAAAACATTCAAGCTCGGGTAAAACAAACGGTTGTAATTTCTACACATTTGAAATGTTTGCTTTCCGGTTTCTTTGTATTTATGCTGTGATGGGCGGAATGTGAGGGGGGGAAAAGAAACTATAAAATTATTGTTTTATAGTTGTTTATGTGGAGAAATGACAGAATAGAAACTTGAATGAAGATAAAGGAATGTTTGTTTTCAACCTTTAAAGGCAGGTGCAAATTATATATATAACTGAATGTGTTTAATACTTATAACAGCGCCTAAGAATTCTAACAGGAATTTCGATTTTTTTTTATGAACAGAGTAGATGAAACTATATAAGAAGTATTGCCGCAAATATTTTGAAGCGAGGGAATAAATGTGTTCGTTTAAATGCTAAAGAGAAAGGTGTCTATGATGCAAATCGCTTATAAGCTAAGAAAAGGAATCGTTTTATGGATGTTGGCAAGTAGTCAGATTTTTATCTAAAATTTGGTAAGTTTAAGAAGAACGAGATACGTTGACGCTAATGGATACAGACAAAAAGAAGAATGGGCCTTTGTCTTCCAGGCCTAGCGCTTAATAAAAGTAAAAGCTGAGAACTAGTTAAAAATTGGCATTTCTTATGAATTATTAGGGATATACGAGAAATCGTACTCCATTCGGAACTTGACCTTCGCTTATGATATCGGCTACTGCCGACTGATTCAAACACCTCAAAAAAAATAAAACTTATAACAGCTATGAAATCGAACAGTTCTATCACATTCCAATACTGTAAGGCAAGACACAATATAGAACTAACCCATGCACAATGTTGTGAAACTACTTAGTTAATAAAATTCCTTATTCTATCAAACGGAATTGGAATGACTTACCATCTGACTTTAAAATCAGTGCTTTCTAATAAACAAAATACAAAACTATCTTTCGATTTCAAATCCGCCGAAATAAATGCATTCAATATCCAAATGAAAAATAGGACATCGCTCTTAATATTAAAATCTTTCCAATCAAGCAAATAACCAGCGAGATGGATAAGTACAACGGGCTACATTAACGAAATCAGAAAGAAATACGTTATGCCTTTCCCATTACAATCTTTCTACATTATTCAGCACTGCCTAATATTTTATTTATTGAACGAAAGCTTACTGCTTAATGCAAATGCGATGCGATCAATCATTACAGGGAGCTATCTTCCCCGTAAGAATGGTGCGTGGGAGCCAAAATTTTTGTTACCGATTTGTTGTTATTTATTGGTTTCCTTTGCCAAGTGCGGTGGCAGAGCTTTTCCTTCCCCCTTTGTATCCTCGGTCTATTGCCATTTCTATGCAAACGAAGGGCCGATCGGGAAGGGTCCACGTTGCCCATCCTCTGCTCTCGAACCCTATTCCCCAAGATTAATGACGTAGGTTTCTAACCAGGTTCCCAACCGATGGGCTGTCAGGCAGAATGGATCCATGAGCGCCTGCAAGTGCCCTGCGCGACCAGATCAAGACTCTCAGGAGGGTAGGAACCTCGGAGGGTCTTTCCTTCTTTTTTTTTCTCTTTCTTTTTTAGGGTGGGGGTGGATGAGGAGAAAGGAAAGGTTGAAGGTGGGAGGAGGAGAAAGGAGACAGCAGAGAACACTCCCTTCTGCATAGATTCACCTCGACCAGGAATATCCACCTCCTCCCTCGAGCTCAATCTTGTCATCGCACTCGAGGCCTCAGGCTTTGTTTTCTTAGAATTTTCTGAACGGAAAAGAATCAAATCACAGAAAACCATATCAAAGCTTTCTCCTCTTCCTTCTAGTTTCATTTTTTTGTGATACCCTCTCAGTTAACAATATAATTCCTATTATTTTCGATACATTGTCTTTAGTGGAAAGAAACTTTTCTTTTGAAATGAAGAAGAGAACTCTTTATGAGCGTGAATTTAATTATCTGATGTAGTGTTGGCGCTATATAGAGAACTCTATCTCTTCTTCCTTCATTTATATCTTCATCATAAAATTAACACTTATGATTTCCATTAGTTAAGTACTCTAATGATGATTAAAATTCCAAATCCCTATAATATAAATTTAAAACTACTTTGAATTTATATATTCGTTTACTTTGTTTCAGTATCTAGCTCTATTACATTTAAAGATTTTCTTAAAATGACGGTTGCGTAAACTTTATTGCTGAATTTCTCTATTAAAATCGATTTTAATTACGGCAGCAATCAACATAATGTACAAATTAACATGTATTGTTGTCATATTCGGTTTAATGCGATATCTTTGTCTAAAATACCTCGCGTATAAAATATCAACCATAGAAGATGCGTTATTTATTCTCATAAAAATAAATAAACGGCAGAGGGATAATTATGATCAATCGCTTCGTAATCATTGTATGCAAAAAGAATTGAAAATTCAATAAAATGCCAGAGGATTCTGATGCACTAAGGAATATTCTGTCGCGAATATAGCAATAGGATTTGTCGCAAGTAATAACGGTATCTTCTTAGTGATAACATGACAACGTATCTAAAGCGCGTGCTTTATGGCGAAATTCAAGATCGCAATAGGGAGAGTTACAACAGTTAAGCTTTTTCCTGCCGCTTTCCAAGTACACTATGTTCAAATATATGCCGTATCAAACATGTAATTGCAAGCTAAACACACCAAAAAAGATATATATGGAATATCGTTACTGCTGATATTGACCAAACCAATAAGGTTGGATTTAGAATTCTTACAGTCTTTTTTGATAATATTAGTCATATTTTACCTAAAGGAAAACGGATAATATTTTTATTCAATTCTTATTCTTCCCTTCCTTTTAAAGTACTCAAAAAATGTGCATTAACTTGTGTAAACATCCACTGTTTTTTATAGTCAATATCCATCTACTCATTCGTACAGCGTGTTTCGTTTTGAAGTGGATTTGGAGTAAATGCTTTTGCATTTTTATCGTTACGAAAATAAGGAAGAATCAAAAGATAATACATTAAAAATTATCCTAAATATATGCTTTAAAAGACAAAAACCTACATACAGATACCATGTGGAAACAGTGTAAATATACAACTCACTTTCCTCTTCAATGTATCACAGATTTTCATCGGATATCTCAAAATCACTTCAAAAGACGAAGATCAAGCGAGTTATAAGAAATGACAAGAGAACGACCCTTATATACTGCTACTGCCATTTTATTTTATAAACATAAAAATTTAGTTTTTTAAATTAATTTTTATAACTGTTGCATTTCCGTTAAACTTAAGACACTTAAAATAATGAGTTATCTACTACTTCTTTATGTGCATTTTTATTTTATTTACTGAATCGTTATCAATTGGTCCGGCAATAAATAAAGAAAACCACAATAAAGTTATTTTAGACAATTATATATAATTAATAATAAGATAATTGTAGATAAAAATATAATAATGTCTATTTAGTAGGAATAAAATTGCATTAACTTTTTGTCTATAAGACCAAGAGAACATGATCTTTAATAAAGTCGGCTCACTGTCTTTTTTTGGGGTTAAATTTTAACATCAAAACCTCATCCAACGGCAGAGGGGGAAGAGATGGAAGATGGAGAACAGAGTCATTGCCGAGGGAAAGTTAACACACAACTCCAATTCACGACGATGTATTCAAAGCCCCATTATGCCTCCTATCCATCCGTCCATCCATCGTATTCAACTACGCTCTCGGCCTACGAACGTCAACAGAAATAGAATTTTTTTCTCGTATTTTTTTAATCATTTCCAAAGCCTTTCTTTCTTAAGTCCTTGGAAAATCTCAGTATATTGGAAGTATTTGACTAATTTTGTTGTAAATATTTTTTGCCTCGATTTGTAGGTTATATGATTTTCTAATAAACGTTGGATGATAATATATGCAATTTCATATTTTTTTATTCTAAACAGACAATTTCCCCCCTCTTTCATTTCCATAATAGACTCATCATCTTTATATGAGGTTTTCATAACATCCCACAAGGATTTTAAAAATATTCATGAAGTAGGACACACAAAAAAGAAAGGAGTTAGGCGCAAAAAAATACTTACGCCAGCTACGTTGTAGCCAAATTAAATTTCTATCCATGATAAATGAAAATTTTGCATGTAAGAAAATTTGTTCGGATCTTTCTTTCTGTATTTCAAGGAGGGAAAATAAATCCATTTTTCATTTTCTTTCTAAATTTTAGAAAAGCAGCATGGGGTTGATAAATTTCATTCCTGCGTAGTCTAAAAAAATCGCATATTATATTTTTCTCGCCCATGATAAAAAAAAAAAGAAATTGCAAGATAAATCTCCTCCCAATAGCGACGAGAGGATGGGTTTCTTTAAAAGTGTCCAAAAGCGGAAAAGCTGCCATTAGTCTTAGGCGCTGATAGAAATGAACGACAATCTCGGCTGGAAAACCGAAGCTCGGACTTAAATTCTAATTAAATATTCCGTTCGAGAGACGCCTATTGAGCTTCGGTTTCATCAATCATTTATTATCGCAGCGTTTTCACTACGGCGAAGGTGGCGAGCAAATTTTGTCCCCAACCGGAAGTGATATCTAGCTTCACTTGGAGCACGAGAGCGTGACGGGGGTGCTGACAAGGGCGCTGACGGCTTCTCTATTAATTCCTCAAACCAATTCCACGTCATCCCCACCACCCTCCACCTTCCCATCTCTCTTTCTCTCCCCGAGGTAACAAAGTAATGAATGCTGTCCTCTCTCTCTTTGATCGTGAGATGCTACCAGGTGCGGGGGAGTAGTGCTCACTTCACTGGCTTTTGATATCTACATAGTCGATTGGCGAATGTGGTTGAAGGAAATTCTTGGACCTACCAAAATAAGGGGAGAAGTAGAGTTTTAAAATTTTTTAAAAAAGACTCAGAAGTATCGGTTTTCATTCGCAACTTTGCCTTATTTTCATTAATGGGATTAAAGCCGATGCTCTCTTATTGCTTAACGATCTGTATAACGAATCGAACTTCGGGCTGGAAGCGTTATTCCAATGCAGGCCGTGGAACAAATCGCAATCGATTTCATAGGAAAATTTCTTCCAGCGCAACCTATAATTGTTCGATAATTCAAGTGATTAAACACGTTTTCATTCATTCAGTGCTGCGCCTTCGTGCGTTACCTATGGAATTGGCAATAAATTAAAATCTCTCGAAGCGAAAGAGCGACGGAAATTAAGATATTCCGCACAACGCATGGATGAAGAAGATCGAATAAGGGACACAGGTAAACCGTAAAAAAATTATCTTATGTTACCGCATTTGTTTTAACCTCAATGAGCTTAAATATTAATTAGGGTCTTGTGCCGAGAAATTTAGTATTAATATAGTAACACTGCCATAATTGTAACTGAAATTTCAAAGTTATGTAGCATTCGATTTGCGTGGTTTTCATTAATATGTTATAGTTATTAAAGTATTTATTCCCAAAGTATCAATTTGTTAATTACATTATACTATTTGCAGAAAAAGTATGCGCCAATTTATGCGCCATTATACTATTTCTCGAATTTGATAATTATATGTAATTCTAAATAAATAAAGCTATCAATGAACATGAAAACTCTCAAAGTTTACCGATATCACAATGAATCGGCTGTCAACGGCAACTGTCCAGCGTATAGTCTAAGTCTTGCATGAAAAGAGTGTGTTTACTGTGGATAATGACATAATGAAAACCAAGAACCTCTTATCCGCAACAATTTGTTGGGGAACTCAAAGGACAAAACCCACCACTTTTGTAACCCAAACTCGACAGAGAAGCCACGTGCCGTAACCTATAAAAAAGTTTCAAGGAACACACAGCCCCACGCCAGGTTCGGCCGGCCTGATGATCCGCGATCGCCAAACATATGCTTGAGACGGGCCATGACATTTTGAAGGAGAATTGTGGACTACTTAGGTCGGTGACGAACATGTTGGATGCATACGAGACCTTGGAGATCGGGAAAAAGGACCCAAAACAACTTCCTCGGCGATTCTATTATATTAAAATTGCTAAAGGATTCTTAATTTTGTTTTTATTTCTCTTGTATTTTTTCTCTTGTAATTTTGTAATTTAAAAAATTACCCCTGATTTGTTTGTAATTTTCACTCCCTTTCGAGGTTTCTGGTCTCGCAGATTGTGAAAATTCCTAAATTCGCGGACTGGTCAGATTCCTAAATTTTCTCCCACTGGTCAGATTCCTAAATTCGCGGACTGGTCCTTGAAAGGGACTCTTGTTTGTTTTTTACTCTTTACCAATCTTGTAAATATGCTCGTTTTAATGTCCTATCGGCCTTATGCTGATTGCTTGCCTAAGGTGTCCACATGCTGTATAAATAGCCTGTTAATGTTCTTGTCTGTAGCCTGAACATGGTGCAGACAATGAAGAGCCATGACAATGAACTGGTGGCTGGAATACTAAACAACCTGATGGAAATGAAGTGGCATACAAAGTATAGAAAACCGAGGCATATTCTTGATGTCAACTTCGAAGACATTGGTAACGTTTCCTTCCCGGATTATTGGAAGGTGTGATACCTCCCCCCCCCCGCGCCCCCTCCCAATCTTCTGACAATCGTCAATCTTATTATTTTTTCATTATGTGGAAGACCTCTGGGCTTCTTGCCTATTTCAGTGTATTTCATGTGGAGTTTATTCTGGTAGGGTGAGCTTCGTGAAAGCACTGCTTTCGTCCCACCCGAAGAAATGTACATTGTTCGATTGTCGATTGTCTGTAATCGGCATTGAATAATGATCTCAAAGAGACTGAAATACGTATTCGCTTGAATGAATCGTTGTGGACAAGAGGTTCTTGGTTTTCATTAAGTCTTGCATAATTTCAATGGAAACAATAATTCTCCAGACAAATTCCGAGGTGAAATATATATTGAAACAGAATAAAAATCGCGGGGAGTAGAGTCAGGAAATTCTGCAGTAAGTACGCATTCCATTTTGCAAAAACAGCACTCCCGACCGAGCATAAAAGTTTCACAACAAACATCTACGAAGACGACACGAGGAAATTGCTGTTGTGCTAGTACAGGTGTTCCAACGTGTTTTTTTATGGTTTTCTTAATAGGAATTTAAATCAGTAAAACTTTACATATTGCCATAATCTTTCTCTTAGTATTTTATTTTTTTTAATTTATATTTGTTTCATAGTTAAGATTTCATCAAATTTCAATGTCTCATGGAAGATTAACACAATAATTTTCATCCTGATTTTTTTTTTCAAAAGAAAATTATTTTATCCAGCGTAGCGAAATCAATACATTTTCTTTAAGAATATAAGTTATAACTGAATATATTGATTTTGAAAATTAAATGGTTAAGCCCATGGAATGACACTTTTTAAGGAGTAATATCCACTGCATGTATCAATTACTTGAAAACTAAAAGAACAAAATAAAGGAGGAAATAGAGAACTATACGAAAATTTTTCTTTTTTAGGAAAACCACAAAAATGGTTCATACTTTTTATCATCTTATCCCTGGAGAAGAATTACAGCCATAAAACCTTGAATGGCAGTAATAACGCGTTCAAGGTGTGCGAGAGAAAAGACTATTAACAATAAATATATAGGAAAGTTAACCATTTTGATGAGCCTTAAAACGTTCTAAATGATTTTATGGTACACGTCCTAAATAGGAAACGCGATTTGAATTATTATTATTATTATTCTAAAAATGTTAGGCCAGTTCCTAGAAATTAAATTTGAAACAGGAAGTAATTTTTACTGGTCTATAAAATACGATTAACTGCTTTAACAGATAAAGCAAAGGAAATGTAAAACATGTCCGTTGCAAAATTGATAATAGCATTAATGAAATAAAAGGATAAACTTCTGGCAAAAATGCGCATGTTCGCCATTTTTCTTTTTCCGAAGCCAAGAAATTAATACATTAATTAAACTGATGAAAATCGATATACTGATCAATTGAGTCGCCGTGTTTAATCTAACGTTGCCCGAGCTCTGGTTTGCGTTCTAATATCGAGAGCTTGCCAATATTAAAATAAACGATTTTAAATAAGTGACGTACGAGATATTAGATGAAAAAAGGTGACAGTGGTATTAATGGTATTGAGGACATTTTGACGTTTTTAAATCAGGCACCGTTGCTGCCGAAAGAGTAACGATATCGTTCCCCACTTGCTCTTATAAATTCTTTCGAAATAACATTGCAGTTGATTGGTAGAGATTAAAAAATCGTCGTCGCGCTTTTCCTTCCCAGTGGGGGCTCCTCTCCTTTTCGAGGCTGTTTCGATTCATGTTTTCTGTGTTGGAGGTGACACCATACTTCAAGCACTCCATTACTTGTGTATCTTGTTCCCAAGTATCGCAGTATTTCTGGATCAAGCAGCGAGAGCTATGAGCGCCAACATTCTATTGGTTTATGGCTTCACCCATTCGGCGAATGATGCCGAGATATTTCATGTTAGGCCTATTCTCTGCCAACTTTTCCCACTATGGGTGCAAGGGAAGTCCCTTTCCCCAGAAATCTTAAATGTCGCCATTCTTATGATTTGTGACATGTGACTTAGAGACGGTGCGCGCTCGGGTACTTTGGCCGTTTACGAGCAAATCGTTCCTTCAATTTCTATAGAATCTTCAACTTAGGGCTTGAAATACAGTTTTTTATTATTGGAAACTTTTGCCATGAAAAACTGGGTCCGCAGCCGCTCTGATAATACAACAAGATGATCCTAATCTCTTTATCCATAAACGTGCTCCGAAACCGATAGACGAGGATGTTATTAACTGCCTTCTCTCCACCGAACGGGTGGGTAAGAGCTATCCTGAAACCTAGGGAAATAAACCCTCCTTCTACATGGGATGATTTAGCTATTTATTATATGAAAACGCAGTGAGATACGAGTTATTGGATAAGCTAAAAATTTATCTAAGAAACGCTCTTAATTTCAGGAATTCTTTAATTTATTTAAAAAAAATCATTGTTTTTAAATAGGTATAGCGTAATTCAGTATAATTAACAAATTAACACTTCCTGTATAAAATGTTCAGAAAAAAAATCAATTTCAGAAATTTTTCTAAAATAAATATAACTAGAACATTACAAACAGCAAACAAAAAACCCTGAAAAGGTAATAAGCAATTTTACTAAATGATTTTCTGTTTATTTATTTTTCCTAAAAAATGCAGCGCGTAATGGATAGACTGTGCGTCAAAAACGATCTCTGATATTTACTAGATCTGAATGACATTTTTTGTAAAATAAAGCTATTTCAATCAGCTTCATGGCCTATTGCGCTCCTTTTAGTCTAGTGCTTGCTGGAAGGATGAGGCGTGTACTTCCACATCTCCTTAACTTTTGGCTATCATAAATAATCCGATTTTTTAATGCGTTAATTTTTTTAAATATTTAAAAATTCTATATCATTATTGAGAAGAATCTCTGCTTTTAAGATTTCAAGGGATGTGTAGTAGTTATAGAATTTGAGGCAATTTTCTCCTTCTATGATAGAGCTCATAATTCTACAAAATTAGGCTTTTATTGCCAAACTTAGAACTCGGTTTCATTTTATGGTCATTAAGTTTAATGGTACAATAATTTTTACCGTGATGCATAGTGTCCTTCTACAAGAAATCCTCCCATTAAGCACGGGAATCTTAGGCATAGCTCCATTTGAATATTCCATCTTTAAAACTTAGGAAACCAGAATTCTACAAAACTCAATATAATCTATGGAGGATATGAAAATGAAGAAATTTATCTTTATTAAAATTTTCGAGAGAAACTTAATCAGTATCTAATAATATATATTATTATCCTTTTCTTTATAAAAATCTGTAAAAACAGTAATTAGCTATCGGCTACCAGAAATAGGACTGTCAAACAAAAAATATTTAAAAATTATTTTTTAATTAAATAACTAGCTCTATATTAGCTTAATGAACGTTCTCAATGACGAATGATTTTCTTTGGTTTGGTTTGCTTTGTTTGGTATTAACGTCCTTTTCAACTGCCATGGTCATTTCAGGACGACGTTATAGGGGCCGCAAATTTTGCCTCGCAAGGGTTCTTTAACGTGCAGTCGGCAAACGACTACATGGGAACAACGGCTTTACTTCCCTTCCGAAGGAAGTACGTGATCTCAGGATATTCCCCCTGAAAAAATCCTCGTCGTCCTCGGCCGGGATCGAACCCGCGTCCTCGGAATGATTTTCTTTAAAAATTCTTTTGCGACGATAAGCAAATCCGTAGGAAATGACGCGAGAGAGACATTGCAACATAAAACTGTCCACGATTGAACACTAGCTTCTTACTGTAGCCATATTCTTTGATATTCAGCCTCATGATTTAGCTAATTGTCACGACATATTAATCATGCTTCATACTAATTTCTCCACACCCCGCGGTTCATTGAGAAACCAGTTGGTAATGTGTCTCTGAATTTTCCTATTAAAAACCAAAATTGTTAACTATTTAAATGCGCAATGATATTCAAAAATAAATTTATTTTTTGATAATACAAATTCAGTTTGGTAGAATTCACTTATAAGACTCTGGGCACACGCTTAAAAAACGTAGCCTCTATTGGCGACGGCATATGTTTTCTTGCGTAAATCTTTAAGTCTCCGATTAGCTCTGTTATAACAATACACAGAGAATAGAGTTACTCAATGGATTTATACATTAATGCTGTGTTCATAAAGGTGTTCGAGATTTGAGTTGATGACGTTTAGTAAACGTCGTATACCATTATTGCCGCGGTTATCAACAAGCCTTTAACAATTCATTTTAACAGTCGTATTACGCGAAATCTGTCAGTTGATACCGAGTATATGTTTATGAATACAGCCTTAGAATAACGGCTACACAATATGCGATCAATTTCGAATCCTGCCTTTATCGCAGATTAGAACAATAAAATTAACGCATTAAAATCAATTATAATTTTAACATAATTTCAGTTTCCCTGGCAAAAGATCGATTTCAATAACAACGCTTAACAATATTTTTCAATTTCCACTCGACCCGTCAAAAGAAATAGAGGTTAAAATTGCGAAACACCTTCTTTTAAGATGCCTCCTTTAAATTTTCACATAAAAAACACATTTCACTTTGACTTGTTCAAAATATAAATTTCCTTTTTATGCCCTAGACGTAACCTCTCTTCCCTTCTGGTGCAATGTCTCTAGATGTTTCTAACTTTTTATTTCTCTTTTCCAGTCAAGGTTTTTAGAACGATTAAGTATCAGGAAAACACGGCGACCTCTGTATGTAAAACACTGAACTGCCAGATGTGTACATGTCAGTGGCAGTTGACATCCATGTATAAAAGCACCGGTGACAGGGAAGGAGGAGGAGAACCTTCCAAAGGGAAACTGAGAGAAGGGAAGACAGGTTGTAGAAAGAAAAGTAGTAGTATAAGAAGAAGAAGAAGAGAAGAAGGAGGAAGGGAAGGAAGGAGAGAGGTCGCCCGAATGCCCGAAGGACACAGCCAATTCCCACCTCCACAAAAGCTAATCTCTAACTCAATATTTTGACTTATTTCTACGGGATTATTTGTGTCTGATTCTAGATCTTCTTCTCTATTTTCAACCCTTAAAGCCGATTACGATCGGAAAGGACTTTTTTCCTCCTTCTCTCCTCCTTCCTAAGTCCATGCGACATCGGCTTCTTATGTCACGTCTTAACAGACTTCTTGAAACTTTACCAAATAAATACAACGAAGAAAAAGTTAAGAACAGTGCAGAGTCCGATAGTTATTTTTTGAAATAAATAATTATGCCCTCTACGAAGACGCCAGAAGGAGAAAAACCAGGTGAAATCAATAGAGCTCCATTCTTACTTCTGGATACTCATTTGTGGGTATTATTACAAAAAAAAAACTAATATAAAATACAAAACAATATAAATTGTATATTGATTATTGAGGAGCTATAATAATGTTAAGGGAATTTAACAATTGGGAAAAGTTGCTCATCACGGGGTTGTTTTTTAAAAGTTCATAGGAAACTGAAACATGTAATTTGGAAAAAAACATTTTTTTGTTCAATGCTTACATTATTTTTTTTTAAATATAACCAAGGTTGATTGTAAAAATATTGTTGAGAATTTTTTTCCGATCAATGTATACATCTTCGAGTTACAGCATGGGTTCTCAATATGGGAGATTTTCAAAATTCCTTAAAAGTGCAACAGAACGCACTTAAAAAGTGTCAAAAATCACACAAAAAGCTGCTTAAATCTTAGAAAATCTTAAAAAATTGCATCGGCCTTACGAAATGAAGTGAAGGTGACTTTTATCTTCATTGCTGACGGAGATGAAAATTTCATCACCCCCTCTGCAAAGGGCATGAGCCCACTTTCTTGCACTCAAGACACATCAATCATGGTTCATCACCCTGATCCTCAAAAAACAAGCCATTGCAGTAGAAACTCCTATATTAATCAAATGTTCATCTCCCCATAACAGACAAAAAAGAATGGCACGAAGGAACTTTTATCTATAGTATAAATTTAAACTGAATAATAATAAAATTTTATATCATCAATAAGAAGCTTATAGTATGTAAAATACGACGGCTTTGTAAAAGTTTATTTTCCAAAATGCATAACTTTACGAATACCCAAGAAATATAAAAAAATTTAACAACTCTAATAAAACTATAGAGTGATTCACTATGAAATATAACTGATGCTTTTACACATTAAGGAAGACGACGGACTGGATTTCTCAATAATTTACTTCAGGAGCTACTGCATCACCTCCGCAAGTCATGAAACTTTTAAAACTAGGTAGCAAGAATGGTTCAAGGGAAATTTTGTCTTCTACTTCAAATTTCAAATATTTACATGATCAATATAGAACGCGAGGATTTAATCGTACTTATGAACATCTAACAACTCTCAATAAAAATAATGACACATGGCTCGCTGTCAACGGCTATTACGTATTATTAAGAAACGGCCTTAAAGGATTCCTCTACGTATTGCATAAGGTGTTGTGCTTCTCAAGGGAAAACCTTCACCTCCCCAAATTAGGAAATTTCCTATTAGATGCTTTTACAAGTAACGTTACAATGACATTCTTGATATTGGATAATTTCACATTTTGTATGGTTTTGTATGAGTTTTTGTAGAATTCTAACAATGAATACAATTATTATATAAATTACGCTAAAATATTTTTCCGCATGTTCTAAAAAAAATTGTTTTACGAATAAATATTACAAAGAGCGTATTTCACCGCTAAACTGAATTTTGAAAAGAAATAAATTTTCAAATCAATGCGATTTCATGCATACGACATAACCTGCAATTCTCTTTCGTGAATGAAAATGAAAATTGACGTGGAATAATTTGTCCACATAAACAAACTTTGTTATTGTCTGACGAGCGTTTCTCTATTAGAAATAGTAAGGAATAAATTGATTGGAGATGTTTGCTTGATCCCGTATCCTTAGGATCTTTCGTGCAATTTCAAAATACGTTGCATGGGAAAATCTTAGGAAGATGAGTTTTTCGAAGCACCTCATCAACGAAATCATATCAAGAATGCTGAAAAACTCTTTTTTTCATTACAAGAAGGAGCGTCTCTCTCTCTCTCTCTTCAAAAATAAAAAAAAAAGAAGAAATTCCTCCTTCGCTTTAATTACCACTAGGTGTACTTTGAATGCATTTTCAATTGGTTTCTCCTCGTCGAGATCAATCCGGGGGAATGTCATCTTGCCGAGACAATTGAGCGCACCAATCGGAGAGCGCGGTCTCCCCACTCACGAGGCGCCTTCGTCTGTCAGGTGCGGAACGAGCGGAGGAAAAGAGGAAGAAATATTTTCATGGCTCTTACTTTTCTCCATTAGAAATAAAGTATGGAAATGCGGAGCAGATAATCTTTCAGCTGGCAAGGCCCCTCTTCCCGCAACTGACAGTGACCTTTCATTAATTTTTCCCGAGAAGAGAATTTTATTTCCGTGACTTTCTAAATGAGTTCCTGTTTCGGTGGCAAGACTCCAACAATGTAAAATTAATGACAGAAATGCAGCGTGGGATGCTTTTCTTTTTCTTCTTCCACGAGGCAAACAAATACAAATGTGGTACGGACCCGTGAAGCTGGGGTAAAGAAATGGGGTTTCCTCCGAGCATTCTTAATACCAGGCGGCTCGCTCTTCTTCCCCACCCTTGCTCGAATGTCTTGCGTCCGTTTCCCACCTCCAAGAATAAAGTCACACAGAAAACCCGTAGACCGTCAAGACATCACGATAAGAAGGAGGAGGAGGAAGAAACACTTGTGAAGAAAACAGTCCATTTTCAATTTTTTTGCCCCCTCACCATTTTTTTTTCCCCACTCTCTCACCATTTCCCCTTTTCTCCCATTTACTTTGTTCTTTGTTCAGGTTTCATCATGTTGTTGAAAGATCTTTAGTCAGTGTGGTTTTACTCTCTTGAGAAACGACCATTAATGGAAGAAGCTTTGAAACCCAAAAGGACGGGAGGGAGGGAAAAAAATAAGAACCCAGCCGTGGCCATTTTATCGGAACCCGATGAATCAAGTAACATAAAAAGAATAAAGAGAGCATCACGAGGACTAAAAGTCTCATCGAGAGAAACGACCAAGATTTTTCTTAATTTCCACAAAAGTTTCTCTCTTCATCAATAAAAACTGTGAGACTTCCTTTCTTACACTCTGCCAGCAATTCCACGAGAATCGAATGACTTTTAAGAGCAATACTCCTATAAGACGTGGTTTACGACTCGTGTTTCACCATTTCTTGGCATGGTTACACAGCCAACCAAGTACAAAGATTCTTCTTATTGACCATTTATAATATTTTTTTGATAAATTCCAAAAAAAAATAGATTATTATAAAAATATTTTTTAAAATTCCAACACAGACTATTCTGAAGAAACAAAAAATCTCCACACCAAAAGCAAAACAAGCTGAACCTCATTAGCAAATTTACATCTCCTATCAATCCCCCCTCTCCCTCTGCTAAACCTAAAGAAAACGGACCCGGCTTACTTAATAATTTATTTCTCTCGTTGTTCTTGGTTAATCCAAGTCTGAATGTGCGTGACAAAATCACGTGACATTTCCGGAATAGGAAAAAAAATATTAAAAAAAAGTAAGAGGAAAGAGGGAGTGAATGAGATCGCAAAACTAAGGACAGATGTGTAGCTCACGACGGGTCCTATCACGGCACTGCTCCTGGTACACAGCCGTCAATACACAACGTTCACGGTACATCAATACATGTATTCCTACGAGTGCTGTCGAGTTTTGCTTTCATTTCCAAATTGCGTGCGAATCCCTGTTAGGATCGACTTACTAGTCAACCTCTTATCATGGTGTATGTATGGTGGACTCAAGCACGGTGGGTGTTATTTTTCAGAAGGTGCGATTTTAGAGCATTCCGATTAGAAACGAATTCAACGAAACTGAAAATCGTGTACCTTGTGGTTCCACTGAAAGTATTTTGAATTTGAGGCTAGATACTCTAGGCTTTTGGATATTGATAGAGGTGCAGGTGAATATCAACTCCGTGAAGATGGTATATGGGAACCTATATAAACGATTTTATAAATAATAATGATAATAGAAAAATATTTTATTAATTACTTTAAAATAAACGCATAAAAAACAGCACGTGCATTAAGAACAATACTACGAATTTATAAATCACTATTTTCATGAAGTTCCTTTTGTTGAGTATAGCGAGCAATTCTTCTTGATTTGAGTGCAAAAGATGAGAAGAGGCAAACGAGCCAAACTGATGTTTTGTCGGTGGCCCATTTCTATCGAAGCAGGGTTGTTGAATGAAGCGCGTGCTTGCAATTCAATTTCCTCTCTGTTCCAAACAAACCATTGTTCCTTTCCTTCGTTCTTTTATCCAATAGGCGATGGGCAGAAATTCCAACCATTAAGGGCGTGAGTCACCCTTGACGATCAGCTGTTAACGCCGATATGAGTTCGACCTCGGCGGCCACCTCACCTGGCTCGGACACGGCCACCGAAAAGCCAGTAGCTTCGTCGTTGCCAATGCCAGGTGACAAGTGACGCCTTGCGTAGCGGCGTAGATTTCACGGACAGATGTCATGCACGATTACAGGGAGAATTAATTTCAAAGCAACCCCCCTACCCCCTCGTAATTCGTATAATAATAAATCACGTCAGTGGTAGATATCGAATTACATTAGAAACGATTGTAATTGGGCTTATTATCTAAACGAGTTAATTGAAAGGGATTTCCGCGAAAAGGAGTGCAAGTGTTGTTGTGTCATGGGAAACTATGACAAAATGTAATAATTTTTTCAAAATCGAAACTTGGGAATGATTTTTCTTCTTTTCTCGTCGAGAGCATGGTTTCGTAGAGTGTGACTGTCGTTTGAAAATTCTGAGAAATAAAGATTCGGGTATAGTAAGAGGAGGAGGCCGGCATTTCGCTGTAAGCCTAAAAGCAGCATGGCTTCATCAGTGACTCCGGTCTTTCCAATGAGAAAGAAACGTGAATCATGTCGCACGCCGGAGCCGGCGTTTTCTACGGCCAAGGGCACGAGAACACACCCGCTCACCATCTCGCTCCTGTTCCAGTTGCTCTCTATGCATCCCGTGGAGCGGGTTGTCGGCATTGACTGGGTGGCAGTGCCGACGAGAGCCGCACACCCACGGCGACAGTCACGCGTCTCCACCAGCCGTGCTCCGAGCGAGACAAGAGGGGGAAAAAACGGGGGAGATTGGGGGAGAGAAGAATAAACGTTTCCGTACTCACCCCCGGCAGCGTCTTCTGCTCGTGCAGTGCGTTCTGGGCCTTGATGGCGCTGTCCCGAGCGCAGTAAGTCAGGAAGGCACAGCCTGGAAAATGAACAGAATGCAGGTCGGTTTCTGCAAACGGTCCTGCGTGCATCTCCGTCAACTGCCACAATCAATGTGCGTCGCGACCGGCACGAGGCGCTACGAAGGCTCCGCCGCCGGCTCAACTTAGGATAGACGGGCCGCTCGCGTTCGCCAGCATTGATTCTGGCCCTCTCGCTAGACAGCGCTGCCGACTCTTAAACAGACGGATGTTTAGGCCTAGCGTTTCAGCATGCATTGACCTAGGCTCTGGCGATGGCTGTCGGCACTATGTCTCCCCAGCAACCGACATCATTGGCGGCTGCGGCATGGGTCGCGTATCAACATCGATAGCGCAAGACAAACATTGCAAATGATGGTGATAAGGAAATCCATCGCCAATCGAAAACATTTAAGGAGGACTTACGAGCATTCCACATTGAATTTTAAGCATTCACTTAAAAATTATTATTATTATTATTATTATTATTATTATTATTATTATTATTATACAGACAAGAAAAATTTTATTTATAAAATAAATTAGAAAATTTCGCATCAACAACACTTAACGAAAATTTAAAAATTCATCGCAATTTCATGCATTCACATAGAAACGAGGAGAATGAGTGAAACAAAGCAGATCAGAATAATCGAGTTAATTTTTAATTATTTTGTTTTGGTATGAAGAAAATGAAGAAAAAGAAAAGATAAGAGAGACGCTTCTTTAAAAACCACTACCTGGTAGAGTTCACTCTGGTCTCCTGAACAAGTTGGTGAAATTAAGTGTAACAACAATAGCAATGATAATCCAGAGTCAAAAAGAAAGCGTAACGCGTTAAACTGACAGCGTTTAACTCGGTGAGCGAGTTTCGGTTTCACTTTCCTTTGCGGAGAATCGAGTGTGTCTCCCGTTCGTCCCTCCAGCCCGCACCCTTCCCTCGCAGCACCTTGGCAAGCGCTTCCTTTGAGCGCACGAGGGGCCCCTTCGTCTCAGCAGCTGCGCGTGACCCCGGGGTTAGGCTGCGCGTCGTGGCGGCGGGAGGAGCGTGCGTTTGCGTCGGCGCACTAGATTCGCCACCAGAGTCAAACGATTGCCTTCATCTGCGACAGGAGGACCGAGCGAACGCTCTCCTTTCACTCCTTCGGAGAAGGAAACAGACAGAAGCCTTTCCGTTTACTCTCCCCGATGACATCAAAGGAACACGCGAGCAAGACGTGCTCAGCTGACTGGGACAATGAGACTGCTTCCCTGCCTAGCCTTGCCTTGACAATGACCACCGCTCGCTCGGATCGTGTATGCATTGAATGCGTTTCAGGGGAAAGGGGGAGACTGAGCTAGAGAGAGAGAAAGCGAGAGACGATAACAAAATGGGAGACAACTCACACGAGTGAAGTGAGTATGTTTATGCTCAATATTTTGATCTGCCTTGTTTGCAATAGATTTGTTTTTTAAAGAGGGCCTTATTTTTTTTTTTCAAAGTCAGTATTAGGAGAAGGCAGAGACCGTTGCATTTTTTTCATGGGTCCGTCTTTGTGTTACTATCGATCGATGAAGAGAAAGACAAGTGAGAGACAGGCAGAGCGCGCGAGAATAAGAGAAAGAAAGAAAGAGAGCGAGAGAGAGAGAGAGACAGGCAGACAGAGAAAGAGAGACAGAGAGACAGTGTGTGAGGTCTAGCAGAGGGATGAACTGAACAGCGTACCTTTATGTGTGCCTGTGAATTTGTCTTTGAGCACCGTGAGTTCATATATTTTGCCAAATTCTTCGAACATCGGCTTCAGGTCCCTTTCTTCGAGGTTGCGGGGGATTTGTCCTATGAAAAGCTTTATAGCGTCGTGATCTTTAGTGGGAATGTAGCCCGGGTTATGGTTGTTAGTGGCCCCACACATCGGGACCGTCTGCTCCACCATGCCGTTGTGCAGGGCGGCCATATTGAACAACAGCGCAGGCCTTCCGCGCTCACATGCAACAAAACCGACTTGGCTCTCCTCTCTTTGCATAGATTTACATAGGAGATTGATTGGCTCCCGGCTTGCTTTGCGTCACACCGCCTGCCCGGCAACGGAGAAGGACCGCGAGGGGTGACGGTCGCTGCCACGGATCGCCCGCACTCGCCGCGAACACACAACGGCACCTGCCCGGATACTCCTCGAGCGCGACGCTTATTTCGCAGCAAACATTTGCCATCTGATAATCGGGCGCTCCTCGCTCTGCCTCGCGCTATTGATTCTCACGAGGCGACAGGGATGAAGAGGAGGAGGAGGAGGAGGAAAAGGAAGTCCTATCAGGAGACAAAAGAGCCGGAGCAGCGGTGCCAGCAGCCGGGGGCTCCGTCGACGCAACTGGCCCTCTGGCAGGAAGACTAGGCACAGGGACACAGGGACACACGAGAGGGGATGATAGTGGCGGTGGTGGTGGTGGTGGATGGATAGACGGACAGAGGGATGGATGGATGGATGGATGGGTAGGCCTTTCCATCCCGTCCCATTTCCATCCCCTTCCTTTTCATCTCTCCCCTTTTCTCCCCCAGCTTCTCTCTCCCTCACCTTCTCCTCTTCCATTGTCTTTCTACTCCTCAACTGTTCAATTCTACTTTGCCCTACGTAATAGTCGGCACGAGCCTCCGAGAGCTGCTGTCAGCCTGGTGCAGGTATAAAATTATTTTTTCTTTGTTTATTCTATTATCTAGATTCAAAGTAAACAATGTTAAACCACTGATTTAGGGGGACATGTAAGAAGAATAAAATAACGCAATTCTCAATTAGGATCCTCTTCTTGTTTTGTAGTTTTTCCTAACTCAAAAGAAAGTTTGAATCTCTTTCCATTGAATTTTCTCCTCTTCCATGTCTTTCCTGCAAGTTTTACATGTATTTTTCTTCTTCTAATAAATGAAAAGAAAACAACGAATCAATATTTAAAAAGTTTTCAAAGTCATTTCAATGCACTCTCTAAAATATGTTAAAAGCTTAGCGCATGCAAAATTTAAAATTTCATTAAAAAAAAAAAATAATCTTATTCATTCCCGTCCCTCAAGGAAATCCATTCGGGGTATCATTCTTCCGAAAAATATGTTATTCTCTTCATTCATTTCAGGAAGATGGAGGAAAAAAAGTAAGGACAACGGTTTCCACAGAATTGACCCAAGCCGCAAATACAATTCAATGGGTTATTTCGTAAGTATCCTGAAAGAAACAATCGATGTATGTTTTGTCAAAACTTAACAAGAAATAAATGAAAATTTAATTTACGATCTGAGTAAATCTGGCGTATATGGAACTAGATTCTAGAGACTGCCGGATAAGAGGAAAAACCCGCGAATTTAGACAAACGCTTGTAGACAAACAACAGCTCTATAATCAATAAATAGACAACCTTGAGATGACTTAAAGTAAAACAAAAATATAAGAAAATAAATATAAAACAATTAAAAATAATAAACAATTTAATAAAAAAAAAAAGCTCACGATATGATGTATGATATAAATTCTTTGTGAAAATTATTTTGTTTACAACTTATATATAAATATTATCATTATTAATTTTGGTACAAGTTCAACATCATTACGCAGTTGCGTCAGATTCGGTGCTATTACATTATCTCAAGATTTTTTTATTAAATTTTTTTAACATTTTTAATTGTGTTAGGCTTTTTTCTGTATTTTTATTTCATCTCCATGTTCAAAACTAGAATTGTACTATTAATCGAAAATATACATGGCATTTTAATATTTAAAAAATACTAAATCATTTTTACACATAATAAATACAAATTTATATAGTCACTGTGATTTTTGAAGTAAAAAAAAAAATTCAATTTCCGCTGCTGTTGTTCTTTGAGGGCTTCAATAAAAAGGAAAAAACAAGATCTGGGTAAAGCAATACGAATATTTGTAATACGAATATATTTATGTTGATTAAAGACGCCTACGCGTTTCGGAAAACCTCCTTTATGAGATGAAGTAGGCATAAAATAAATATACAACTAACTAATAACAGACATCATATGTTTTTTGTAGGTCTCGCAACGGCATCTATAAATTTATTTCCCAACATTTAAAATGATTCCGTATAATATTCTATTCAACTGTTAACTTTCTTTCCTTTTGTTTAAATTGAAATTATTTACTGTTTTTTTTATTTTTAAATTTTAAATCTTTTCTTATGCTCGTGATGATGGAGGTTTTCCGAAACGCGTAGGCATCTGTAATCAAGATAAAATGTATACTCCTGTTGCTTTACCCTGATCTTGTTTCTTTCTTCTTTTTTATTAATTCAGCAATACTAGTTCTCATTACTAATATAATAAGAGCATCCCCCCTCCCACTATTAATTGATCACATTTAGTCATTAAATATACTCAAAACTTTACAATTAAATCCCAGCGTCCAAAGGCCGGATTGGTAAACGCGTCGGACTGGCGAAGGCGAGATTTTCTGTACTTACGAGGGTTATTCGTAAAGTAGGGTCCGTTTTGCAATAAAAACAAAAATACTAAATATTTTTTCAAAAATTTTTCTTTACCAGATTCTATATACCTTTAACAATTTTTCCATATACTATCCAAGATAATTTAAGTACTTGTCATAGCGCTCAATGTACTTCCGCATGATCACTTCATAGAAGCTGCCGCCGGTGAAGAAAAGTCACGCAGTTTTCACTTGTTCATCGTCGCTGAAATGCAGGCTGCGGATGATCTCCTGGAACAGGTGGTAGCCACTGGACACGAGGTCCGGACTGTAAGGCGGATGATCCAAGTTGTTCCCAAACAAAAGATCTGATTTGTTGGGAACAACTTGACCACCCGCTTTACAGTCCGGACCTCGCGTACAGTGGTTACCACCTGTTCCGGGAGCTAAAGGAGATCATCGGCAGTCTGTATTTCAGCGAAAACTGCATGATTTTCTTCACTGGCGGCAGCTTCTATGAAGTGATCATGCGGAAGTACATTGAGCGCCATGACAATGCTTAAAAAAACTTGGAAACTATATGGAAAAACAGTTAAAGATACATAGAATCTAATAAAGAAAAAAATTTTGAAAATATATACATAGTAGTTTTGTTTTTATTGCAAAACGGATCTTACTTTACGAATAACACGTGTATATATAAAAAAAAGTGAATCATCGCGGGGAAGAAAGTATAAATAATAGGATTTGAGAAATTTGTTTCCTAGTTTTTCAGAAGTGTAATGTTTTTATGTTTTTTTTTAATGATTTATCGTCTCACCTTTACAGCTACGTATTTGTCTCTTCTATTCCAATGACGCTGAATCAGTGCAATCATGAGCGCCAAAAAGAGTCGGAATAAATTAATAAACAATAAATTTATAAATTATTATATATTATTATTTTCAACAATTTCTATATCTAAATATCAGAAGACATGCTAGGAATTAAGTATAATTTTTTGTAACAGAATTTGGCAGACGAAACCAGAACAAAATTCATTTTCTCATATGAAAAACAAAAAAAAAAAAATTAATTATATGAAATGAAATTAATTAATTTTTCCGACATTTAATTCAGAAAAACATTTTAAGCTCTTGCTTTTCGTTTTGTAAATAAAATTTAATTATTTAATAAATATATATCGCAGGACAATAGTCAACCTTCTTTACCAACCGCCACCTTTTTGTAAAAAGCTATCGAGCGGTTTTGCAAATTTAGACAAGTCCGGCTTTTTCTTTGAAACATTAACTTAATCATTTCTCCTCTTACTTCAGTTAAAACTTTTTTTATTATCGATAAAACGTTTTATATAAAAGGCTGAATACAAATTGTCCAGCGATATATACATCGCCACTCGGTTCAAGCGCAGTTTGATTTGCTACACATTAACTACTCATTTTTTGTAGGCTTCTAATATCCATTCATGCATTTGGCCAAAACGATCATCGACTGAACAAGGTTAACCGATCGAGGTAAGAACGAGTTGAAGTCACTGTCATTTTTGAATTTCCTCCCCCTTTGTTTCCGCGCTTTGTGTGTTCCTTGTCCAATTACATGATCCACGAGTTTCCTCCAACCGTCCTGACGCCAAATGCGTTCTCCCTGCCTTAATTCACTATCGTCAATGTAACATGACCAATAATTTCTTGCTCTCCTGGGTACAAATTGATAGCGTTAAAATCGCCAGTCTGTCATTTTTATATCATAATTATGACGATCAATCGAATCCTCACCTCCTTACATACAACGCACATCTCCACTTGTCCAAGTTTATCGACACCTCATTATTTATGACCCTGTTTTTCAATTATAGTACAGTACCGAGAACCATCATTTTGGAATCAATGTAGATAATCGCTATCTAATTCTTATTGCTTTTAAGTTTGTACGTATATTTAACATTCATTGCGTCTGAAAGTTTGAAATATGGAACGAGGTAAATTTCAATTTGTACTTTCTAATATATATACTAAGCCAGGAAGAGCTGTGTTATTAAAATTTGTTTTTATATATTTGGCTTTGACCAGTTTACTTAATTAATAATGTTATGTTCGGCAGCCAGCACTAGCGAGGAATTGAATTAGTGCCTTGCGGGATAGCTTCCTTTTCCCGAAAGTTTTGAATATTTCTTCTGAAATAAAATTTCAGTCTTTGACATGATGTTAAAATCTATATACTAGTATAATATACTTTATATTTTTACACTTCATGAAACTTACATGAGCGAGATGAGTATGATATGGAGTTCCTGACATATAAACTCAAGTACCGCAACACGGACATGTAAATTCGTCAACGGAAAACGTGTATTTTTAATGACTGTTTTTTAACAGATTAAACAGGTGGACCATTTCTAGGAGACGTCTTAAGCGGGTGCCACTGTGTTTGTCGAGCCCGGTGGTTACATATATATCCGTATGAAAAAGTTAGTTTCCATGAGCGATAGAGTACTCAATTAATATGCCGGATCCCTCTAGCTTATAATGCTGGCTGAACATGTACTCATTGATTATGTTGATTGATTGACAATTTAGTGAGGGTTTCCGGGCGCGTCCTCTAATAGTTCATTTCACATTGCTATAATCACACTCAAGCGAATCGACATACGAGAGAGGTAGAAACTTCTGTCGTAGTCCACGCTGGGCCGAGTAATCAAGGCAATTAATATTTGTATTTGTATTAGCTATTTGCAATCGTAGATAATCACCAAGCAGGACATGGTAGATGTATATCTTATATTCAGATACTACTGGTGATCAAAGGAGATCCTTTGGCGTGACAGAAATATGAAGCTCTAATGGCTTAATGGTCGTATTAGGTTTTATCCTTGTCCCTCGTGTCGTTTTTGCCAAATACGCACTTGATCACGATGTAGGCTAGAGAATGAGTCATGCAATCCACGCCATTTTTCCACATCTTCAGGAGCCAGGGGTAATAGATTGCAACCTGACGTCCAGAAATTATACTAAAGCTAGACGCAATTCATTAAAGTGTACTTTAGCAGATAATTTCTGCGTCACATGATATTTGTAACCTGATCACTTTGTTCTTGTAATATTACATTCAGACCTCGGACATTCGAGAATTTAGATTCTAGAACCCATCGAGAATGAGGAGGATTCGCAGATGTTTGGTAGAGTCACTAAAAATGGTAATATGTGCTTATTTCTATAGTTTAAACCCTAAATACGACCCCAGTCATGCTCCCAAACATTTTTATTTCATTTAAAAGTTAGATTAATACATTACCTTACAAAAAAACAAATGTTTGATATAAAAAAGGAGTACAGTATCGTCTAACGGATATTTGTTAGTCTAGGAAAGAATGGAAAGCTTAAAAACATGAAAACTTTTAAATAACTACGAAAATTAAACAAACATTTCTAGGATTTTTCGAGGATTTCGCGGATCTGTGAACTCGCGAATCACGAAGCGCGAATGTCCGAGGCCTGAGTGTGTTGTAATTAGCCTTTGTTACATCTAATGTAAGTCGTATCCGAACTACTGTTTGTGACCGGAAATCCGACTATTTTTTCTCACATTTGCGAGATCTCCGCTACTGTCATTATGACGGAGACACGGTTTCCTGCCATTCGTATCCCCGCAATGATATCGCGTTTAAACTCTGTTACATACTATGACTTATATGGTCCAAGGGGGTGTTACTGTGTAATGCTAAATCGCTTTGTGTGAAAGTGTAACTTTAATAATTTATTCATTAGGAATTTTTACGCGATATCGCTAACGAAAAAGAGCGCTCAGCGTGTGCTTATTTTAATATCTAATTTTTATTTGTTATTTATTTTTAATCGAAATATATTAGAAACATTCATAACATCATTAATAAGTTATTTTCGTCCTGTTTTCTAATGGAGAAAAAACGCTGCGATGTTTCCTCAAATTAATACGTATACTTGAATTTTTAATGCCCCTTAAATATTATGGGCATGCATTTATATTCTGTTTATATTTCAATCTCATGAGATGATATAATACTTCGGGAATTTTCAAAATTACACCTTTGAACAAGCGGCTTTCCGACAAAGCTTATTTACCCATTAGGCTTTGGACAGACTATTTCGTAAGTTGACAGATGTTAGGCGCGGTATCGATTCAGCCATTAAGAGAATAAAATTATGCAGCAGGGGTACAAATGTTGTTATGTACACCTGTTTACGCTAGACAAATTTAGATGAAATTTACCAAATGATAATTTCACCCCTTATGCGAACAGATTTATGCGCGAAGAAATTTTCAACATTTTTATGTTAATGGAAAATCTTAGCAAAGACTAGAAATGTAAAATAATTTGTTGACAAATGCTATTAATTTTTAAAAATCCGAGCATTTAATTCAGAAGCTATATGACCATATGCCAAAATATGGCGAAAGCATTCCAGTACGCTAAATAATTAATTTTCTAGAAAGTTAACTGAGTAAAAAAAAAAAAAACAACAAAAAAAAAAAAATCAGAATTTGTAGGTTTCAAAGCATTCTAAAGAGACATACTGAATTTTTAAGCCAGATATTCACTACTACTTGGAGTATGGTTATTAATTTATACATAAGCTTATATTATTTAAGACAGCCCAATCAAATTATGCTTTAACTATAACAAGCACAATATTTAATCAATACGGCCAATGAAAAGCTATCCTTTCTTCCATAGACACAGTGAAAACATTACATTAACTAAAACGTAACCCAAAACGCTTCCTTTGGCTTCGCTGATCGGGCTTATCTACTAACCATGCTAACCGTAAAATGCACACTTATCGCGAAACAAATCTAGTTTTATATATAGAAAGTCGGTCGCAAACTGACTGAATCCTCGCTGAATCAATTGTAAAGCGAACCACTTTACTTCCATCTACACGGATTTTTTTACTCCTAGCATTAAGTCATCGATAAATATTGCATTTTGTTTTCTCAAAACATCATACGATGTTCCTTTTAGGTTCTATCTAAACTAAAAACTTGCTAGTAGATTTAACATGGCTTATAATAATAATCTTTCCTGGCATCCTTCACCTTGAAACAAAAGAGATGATGAAAAACAGCAACTGTGTTGCAACAAACAGATGACTTTGTCTGCATTTTACGCAGTTCAGAACGCATTTACGAGGATTTTGTAAGTTGAACGCGCTTTATAAAATAACTTTACGCGAACTGAAGGAAAGAAAAATAAATATATGTTGAATCAATTTTTTCCTCCGTAAACTAAAAACTACTTTCATTCCTTCAATATACAAAAATAGTTTACAATTTAGTAAGACTATAGTGTCCTTGTTTCTATTTATACAATGCGCCGCTTTAATTTCAAGGAATGCTGACAACGGATTGATTAAAATTTTCACTGTTAAATATAATCATTTTCGTTTATGATTAGGTTACATCTATATTTGATTAGAACATGATTGTCAAATGTTGACGTAACTGTTAAAAATTTCTACAATGACTGGGAAAGCTATTCAACGGGAGAAGAGAGCTATTTCAAACGAAAAAAAAAATGAACTAACGTAATGATGATGTCCAAATGATCAAGGTTTACGCCAGATTTTTCCTTTACATTCGCCAAATAATATACAATTGTTACGAGAAATAAATAAAACAATTAATTAAACATGTAAATAAGTTACATAAGTAATCAGTTATTAATATACAATGATTATTGAAAATTATTTTGGCGATATGTCTGAAGTAAAAAACAAAGAATGAGAGTAGGAAATGCTTTCTTTCTATACTCGGAATGCAAGGCATATTCGCCCTTTAAAGAACGTAAAAACTAATAGGAACGCAAACAATTTTTTTAAATGTTCCAGTTTGCGTTTCACATAAATTACGATTAAAATCTCCTTTAAAGTAACAAAAGCGTAACGAGGCGCAAGAAATTTTTTTTTACTAATTTATTATTAGCAACTTTATGGGCCTAAGGCAAATTTAATCATATAACTTTAAGCAATCATTATTCCTAGAAATCTTATCTTGCATAAATTGAAGTTAAACGATTGTCGACTAACATTTCTAGCAGAGCCCCCATAAACATTTGTTTATAAATTACATTCTTCTGTTTCATCCAACATGCTGTAGATAAAAATCTCCAACATTACAGTTAAATAGCTTTAAAGCGAATGCTTAAAAATGTATAGAAAAATGGAACCACAAAACCCATGCAAAACCCCCATAACTTTTTATTTGAACCCATTTGCCAGAAGCATTATGGTTCTGTTTAATGTATAGATGTATCCCATCTTTCCCTTACGTCATCGTTATCTCGTCGGTGACATGGGCTCCGTGAAGTGCGTGACAACAGCGCTTGTTGTCATGGCAACGGGCACCAAATAAATAAATTATACACATCCGATAGATTCGAGATCATATTCTGTAGCTTTTGTGAAATTTCGTATTATCTTGAGAATAGGAAAAAATACAACAAATATTATTTTTTTTCCCACTCCCTACCGTCTGGCTTGCACATAATGCAAACACTAGAACCTAATGCTGGTAAACACAGTGGGAAAAAATCAATGTTTGTATTTCGGTGTTTATTTGCAGACTTATCGTTCAAATCTTCGTCGCCGCGATAACAGCTTCAAAATTTTCAGTTAACAATCGCAATTTGGGAAAAAAAAATTGAAAATGTACGAGTTGATCGATATCTTTTAAATGCTTTAACATTAGAAATCGAAATAAATCTACGTATATAACTACGTAAAGCAGAAATGACACGTTAATGTTCGCAATTCTAATTTTTTTTTTTTATAATTTCTGAGAAAAAAACGTATTCACTGCTTATCATAAAAAACCTTCGCGAACTCGATCATATAATTAAATGAAACCAAATAGCTAATGGCCTTTTATTTTCTACAGGCTATATAAAATAATACTAAATATTAAAAGTGCAACACAATTTTAATCCATCTCCATGATGTTGTGCTAAATGCAAAATTCTCTAGTTAATCAATTGCTTCTAAAGTCATTGATTTATCGATTATTTTATCGTTCAAAAATAATTTTTCCTCCGTTCACGAGAACTTCAAGTGTAACTCTATTATTCTAATCGAAATTCATTAAAGATTCAAGATACTCCGAACAAAATGAACTTCAAGCCAATTATCGTTTTATTATTTATCACGTAAGAGCTTTCTAAAACAAGATCCACTCGGTTCAGATATCGAGTTTATCCTTTATGGTTTTCCCCTAAAAATTTCTTATTGCTTTATATCTCATTTTTACTGAGTATTCTTATGGGAAATCCAATATTTTATCATCGTTCTATTGATTATTAATTGTAGTAGCCTCTTTTGTTTGTCGATTCTAAGTAACTGATCTTTAAGTTACACTTTTGAATAAACACTGAAATGTCATTTTAGACTACTTATTACTTATTAATACAAATCGTTTGGTAGATGTGAAGTTTAAAAATGTGGTCGAGCATTGTGTTGTGATCGAACGAGTTTTCGATATTTTTCTATGTTGAATATTGAGACGGCCTTATCAGAAGCCTGAAGAGTCACATCTGCAGATCTTTCGAGAATAGATAACAAAGCCTTCTTTGGTAAACTTTTGAAAATTTCAGTGAGATTGGCCTTTTCTGCCAAAAAGAAATCTTATTGTGGCACATATTCAATAATATTATAATCGGAAATCTAAACTTTCTTGCTTAAATAGCCACAAAGTTCAGACAGTCTGAATTCTGCAGTGGTTATATTGATGCGGCTTTTATTGTTGGCTATGTTAGGTATAATTCACACTTTGCCTTATCTTTTGATTTATCATCAAAGGCTTGATGAAATCTCCTTCTTGATCTCTTTTTGATCACACGATATGAAATTGAACGTTGCACGAAAAACGTGCTAGATACTGTATGTCATGCGATTCAGTGTGCGTCACGTAATACAGAGATCCAATAAATTCTTTAAAAACTCAAAAATGCAGAGACATTAGTCAATTCATTTGAATAGCCCAAGTAAGGTATCCCTTTCGGCGATACCTTTTTCATAAGCACTGGCGGCATTATTTTCAAAGCCACCGCTGGCTTTTTGATGATTTCTCGTAGCTAAAGTGGTTTTTTTGGAAGCCATGAGAAAGAACCGTTTCTTTAAGTGCTAATTTCTGCATTCAATCACACGTAAGACGATTTAGTATGTTACATTAAGGTCGTAACCGTCCAAGATAGCAATTTCAATTTTAAGAAATCAAAGGCTCATGAATCCAGGAGTTTGCATACCTGATTTGAGGTGAAATGTTCCGCTGCTTTGATGAAGGAGATCGATTTACAGGCAAGCTCACTAACTCACGCAGTTTATATAGTTTCTATATTGTTTATATACATACACATAAAGAGATTAATAGGGTTGCTTGAAAACATGACAGCTAAATTGGCATTTCGTGTTACATTGGCATTAATTTTTATAAAATTCTTAACTGTAATCAATATTTGCAGCATTTAAAAATCTGTACTTATGTATTCCTGAAATTTAAATGCTTGAAGCATAAACAAGATGTAAATAACAGAAAATCTCAGTTTGAACAATTTTTTATTTCTCGTAGCGACGGGGTATGAGAACAAATGTTACATTGGATGAAAGAAGAAGTGTCCAAGTTTATGCAGCGTACATTACAAATGCATAGTTTTGCGGGTACTTCTCCTCTGACACACACAGACATTCCGGACTATCCTGTAGAGATGCGTCCTATCGTTTGAAACTTATTATACCGCTGGGAGGTCGCCATTTTTTCAACAGGGGCATCAAAGCGGCATTGAGGGGGGGGGGGGGGTAATGTTTAAAATTTTCATGTAGCATTTGTCCCATAACCATCATACGAGAAATACAAAGTTGTTCAAACTGCGGTATTCTTTTGTGTACACCCTTATTTGGTTTGCTCAAAAGTGGTTGACACTCAAAGTGAGTACGCGTTACATTTAGAGGCATTCCCTGCCAATGCCTATTCAGTTTTCAATCGTTCCGATAGTTTCCGTAATGCCGCAGCAAGCCGGTCTTTGGGGGAATTTCGTCGTTGGAAGAAAAACTTTGACCGCGCACTGTCTCTTTCATTTTTCACCATTATCAAATCTTTGTCTGGGTTTCGTGTAATTGTTGAATACTCGGTGCCTTGGCCTTATTTAGCGCGTCCTTGTCGCTTTTGACTTCCAATATCCAGCAAAACAAGGTTTCGAGTTAGTGCCGATTCCGAAACAAGGCTGCTAACCTTCCATCATACTATCCATCCTTGCTCATGATTATCTGCTTCCATTTTTCTCGCTTTGTCTAGGAATGCAACTATACACCTGCATCTAGTAGCAAGTTCCAATGAGGTGGCAATAAGCAGCAGCATAGCTTACCTTTATATTTAAACAACACATAATGGGCGCGCATTTTCGGTATTATGGGAGGATTTTTTTACACGTTTCTTGTATAATATGGTTCACAACTCAGTACAGCAAAGAAATTGTAAATTATCTGCCAACATTTGATAAAGTACGCATTGTAGAGCACAAAGAAGAATATTTCAAATGTTTGCTATGCAAAATAACGAACTGAAAACGTGACGCAGTTTTATACAGCTTAACTACGAACATAAAAGGCGTGGCTTTCGACGGGCGCCAGAGTTTAGATTAATCTGTTTGCAATTAGGGTTTATTCTAAGGATGTTGTGGTTCGAGTTATTTATCTTTATGCCAGAAATAACGGAAGATGCAGTAACAGTTAGAGTTCCTCTCGCGCATTTTTATTCTAATATTTTTGTACTAAACTTTAAGCCATACTTTTCTCTTTGTTCTATCCTGACTATACTGTGTAACATTAAATAAAAAATAAAGATCATGTGGTCTCATTTCGCCGCCACGTCCAAGTCATTGAATCTCCGTCTACCAAAATTGATCAGTTGCAACCTATAATAGTAGCATAAGAACACCGCTTCAATGAATATTGCATTACTAAATTACTTCTATTGCATAATTATTAATGCATAACGATGTTTCTTAAAATGTTCCTCCCTGATGCCAATCTAACCCTTTAACTTTGTCAGCTTGGCGCTACTGAACGGTAACAAATGACGAGCCGTGTGAGTTAACGACGCACTAGACAATCTACGGCGATTACGGAAACAATAGTGTTCATTCAATAGACAAACGAATACGTGAAGCGACGGAATGCGAATTCGACGGCTCTCGAGAGAGCGCGAGACAATTTTCTTGCGCACGATGCTTGTTAATGCAATTTCTCCTCATTCAATTTCGAACAATAATTTCCCGATTATCTTCAGTTGTTAATGTTACCAGAGATAAAGCAACAGATGCCTTCTGGGAAATATCTTTACTAATCGAAAGTAAAAATACGCAAACTGATTCTGGAAGCAGCTGAAGGTGGACATAATTAACCGTTCCATACGTACGACACATTCAATAATATGTAACTTTTAAAAAAGAATTGCCGTGAAGTTATGTTAAATTACCTACTTTGTTAGTATTTAGTAAATCGTTAAAAGTCGCCCATTTCGGTTTCTCGTAACACTTACAATTACCCGAAAAGAAGGCATGTACATTTTATCTTTAGAAATAAATACCAGAATCTTTATTTTATCTTCAATTTTATATCCTTTGACTTAAGGTTTTATGTCTCTTTTTAAATGACCCCCTTTCTTTTACGGTTTTCGGTATTTAACTTTGATTCGGTAACAAAACAGTGATCTCATTCTTTTTATATTTATTTTCTGTTTTTGTACATCCGTTCTCCCGATGCAGTGGCAGCCAGATGATCCCAACGATGGTTTTTGGTCTCTCCTTCTAATTGTTTTAATTGGCCCTTAAGAATATAAGATTTGAACAGTAACTTTATATTTATATATCCGTTTTGTCGCGATCCAAACCACATCTAATTAGCAGACAGATATCATTTCAAAACAGGCTTACGTTATTTAAACGGCGCCCCATGGGATTTGTGACATCTTATTTCGCCTTCTGTTGCTTCTCACAAGCTAACACAATTTCTCTGCTTGGAGTCTTATTAATTCATAAAAAGAGGCTTGCAGATAATATAATGAAATGGAGTATTTCATTCTATTTAAAAAATTTTTGAATAAAAACACTTCTACTTACTTACTTAGTTTTCAAACCCGCTTATCCGTTAGGGTCGCGTGGGCAGCAGCACTTCTACATTTTAAATAAATAAATTTTTTTACATGTGATCGGCTGCTTTGTACAGCAATACAAGTACATAAAGAATGGTTAATATATCTGAAATCGTCCAAAGTAAATGGGCAAATTATGTCAAAACGAATTGAAAACGTTTAAAGTTTTTCGAAAATGTTTGAACGTACAACATTGTGATTTTTTTCTTTTTTCCAAATATTGCCCCTCAGGGTTTTCCCCAGTCTCTGAACACGTATTGGAGCAATACGCTGTACTTCATAGAAAATTGTCTCCGGTGCCTTTACATGGCCTTTATGAATTCTTCATAATCTAGATTTCGGAAATCCAAAAAAGTGCTAATCCGGGCTGTAAGGTGGTTTGGCACTCATGGCGTGTTATTCTTTGCCAGAAAATCTATCACAACATTGGCAATATTAGGCCTCACGTTGTCGTAATGGTTGTACAGAGAAGTACAAGGTATTGACAAATAACTCTTCGGCATGACTATCACCTTCTTCGCAGACGACAGAGTTTTTTCCTTTTAGATGATCCCAGCGTTGGCTATGATGATGATTTACAAACCATTATAGGTTGAATGGACGCAGCAAGCTTTCTTCACCTGTCACAGCGGCTTGCAAAAAACGCCTGTATGACATCGTAGTTAGTTTAAAAGAGATTTCAAAGAATGGGCTACAGCACATATTTCACGATTGGGAAAATGTATTCAATATTTTGAAAATGGGTAAAGCCGCACTGTTGCACAGTCAATCATTTCCGAGAAATAAGTCTAATTTTTTTGATTTGTCATCATCATAATTTAGCAAAAGATTTAGCATTCTAATAATTTTCGCTTACTAATGTTAAAAACTGGAAGCTTTTTTTTTAGTCATATACAAGTTTTACCATGGAAAAGACACTCTTTATCGTGCATTACGTTAAGAATGTCGGATATAAACTACAGGCGAAATGTGAAAAAGTTTTTAGATATACAAAGAATCTTTACACCCTTAAGTTCCTTCCCACATTTACCAACTGTTACACACTTTTGTAGAAGGCGCTAGATACAATATTTCCAGCCGGCCAAGTAGCCGAGAGGGCTAGGGCGTAGCCTTTCTAGTTCTCGAGTCGTGGTCGTGGGTTCTTTCTCCTGGTCGTGGGTTCGAATCCCGTCGTGGGCATGGATGTTTGTGTGTTTGTCCCGGGCTGCGTACAGATATAATTTGTGTAAAAGGCGCAAAATGACCTTAGTAGTCGACGCCAAAAATCCTAATTAATCAAACAACCAACCAATACTTCCAAGCTATTGTTCGAATGGTAGCGTATTTTCTTTTTTGTGGGGAAGAAATCTTTCCAGTTTGAGAAGCGATCGCAATTTTATGAGTCTATGTACGAATGAATGTGATGGATGTTCGAACAATTACTATTATTGACGTTCATTCAGATAACTCTAGTGATTTTTTTAGAAAATATGTATAACCGGGTGCTCCAGTGGAAACACCGGAAGTAGCCCTAAAAATGGGACCTCCCAAAATACCGGAAGTAGTCCCAACAGCGAGACTTGCCAAAATACCGGAAGTAGATTTTGCCAGGTAATGCTTGAAATTTAATACAGAACCTGGATAAAAATACAAAGAGAACATATGAAAGTACATTCAACATTTTGTTGGACACGGAACCATAGGGTAACAGAGCTTTTCAATGCTCTGTACCGGAAGTATTAATCACGTGGTTGCGAACGACAGGAAACACGTGATCGCTGCGCACGGCTCTAGAGGAGGGAGGCGTTTAAGTAAAGAAATTTGTTTGTACAGATTAGTATCTATTACTGACTACTGTTTTAAAAAATGCCGGGCGCAACGAAAAATGGCCGGGCGCAATAAAAAAATGCCGGGCGCAACGAAAAATGGCCGGGTGCAGCGCCAGGCTAAAAACGCCTAGAAAAATCACTATTAACTCATTTTAGCTGCTCGAAACGATAATGCTTGTACACTGTATGCTTCGTGAAAGCCCTGCCAGCATCCTTTAGCATCGCATCTTGCTTTATAGTTGCGTCAACTTGCCTTTAGAGCGGCTTCGAAATAATATCTACACTTCCGACATGTGCCTCCTACTTCTGTGATTACATTTACGTAACAGCAGTTATCTGCCTTGCACGCAAATTATCAGAACCAAGCAGAAGCACGTCGACTTCGTATCCTTAAGAGATGCTGCGGCACACTGTTTTGTATCCAGCAACAGTGCTTTGGGTTTCAAAGTTTGTGATTACATGAATTATTTAAACATGCCTTATTTATTTCATTAATAAATACTCAACCGAGAAATTATTGTTTTAACCAAACAACGCCCTGTTTTAAGGCTTGCAGAGGATTGTTAGGGATCTATGGTGACAAATTACAGAGAGCCAGAAAAGGTGATAAACCCCTTTCGCCATCATCGAGTCTGTTCAGTCTGGTAGTAATGCATCGCAGCTATTGCCCGCATCGCAGTTTCCACTGGTAATTTGGCAGTGGTTACGAATTGACAAATTACCAAGATCAATTCGTAACCACTCCTGTTGACACGCTTTCCGTAGACCCTTTAGTGTTTGCAGTCGTCTCTTTTCGAGGGCCCGTTTAAGTAGGCCAAATAAACAAAATTCCATAAGCGATACGTCCGGTGACTTGACGGCTATGTCGTTGAATAGAATTGAGCGGAATATGGCATCTTGCTGCAGATGAACTTCGTTTACCTCTATATCGTACAAACTCGGAATGTCACGGTAAATATGAGGGTTAGAACATTACTCTGATAGCACATGGCGTTGACTTTGGCCTTTGACTCACCTCTGTGTAAATTTAACTTGCCGTTGTAGCTGTATCCTGCCACAATCATGAAATCTTTTGAAAATGTTTCCTTGCATTCACGGTTCCATTTGCTGAAGTCCTTAGAACTCCTTGGGTGGTGAAAAAAAAAAAATGGCTCGGCTGTTGTTGCAGTCGATTAAAATAACATACGCCTCATCTGGTGTAATCTTGTATTTCCAATTTTTTTTTTCATATCGTTCATACCGCCTACGACAGTTGGTGCGTCGCTTTTGAACATGGCGCAGCAACAATTTATGAACGTGGCTCCTGTGTCACTTCTCCAGTTGTAAGTCATGGTTGATAACTCTGTTTACCGTGTACGCAGATGTCCTTACCTTCTGTGCAATGGCCCGTAGTGTTGGTGGGTTACATCCGGTTACGAGAGCCCGAACTTTCCGGACGACGTTAGGAGCACGGCTAGCGGATGATCTCGGATTGGCCTGCTTTTTACCCTCAAGAATGACACTGCTTCTCCTTTGCCAAGCTTATTTAGCACACTTGATATCCCTTTCCTGGAAACTACGAAGCCTCGCTTCTTCCATGCTTTCATAATTTCGGAATAGCTGAATATGACGTCGGAAAGAGCTCTTATGTAGCTATTCCAATACCTGTCTATTTTCAGTGGCATAACTCAATGTTTTTAGCTCGCTGTTTGAATATTAACTATTTTAATACGTGCCTTAACAATACAGAGGTTGAGTCAAAAGTAGTGGCCGATCACCGCGCAAACTTTTAAATGGGCACCAGACAGGAACCACTCATTGCTAATCTTCAAAGAGAATCCATCATGCTCGATGGTCTTCATCCAACGATCAGCCAGTTGGCGGATGCCCTCGCGAAACCACTCCTCCGGTTTCTGGGCGTCTTCAACCTCACTGACATTGGCGAAGCGCCGTCCACGCAGGAAGTGCACCATGGACCGGAAGAGATGGTAGTCGGAAGGTGCCATGTCGGGGCTATATGCTGGATGTTGCAGAACCTCGATTTTTTCTAGCAGTTGACGACACACCTTCACCCGTTGTTGTGCTTACGCGGGCGTCAGCTCCTGTTGACATTGGCGTGCAGATGTCGAACCACACTCGATTGTGATGTCCCGATGACCACCGCTAGTCCACTGGTGGTGCTGCCTGGGTTGGCTTCTACTTGTTGCCGTAGGGCTGCGTCAACCACTTCTTTGGGTCTTCCGCTCCTTGGCGCATCTTCCAGGCCCATGTCTCCAGACGAAAAGCGGGAGAACCACCGTAGTGCTGTCCGTTCATTGGTCACACCCTGACTTTCCACCCTGCAAATTTCGGCGGCTACTGCTCGCGCACTGGTCCCCTTTTTCCAATAATGACGAAGGAGCCCGCGTATCACCAATTTTTCTGCCATATTTTTACACAGGCTTACGCAGGTGGCACAATGTCTATGGCATTCAAATTCGTACTGACGTTTCATCCCACTCTTTTCTTTTAATAAACTGCGATATACCCTTGTGATAAATTGTCTTCGTTCGGAATTCGTCAAACTCTACCCCCCCCCCCCCCCCTCCCGAGTCGGCCACTACTTTTGACTCAACCTCTGTATTCCACTTGATAGCTCACGTGAAATGAATGCGCTCGCCATGTCTAATTAAGAAATTGTTACCATAGATACCTAACAACCCTCTGTATTTACGGATTTGGGAATAAAGTTAAACTACGTATTTTCAGGCACAACTTTCGCAAACGTCGTGGTATCTATGTATAAAAGCCCTAATAATAAACAGTATAATACGGTAATTCATATCGTCACCATAAAACACCGGTTTTATACATTATATTTGACCTGAAAGATCCAAGTCATAGAGTAGAAGAAATATTATTCCTTTAGACAAAATTCAAACACGATATTAAAAATAGTAATATAGTTAGAGTAATTAAATAAAATCTGAATCTGTATAGCCTAGTTAAAGAAGATAGGTAATAAAAATGATCTAAGCGACCTCGAGCCCATTAAGATGATTGCTCTCAAACGAGTCGGATTTAGGATTTCTGCAATGCCAAGAACATGGACCTTTCTCGTACTTGTATTACAAAATTAAGAAAAACGTATAAGGAGAGATCCATGAAAAAAATTTAAAAATTCACTCCTTGGACCCATAATCTTAAATTTGTTTTTGTTTTTTCCCACGCTCTCAAATGATGCATAGCCTATACGCGTAATTTTGTTGCGTTCATACACGGTCCGCCAAAAAATTCGGTGAATGGTAACATTTGATGTGTATAGTATAAAACTTTATAATAAGTTGCAACAAATTGTGAATTTATCTTTTTTTTCTGTGTTCCAGGTTACACAGAAAAGTGCCGTACGAGTTAGTTGTCTCTGATCTCTGAGCTGAATAAACATGAAATTTTGTTTCCAAAGGGGAAAATCCCAGGCTAAAATCTGATGAACTGTGTTAATCCACCTTGCGGTTAATACCAACCAACTCCGCAATCATGCGCACAGTCACTCGCTGATCCGTGGATATGAGCTTCATGTTGGACTGAATGAGGACTAACACGTACAGGGCATTTAACCTGAAACAGACAAAGAAAATTAGTATAAGTTCATTATGTCTAGTAGAATAATGTACGGACTATACAATGCAAATTATTACGTATTTCTACACTTTTCTCACGAACAGTTACAATAGCAATCGCAGAATCATTTTGACGTTAATTGTTGGTTCAATTACACATACTTCGATTGAATATGAGCGAGCATATGCTCTCTCTCAATATTGCATGCATATAGTATAAATGAATAAATATCGATCGATTTTAAAGTCCCTAGCAGTCGAGTTTGTTTTATTTGATTTAAAATAGAGGGGGAGGAAGGGAATTTTTTGCTTTAAAGCAAAATATTCGCATTAGAATTGAGTTTAAAAAAGAGGGAGGGGACTTTCCAAATTTTATATGGGCTGTAACTCAAAAAACGAATTGGAGCACCGTTTTATTTTTAAAAATTTTTCTAGTTAAACCCATAAACTGTTCAAGTATTTCTTAGAAGGACCATAAAACGGAATCTTTTGTTGTTTTCTCTTCAGGGAGTAATGGTGCAGATGAAAATATTCGCCTCGTCGCCTCGTTCGGAATGAAAAAATGAAATTATTTTTTTAATGTCTGTAACCAAATTCCTTTCTATTCATTAAAATGTCCTATTTTAGATGTCGCGTGCGAGCAGTATAAAAGGATTATGGGAAACTGTGCAGAGGTTAACAGTGGAAGGGTGGATAGTGAAAAGCTTTTAATACCTGTTTCAAAACCGACCGCTTTGAAAGAAAATGCATAAACATCACTTCAATTGTCAGCTAATTTATTATTCCTCGTTTTCCGCTATAGGTTCCTTAAAAGATAAAAAAAAAGATTGTTTCGAATAAACTAAATGAAGACAAGATATATTTCGAATCACAATTTTTTTTTTACATTCAAAGACTTATTTTCGAATAAACGTGGCTACTGATTCACCATCGCTTCAGTAGTGTATTAATGGAGGTGGAAGATCACCTTTTCCCATCCCCTCCTTTTTTTATGGATGCTATAATTCACTTTCTTCGCCCTTCCTGAAAAGCTTCAACTGTCGTTTGACGTCTAATAGGCAAAAGGAAACTGATGAGCGGGAAGGGAAGATGTCACTAATGCACGGAGGAGATTCCCTCGCTGACGAAGTCTTTAAAAAGAAAAATTGGAGGCTGGAAAGGGTTTAGAGGGGTAGGGAAGGAGAACCTAATGCCCCGTACACATTGGACCGGCAAGGCGGCAAAGCGGCGAAGCGTCTTTTTCTGCCTCCCCCCTCCTGCCTCCTCTGCCGCCCGCGCGAGTTGTTCCCACTGGACCGACACGAGAGAAGCGGCAAGGGAAGAGAAATTATACAATGATGGCGTCGTGTCGATCTTAAGTTATCGAAGTAAAACTGGACGAAGTTCACGTTTCATAGAAATTTATAATATCCGAAATTTGCTATATCTGAGACAATTCGGAATTTGTTTTATCACTGTTGAAAGGCCAATTGGCACAGTTGAGAATTCCGAATTGTTTCGTTTATTTTTTTTTTTTTTATATCAGAGTTCGTTATAAAGAAGTTCAACTGTGTTATATGTCGCTGAGAAAGCATAATTAAAACTTAACGAAACAGAATATACAAATAAACTCTAGTTTTATTTATGTTTGTTCATTCAGTGTGCATATTTTCTCGTATTTATAAAAAGTCTTCAAGATTATTTTTAAATTTGATTGTCGCCACAATCGATCGGCAATATTTTCAATCGAAGCGATCGAAAACCAAGTTCGTGATCACGATTCTGTTCTAAAACTTGCTAATTTCCAACTGAATTATCTAATTAAAATTTAACCAAACGTATCTATTTAACGATGTAAAAAGCTGAAGGACAATAGCAATTTATAATTTCACATTTACAAAATAAAGTGCATTCTCTTTATTCTATTTCACTATAAAATTGTGATCCGCCATCATTCTTTTGATCACGTGCTCCAGTAGTCGAACGTGATTGGATGAGCCTGCAACCGGCAAAAGCGGCAACCGGCAAAAGTTGAACAAATTTCAACTTTGCCGCCTGGCTTATTTGCCGGCCGCGGCACTTGAATTGACCTATTTCTAGTTGGCCTTGGACGTAGTGCGCATGCGTCAACGGTTGCCGCTTCGCCGCTTTGCCGCCTTGCCGGCTCAATGTGAACCGAGCATAAGAGTTGGATGATCGGTTCCCGGCCATTGCAGAAGGTTTTTTTTTCCCTTTCCTCCGCAAAACTCCTCTTCCTACCTTCCATCTCTCTCTCTCTCTCTCTCTTTCTTTCTCTCTCTCTCTCTCTCTCTCTCTAAAACCTCCTGAAGAATCAATGGAATCCTCCTCTTGTCTCCTCTCTCTCGTTGTCGAGCTCAAAGGGTTTAGTAGCCGATGAAGGATCGTAAAAGGATGAATAAAAGTTCCGAAACAAGTCGTCATCACCAAGAATGATTCGCTGCGTCGAACAAAAAAGAATTCTTCACGCTCCCAATTACAAACGAAATAAACGGTCATTGGGAAAGTGAACGAGGGAGGTAGGGGGGGGGGGGCGATGGTAAAAAAAAAAAAAAAAAAGAGAGAGTAAAGTAGAAATATATAGCGCTGCCAATCTTGCATTCAGAAAATGACCTTAATCCTCATGAGAGTTCGCTTAAAGTTATTGCGTGACCAGGAATTGATAAAGTCGGAATTATGCAGTAAAATAAAATAAAGTAAAAGCGCTGCAGTCACCGCCTATGCTGTAAATATTAAAAGGGAGAGGGGGGAAAAGAGTTAAATGACGTGAAACTGCAGCTGCAATAGAATTCTATGGATTTCGAAATTTTAGAATCAGCTTTCGTTTCAAATTATATGCAAATTTATATTGAATTATATAAACCATAATTATAGCTTTTTTTTATTTTACTGAGTGTATGTATGTTTAAACAAATATTTTTTTAGCTTCACTTGACATTTAAATTTGCATGCTGACACAATAATTTCTGAAATCGTCAGCAAATTTCAATTCGCTTTCAAATTTAAAATGTCTAAATTCATTTAATATGCGCTCAAACGAACGTTATAGTGTTAGATTTAGGTAAGGTTTACTTTGATCATAGAAAATCAATGATAAATTCTTATTTCCAAAGCAAATAATAAAATTAAAAATTTAGTCCATTTTATCCATTATCCAATTTTCGTTTCTTCTCTTGATTGCAATGAATCTTGCCATCGTAAATCGATATGTACAAAGGCAAATGAAATGTGGTATATTTGACCCACTTTATCTAAAATTGTTTAAATATTTAAAAAATATTTTTCATTCGATATTTTAGATGAAATTCTTTAATTTGAAACCAATTTAAATTAAATTAATATTAAAATTATTTTGTGTACTACTAAGCTTTGAAGCTGTTCATTTCGCAAACTTCATTTTGATAATTTGTACAGTGTACTTCTAAATGAACGAAATTCTTGTTATGTGTTTAGTATAAAATAGCTATTCAAAGTTTACCTCCACAAATATTCAGTGCGGGAGCCACTGTCACGCGGCAAGCGTCCAGGCAATAGTTTCATTCTTGCCATACCCAACCCAGAATGTTCAAATCGATGGTTTCAAAATTCGGGCAGACTTTATCGAATCGATCAAATAAAAAGCGTCCCTCACATATTTTCCAACAGAAAAAAATCAGAGAGAAAAAGAGAAAGCTTAGCAGTCTAGGTGGCCAGCTGCGAAATGCCTTGCCGTTGCCATAACCATAGCCAATGGTACTAATCAAAATGAGGACGAACGTCGGGCCTTCTTTAACGAATCTTCGGATGCATGACAACTTGTAGAAACTGTTTCTAGCATAAACCTTTACAGATGTTGCCTGAGAAACTCTATTTGTGTGCGATCGACCCGAGAATAGGCTGACAGAAGCACATCAAGGCGGCACATAGCCCTACCAATTACACTGTTCTACAAATTTTGAAAAGTTGAATGTTATGCTGCAATGAATAGGATTTCTTTATGTTTTCAGGGTCACTGAACACGAAAATAATGCGTAAATTGATTGGATCGCTCTTGTCTTGGAGATTATTTATTACATATCATTTCTCCACATTTACAGGGTGTATCTAAACCGCTGTCACAAACTTCTGGTGGTGATTCCCGACAGCGAGATGAAAACAAAAGTTCATATGAACATGGTTCGGATAACGAATAGTTTATGAGATTTCCGCAGTTAAAAGTGAAGTTTCAGCAGCTGGTTTTGAAACTTTGTGGATGGCAGGTGACATGCGGAGAAGCTACAACAAATTCTTGAAATAACTTCCCATTTATTGGTTATTAACATGTGCGCCTGCTAATAACTTCAGGTGTACCTAACCATTCAGGGAGAATCACCACCTCGCTGCTGAAACTTTGTTGCAGCTTCTCCGCATGTCACCTGCAATCCACAGAGTAGCAAAACCAGCTGCTGAAACTTCACTTTTAATTATGGAAATCTCATAAACGGTTCGTTATCCGACTATGTTTATATGAACTTTTGTTTTCATCTCGCTGTCGGCAATCATCATCAGAAGTTTGTGACAGGGGTTTATACACCCTGTATAGCAGAAATTGTCGGGGTTATTTACACATTGCCAGGCCAATTTTTTACTTGTCCGTAAGAGCAGAATATCAGATGAAATACTAATGGAAGCACATCCGTACACATCAGCAATATAACCACTGTCGTTCGTCACTTCATAAGAACTGAAAAGCCATCCAGAGAACACTACTGCTGATCACGTGATGAAAACGCGAGAACATGCAGAGACAATAGCCGATCACGTATAGGCACCGTGCTATGAGAATGCTGTCAACAGTGTAAAAGTGGGCACCCAATATTTAATGGAAAACTCAGTAATTTGAGATCAGGTTATGACTGTAGTACGAAAACTAAAGCTAAATTAGAAAATTCGATGACTCCTAATTAGTGAAGATTAGCTACTCTCATTTCCATAACATTTTGTGTTTTGAACAGTGTTATGAGGCGAATCTGCACATTTTCGTTTTTCACGTTCACCTTGCTGAGAACAAAGCTTGAGTGTTTGATAATTTTATCTAGCTCGTATTATTTCTTTTTTCTGGTTTGTATAGTTTGATTAATGGGTTTCGTTATTACTTAGATTGGACGACAGCTGTACTTCCGAGTTGGTGATTGCTTCTCAAAACGTTGTATCGTTGTGGTAGACTTCGTATTTACTATCTCTAGCCCATCTTACTCATTATCTTGGTCAATCGCCATATTGCAATAACACTGCGTCGGACTATCATGCATCGGTATACAGTTTGAGAATTTACATAATTTATAAAACGCTGTTCAATAACAAATAGCTTTTTTGTACCAAAACATTTCATTCACTCAGAATTACCCTTATTAGGGGAGAAAACTACAATCTGTTTGTATCAACTAAACGATATATCTCAAATTTTAAGTTAAACCTGTATCAAACTCATCACCAAACTCTCACAGGTCACAGATGATCTACAGATCTTGCCACTGAGGTAAAATAGAAAATTAAATGACACGCAAAGATGACACGCAAAGGGGCACTTGCGGCTCGTGGGCTGCCAGTTTGACTAACCTGACCTAGAAAGAGATTTTTCTAAATTTTGACGAAGAAGATTAAAATTCGGAATATAGCTTACTGTGGGCATATGCTACCACACTTTTTAATTTAGTTTCGATTGGACCACTAGGATCGGAGTTATGGAGGTGGGAGTTAGAGGGGTCCATCTAGTATATATATGAGATTCCTCTAGGCAAGATCTACTATGAAGTTTGGGCCAGATTGTCTTAGTAGAATCGAAGTTGAGGTGGTAGCGGTATTACAGTTTTCAAATGGAAATACATACAGTATTTATGTATATGGCATATCTCATTCGATCGGAAATGATGAGAAACGAAAGAAGAAAGAGTTTTTTTTTTTTTTTTGTTAGAATAGTTGGTTGGTTTATTAGAATTTTTGGCGTCGACTACTAAGGTCATTTTGCGTCTTTTTCACAAGTTATATCTGTAAGCAGCCCGGGACAAACAGAAACATTCATGCCCACGGCGGGATTCGAACTCACGACCAGGTGGACTCGAGAACTAGAAAGCCTACGCCCTAGCCCTCTCGGCCACCTAGCTGTCTTAGAATAAAGGAATAAGTGAATAATAAAAAGGCCTTTCAGATATTAGAAAACAGGTTGAAACTTTGCAACAGTGGACTTTTATTGTTTCAACTTATGTACAGGGTGTCTCAAAATTCAACTTTGCGAGGGTGCAACCATAAGCATGTTTTCTCTATAGTGTTTTTAGGGAAACTCAACCCCTGCAAGGATACGAGGGACTAAAAGTAGGATGCACCGCCTGCAATGTGGATGACCTGGTACAGAACAGTTCTAAACATCTAATGACTGTAATTGGATGTGACACAAAAAGCGAAATACGAACATTGACAGTACAGTGTTTGATTAGAAAAACGTATTTTATTCAAAGCAAATGCTCAAAATTTCCGCCATCAACCTGTACAGACAGTTGACATCTGCGTACTAATGATTGGCGTGCGTGTTGAAAAATTTGTGTATGGGCTTTGATTTCACCAGCTGAATCAACAATGCGCGCAGTAAGGTCATCAATATCTTGGACTTCTGTTACATACACCAATGTTTTCATGTGGCCCCACAACCAGAAATCGAGAGGAGACAGGTCGGGCGAACGTGTTGACCACCCTACCGGGCCTCCCCGACCAATCCACCGACCATCAAACAAGTTTTATCAATTTGATGGGGTGGTTGATGAATTTAATTATGTTTTATCAAGTAGCACTTCATTGACGACAATCAATTAGCAACATATCATACCTATGTTTTGGGAGAGTTCATCATAATGCAAAACAATTCGAACCTTATTTATCAGTGTCAGTAATTGTGGTTCAGTACCATTTCGGTAATGGGGTAATGGGGTGACAAAGTTTAAGGAGTTCAAATTACCGTCATTGGATGTTTAGAGCTGTTCTGTACGCAGGTCAGCCACATTGCAGGCGGTGCATCCTACTTTTAGCCCCTCATATCTTTGCAGGGGTTGAGTTTCCCTAAAAACACTATACAGAAAAGATGCTTATGGTTGCACCCTCTATCACCTCGCAAAGTTTATACCAGGAATTTTGAGACACCCTGTATAAACCTGTACGATTAAATTTCCAATTGAGTGAATATCTTTCATTCACTTTATGACTTAACAGCATTGACATCTATGACGAACAGCTCGACGCTCATCGGAAGCATTTATATCCCTTCAACGAAAACACAGATCTAAAACATATGTTTAGACATCGGTTTATACCTGAATTTTCAATAGAGTGGTTCTTACGGCGGCTGCGTAGAACCGATTTATCTGGCAAACGATGAGAAATTTAAATTATGGAGGTGCTAAATTTATACTTATACCTAAGCGATATTTGAGAAATTTGTCCTTTACAAATAGAAACCAGTAAAAGAATTTAGTGAAAGTTAAAATTACAGATGAATCCCTGGCGGGAATTGGAAGAATTAATTGAGGAAATACGGAAATTTCTGAATTTAATAAAGCTACGGGATTAGATCTGTTTTTGTCAACTAAAGCTATTACTTCAAGTTATAAATTAAAATAAATAACTCAACCTGATTAGTAGGTATATTAATATTTCCTACATTAAAATTGTCTTCTCATGTTATAGAATAGAAGAATCGCGCTAAGCGACCCCAAATGCGCAAATCCTAACTTCTGAATATCTGTTAGACGAAAACTAACACTAAATTTACAAATTATTAGAGACTAAGTTTTAAAAAATATCCATGGATTTGCATTATATTCCTTTGGAATTTAATTCTAAAATAAATTTCCCTGTCACTCTTTGCGCAAGATCTTTTAACTTTGCTGGATACATCATTAAATGTTAGACTTAATCACTAACATTATCTGTTAGAAACTAATAAAGGGGAAACATTAATAGGATGAGGGAAAAATCAACTTTTCTGCTGCTAGCTTAAAATTAATGTATAGTATAAGAATAGAAAAGAAATGAATTAAAGCGATTCACCGATGAATTATCCAGGCTCACTAAGGAAGTAACGTAAAGAAATATTAAAAAAAAAAGTGAGTGAGAGAGAGAGAGAGAGAGAATGTCGTTAATGCGTCTTGGCAATCTTATCAACACACGAATTAATGAACTTCTTGTCATTAAGGCTTTTTCTATTCTACACTGAAGGGATAATGAAAGGATGACACGGCAGCCTCTAAAGAAATCATAGTGATTTTGATATTACGCTACCGACGGATAATTGTATAGGGTGTTCCCAAGCAATTACCAATTGTAGGAACACCCTATTTAATTCAGGTGCATTTCAAAGCCAACAACGAAATATTCTGTAACACTAATGGTTAAATGTACTAACGTCCCTCTTCAAACGACTTTTCATTCCTTGTCTCCTCAACTTTTTTTTTTAAACTATTATAAGTGACTATTTTTAATTTTTTTTTTAAATGAACATAAATTTCGACAAACCTTTGAATAAAGGTAATTTAAAGCATTACATAAAGGAGACATATGGAAACATTATTTATTTATTAAATATTTTAAATGCTTGGTTTCATTTTTATAAATTTTGCTATATTTTGAACGACGATCATTCTATTATGTTTATTTTAGATAAATAATCCGCTTTACTCGAGAAATTCGAGATAATATAATGATTCATCTTGTTTAAAAAGAAAATTATATTAATCCTCAGAATAATAACCTCCATATAAATATGGACGAGAATTTTAGCCGAAATTGTCTGGCTACTGGATTTGATAACATTTCTCAAGAATTAACGATTAGATTGTTTTTTTATGATTAGCAATGGTTCTCAGTGAAAACGTTAAGCTAATATCTATAAATATAGGTCGTAAATTTTACGAGCAAAATTATAAAGATAATTCTTATAAGCCCTGTATTTAACTAGCACTCATAAAAGTCGTTTACTTTGGTAGAGCATCGTACTGATGAACTTCTTTTCATGTATCTGAATTTTTTATTTCCTTTTTAAGTTAGTCATATTATGAGTTTTTATTATGATTGATTTCAAATTAAAGCTAGTCAAAAATGTCATGATACTAATAAAGTGATTTTTTTTTTTTTTACTTTACTATCAAAACTTTTTTATTTCCAGAAAATGGCATTAGACACCTGGCAAAGTAACGAGGCAAGAGAACTGCGGCTAACAGAAGAAAATTTGGAGATGGGGATTATAAATGAATGCTTTGTTGTTCAAATCTATTTTATTATGTAGAAATTTCATAAATATTTTTATAAATTTAAACAATGTATTCTTGCTTCTTCTGAAGAAATATTCTATGAAAATAAAACCCGAAACAATCTAATTTGTGCAGTCGATCAGTTGAGCAAACTAGATTTAAAATGAAAAATTTTAACGTATCAACTGATATAGCGTGCACTGGGGAATGTAAATTTTCACTTACTTTGCTTATATTCTGATGTACGATGTCGGACATAGCTTAGCATTTCCGTGTTTACTGGATTTCTCCCATGTGCTGCATCTATATATTCACAGTACGTTTCTTGATCAATATCAACAACCCCTTTACATATTGATTATATTTAAACAATTTGGTTATTTTGACGATCGAGTTGGGTCGAAAATAGATAGGCAAGGATTAGGTAGATTGGCCAAGTGATTCCGTTTCCGTGAAAGTCATATAACCAATCAATTCTAAAACAATATTCAATTACAATTCCACTGCTCGGGCAGTGCTTGTCAATCAATCCAATACGAAAATCATCTGTTTAATGTCTCTTTCCATTTGAAACATGCAAATATCAACTGTGCCTGCTTTAGGATACTCTTTAATACCGTTATACTCTATATCTTGAATTTTTCTGTAGTACTGTGTAGTGTACTGTTTAAATTGTATTCTGCTTACGTACTTACTTTTCAAACCCGCTTCTCCGTAAGGGTTGCGGGGGCAACTCGCGATCTTCCGTTACAGGTGCATGTCTTCAATGGTAGTACCCAAGCGACTCGAACCCAAATTCTCCATGTAGTCAAGTCACCTAATTCTAGGTCGTCTTCTTGGTCTCTAACCTACCAGCTTAGAAATAATAACTACCAAGAAGCCAGTTTGCGGCATTCGTATCACATGACTATAGCAACGCAACTGAGACCTCTCAATGCACAGAAATAGCGGCTTATCACCTAAAGACACCCTTATTGTGCTGCTATGCGCTCTATCTAGTAGGGTAACACTTGCCACATCTCTCAGAATCTCAATTCGGGTGCTTGCACCCGCGATTGCACTCTTTCGGTCATCATGACCATAGGCGAGATTGGGGCAAAGATAGATCTGCAAACAAAGAACTTGGCTTCGTATAGATTTGATTACTACGGTTCGCCAATTCGGGTCTGACACAGCTTACAGCACCAATCCGAGCATCCAATTCTCTGTCCTGCCGCCCATGCAATCCCGAGATACTTGAACTTCTCCATCTGTCCCAGTGGGCCTCACGTAACATGGAAAGCGCACTGAGCAGGCTGTCTTGAAAGGACCAGAACCTCAGTGTTAGCTACATTCTATAATTATTATTAGTATTTATTTTGAAATTAGTTTTATTATCACATCATTTTTTTGTTACTAATCTCTGATGCAATCGGTCTTTTGCTGTACTTATCTGTGTAATGAATATGCAGTACATGGATATATAAACTTTAATGACATAGACGACCGGTTTCGGCTTAATATCCCGCCTTTATTATATTATGCAAAAAAAAGGGTGTAATTTTGTTTCTATTTTAAAATCATGCTGTTTACACTATTTTGTCCCTTTGTTAAGTTTTTCTTATTTCCAATCATTGTTAACCTTAAATTGTTTTCACATTTTAAATTTTAAACTCACACCTGCCATTCCCTCATTTATTTATGTTCACGATTTGATAAAGGCTGGATATTATGCCGAAACCGGTCGTCTATATCATTAAAATTTTTATATCTATGTACTGCAAAGCCTCTTTGGTACTTAAGCTAAATAAAAAGGCCTATTTTTTTAAAATAATTTCATAATGTTGCTCCATATTTTTATAAACAAAACGAAATAAATGAAGTATTCAGTTACCATCCAATATTTGGAATTCATGAAGTATAAGTTTAACCTAAGAATAAACCAGATTATCCCAAGCAGATAAGAGTTTTTGGCACTGTATCATATTTTTCCCTTGCTTAAATCTTTTCCTCCATTGCCTCCGTGTTAAAATGGCAATATGTTTATTTTAATTTTTTTTTTTTTGCAAAAAATAAACATGACTTTAATTAGACAAGCCTAATGGGTTTTCGCAATTTCCTATAGTTTTCGTGATATGGACTTTTGCAAATTTTCATTATTACTGAAGCTTCCTATTGATTTTAGAATATCCGTCTGTCCGTCTGTCTGTCCCCTTCATATTTTCTGCATTTTTTGACTTAGAAGGTTGAAATTCGGAATTTATCTTACGATAGGCATCTCCTGCTTCACTATTTAAGTTTGGTTTTGATTGGCCCATTTGCGTCGGAGTTACGGGGATGGACCTTGTTATTCTATATGGGTTATAGGAAAGCAAAAGTTTGAAATTCGGTATGCAGATTCCTCTAGACAAGATCTACATCAGTGTTCTCCCCATAAAATTTTATCAGGTGGGTGGCAAGATAAAATAACCAGGCGCGCTCGTTCAAAAGGGCCTGGGGAGAACCCTGTACATTATTATAAAGTTTGGGCCCAAATGCCCATTGGGCTCGCAGTTGTGAGGGTAGTAGTTAGGTGGTCTTTAGAACTATTAACGTTTTCAAATGGCAACGTATGGCATTTGATATGTCATTTGATTGCAAATTATGAGAAACTTAAGAAGAGAGAGCTCGTTTTCATTTTCTAAATATTACGTTCGAGAAAATCAATTTTTGGAAATAATGGGGATTAAAAAAGTGCAGATAAAAGGGGTAAAATGATTGACGGATTGAGGGCTTCCGCTGCATTCCTATACTCTCCTGGGGGGGGGGGGCTTAATTTCTTATTAGACCATTCAGACGAGAAGCTATTTTCTGAATCAGATTACGGAATGACTGAGCGAACTTTCTCTTTTTTTGTATCTTTATGCCTTCATATAAACTTCCTGCAATTACAATTTTTAACTGGCATGTTATTTTTAATTTCGATTTTTTTAAATTTCTAGTTTCTAATTTTTCTATATTTAATTTTAATTTCACTAAATAAATTTAACTAATTTCACGTGATAAAATTTCACGTCATCCACTCATTCAACAGAACTTTCCACTATTTCACTTTTTAGAATTTTAACCTAAACAATTTTCTTGTGTACAAACTTATCTTATGCATTGAAATCTAATAAACCGGACAACCTGAACTAAGAAACGTAGCAAAAGTTGCTCCTGGCCAATAAGGATTGAGGTTAGAACCATTATTGTTTGGCAAGAAGTGAACAATTATTAATCCGCATCAGATTATGCAATGAAATCGTTTGAGACTGACTAAATTTTGAAATTTGACGATTTTCCGTCTCTGGATGATTTTTGGGCCTCCATCATAATATTCGGATCTTGCTGATAATTGAATTCGACGAGAGACAGATCAGTGAAAACTACACTGAAATAATCGAAACCTTTTCATAGCTATCGTTTCACGGACGGACGGACGGACGGGCAGACAGGCAGATTTTACCATTCGCATAAAACAGCTTTCGATAGTTAAGATTATAAAATAAATGTACCAGTAGTTGAAAGTATATCAGTAATTGACACTATACGATTATTTAATGGCTTTAAATAAGGTAACAGGGCAAGAAAAGGGACTGGTGATGCCACCTGGTATTATACATTGTTTAATATTTGCTGAGCCTCCCAGAACAGCCAAAAACTAGGATTGCTCTCTATCATTACCACAACTGTGTTGATTGTTCAATACCCAATACCTTGCCAAGTCAAAAAAAACCCTCTAACAAACCAACTGGTGAGTGTTTGATTACTTGAATTTATTTCAAGAAGGTTATACAGGGTGATTATAAATGATTCATCGGGTTTTAAAAGACTGTATTGCACAAAGTAATACACACAAAATAATGAGCGTTACATGAAAAGAATCAGAAACTGTCCACATTATAGTCATAACACTACAAATGTTCAATGTGCGCCCCATTTGTGCTATCAATAGCTTGGAAGTTATAAGACTTCAAAACCCGATGAATCATTTATAATCACCCTGTATAATAGTTGTTTTTAGTTTTACACTGGCCGTTGTGTGTGATCAATGGACAATACTTCTAGTAGTAACAGAGGTACACGAACTGTCAACTTCTGGTGAAAGATGCATTAGTTAGAAAAAAATTTATAATCTAATGGTTTTTAAAGATATAATAATTGTTTAGAGATTGGCATATTCTGCATTATATTTATAATTTAATGTTATAACTAGAAAAGTTTCAAAAGCAATAAGATTTAATTACACAATATCGTTTCACTGTAACGTCTTAAACTGTCAATTATAATTATTGGTACATATACTTAGCCTGGAACAAAATTTTCCCCTATCTCAAATATCTTTGGATTCATCTGCATGAGTTCAAGTTTCAACTTTAATTTAGCAATTCTTAATAAATTATTACAATTATTTTTCTGAACTGTTTAATACAGTAAAATTCCAAGGAGTCTTAGCTGATTAATAATATTAACTCATTCGTATCCAATTTTTTAAATCCGAATATGTAAAAAAACATGATGAGTCGAGATTTTGGATATTCCACAATACTGTGAATGGGGAATTCGAAAGAGATAAAATATTTTTTAAGAATATTTTTGATACTCAAATAAATTCGATATATGTAAGTGCACTAATTTTTATTTTTCTATTGTATACAATTTCTTTGAATAGCTATGAAATTAAATACAATAAAATACAAAAGGAATAAAAGTATTGCAGTTAAATATTTTATAATACACTAGCTATATTTATATTAGAAATTTTATTTTTAAAAAATATAAGAACTCTAATTTTGAAAAAATAATTCTTCTTGAAAGTCATACTTTTGAATAAACAATTTCACAAATAATATTATATCATTATATTATTAAACGATTGTATCTGTGTAATTTGTAAAATATTGTTAAAATTTTGGCAACTCACCAAGAAATTACATAAAACAGATCTACCCTCTGAAGCAAGAAAAGCTAAATCAACTCTCCTTGTTGTAGTAGATGTAATCAATAAAATTATTAAAAGAGAAAAGCTTATCTTTTTAAAATCTATAGCAATTCATGTTTATTAAACAACCAGTGTAATAGAGGAAAAAAATCTAACAATAAAATTTAATAACAATAACATGTACTGAATTATATATGTGCCTATTCTTTTAGTGCTGTAACTCAAATCAAAATTTAAAAAAATCACAAATAAGCAGCGAGTATATATTTAATTCGTTTTTTTTAATACTATGTCAACACAAAACTAATTTCACGTTTAATATTTTGATTTTTCTTCATTAAAAATCTATTTTTGATATTTACAAAAAAGTTTACATTTTATTTAAAGGATACTTTTTGCATTAAAGAATACTTTGTTACCAAATTTCTTGAATGAATTACAATTAGCATAAAAGAAAATAGAATTTTCAGCGAATTACTGAAGGTGGGAAATTAGGCTGTGCGCCATTTACCTGGCCGTCAGGTGTCTTTCTTTACACAAGAATATATTCTCTTAAACAGCAGAGCAGTGCATTAAATATTTAAATAATAAAACTTTAAGCATTTCTCTTTTGTGCGCTCAATTACATATCAACTTTAAGGTCGATTGCTTTTCCAGCCAACCCATTGAAATTTCCTGCCTTGCCCAACTTAAAAAGGCACAATAAACGCATTTTAAAAAACTGTTGAACTCTGACTTTTTAATGCGAACGTTTAATGGATCGAGCGCTGCCACCGCAAAATTAAACGCACAACGAAAGAAAAGAAGAGAAAGAAAGAAAAAAGTTTTCACATCGTCAATTTTTTTCTCGGCGTTAAAATGCCTTCAAACAATTTCAACGTCGGAGTGACAGGAGAATTCTTTTGAGATTGTCGTTCCTTAATATTCGCTTGATTCAGTCAGGGAAGCCTAAATGTCGGACTAAAACCAGGAAAATTTTGCTTTCAATAATAGGATTAACAGATCTAACGAAAGATCTATGCAGCATACGGTATATAATATATATTATAATTTCATTATAAATTATATAAAGAAAAATAAAGAATATCTTACAACATTGCATTTTAACATTTATTTTTCTATTTGAGGATTAAACATTTACAATTTATAATAATTTTAATTACCATATCAGCAAGAATAAATCTCAACGCAAAAAAAATGCAATTAATAAATAAAGAATATAATAACGATTAAATAAATTTTAAAACCAAATTTGAATAAATGAAAATAAATAAATAAATAAAAAATGCGGTATTTTTATTAACACTTACTAAAAGGACTAAAATTCTATTAAATGATTTAAACATTAATTTCTTCAATTAAAGAATAGAAAATGCAAAAAAAACAAAAAAATACAGAACTTGTTCTTAAACACAATGGATTATATCCAAACACACCAAACTTTCAGTGCCTCTATCTCTGAACGGTTGGATCAATTGAAAAAACACCAAGAATAAAACATTTCTCAAATTTTGTGTACAAATAAAACCTTTCTCAAAATAGGGATCTTTCATTGAATATTTCAAAGTTGACTTCCATATTCGAAAAAAGCGTCGGTTTTTTTTTTTTTTTTTTTTTTGTTTTTTTGGAAATGGAATACACATAAAAAAAACCCACATAAAATTACAATAATTTTTCCATTGAAAGTACTCTGTCAGATTTGTATTTTAGAAATTGCTCTTGATTCACTTTAGGTGAGACACCTTGTATATAGCACTTTTATTTTTATACAAAACGGTACTTACTTTAAAACCACGCCTCCTAATTATAACAATTCATCTAGCAATACAAAGTCATTTAAAAATAATATTGCAAAAGTAAAATATTGTTCGATTTGTTCAATCCTGCCTGAATCTAACAGCTGCAATTACATGAACACACGTTGAATATCTGAGTTATAATTATTCAATATGTGTGCCTTTTGGTGACACGACAGATGTCAAGATGATGGTCCATCAGCATATCCTGGGAAATCAACTCCAATAGCGGAATTTACCTAAACTTCCGTTCACAGATAAGAACTTGCAATCTTTTATCTGCTTTAACATGATAATGTTTTAAGGCTGGACATCATTCTGCAAAATGCGTGATGCAAAATCCGACCCCAAAAAACGTTACGGAAGCAGAAAAAACAATTAAAAGTCTTGCTTTATTGTTGCACATTTAAACATTGTTGGCGCCAGTCTGAATCCAGCTTGAAGCACATGACGGCAATGAAACAGGGTTATTTTTATATTGAGGAGATATATTTTTAAAAATTTTCATCTATAATACGAGATAGTTGAAATCTCTTACATTATAGAGATATAAAAAGTTATAAATGCTTGGAACAGTTTTTGTATCATATTTTAACAGAAACAATAAAAATCTGCTCACATCATTTTCTTCAATTTTTTTCCTTAATAAATGTAGCCAAAGTTGATAGTGCAAGTCTATATTTTTTGCAACATCCGTTTGTTTCATACCTCCATCTGTATGTTTGATTGCTGCCAACTTGATTCTAAGGTTACAAATTTCCATTGAATGGAAACCATGTTTACTCGTTTTGTGATTTTAGATACTGCGAAAAGTTTACAGTGCCGTATTTATGATCCCATATTCAATTGTGAGCACAGGCACGAGTAAGGAGACGCACTTTAAACATAGACGATGTGTTTACTCGGCATATTGAGAGGCTCGATACCCGTGCTTATATCTCATACTTTAGTTATCATAAACCGTTACTGAATATTACCGATGTACATGATTCTGTAGATTCGACCATTGATAAATAAATAAAAATAAATAAATAAATAAAAGGTTTAGGTACTGAATAAAATATTTATTTATTTGTAGCACCTAAAAACATTATCATGATTCAATGCTTAGTACTGCAGATTCGAAATGAAGTCACTTTTTTTTTCAATATTTGGCCCATTATCGTATACGCTTTTCAATTTGGCATTGGAATCGTAAAATTCCAAGATGACCTAAATCAAGATAACCCTATTCAGAGATAACCAGTTGGCAGAATCAGTCATATTTGATGTGTATGTGTTCTAACCATGGAAAAATAAAATTTTCAAAATTACCACCAAGGGTGGAGTTGATGCTGAAAGTGGCAGAGTTTGCATAACACAAACATAGTATGCAATTATTCCTTCTCTTTCAAATGGTGCTTGTGGAAGAAGACCTAACATCAAGATCTGTGTGGCATTTTCCCCTTCAGATGAAAAAAATGTTTCATAGATAGCGCTTCTTTGGGCAGCGAATCCATAAAATGCAGCACACTTTACCTAGGTTGGGGGTTTCTGCAGCATGTGTCTTCACGCTAACATTGCCACTGCATCCGGATTTCCAAGGTGATTGTAGGGTCTTTATGATTGATTGTATAATTGACCTTGTGTTCATATTCCCTCTTAATTCTTCAAGCTCATTTTAAGCCATTATCGTCTGGGTAAAATTTTATTATGCCTAGAAACATTAATTCTGCGTAGAAAACAACGAATAATGGAATTTTAAAAATTAACCTCGAGCAATTGATAACATTTTTCACAGTTTAAAAAATAATGTTGGCTACGTCTTAAATTACTTTATTTTTTCAAAACCGTTACCTAAAAACCGGCAGGATTTCAATTTAGCTAAAAGATTTGATGTTGTAGATGTTTAAGTTTAGTTTTGAGAACGAAGTTCAGCTTAGAAAGATGGAATTCAACCAAATACGAAATTTCAGCAAAATCTCAGACATAGTTAAGCTTACTGAATAGGTTCAATTAACATAAACTAATTCTTCCAATATTACAAAAAATATTCGTAAAGCCTATATCATTCAATGGCGGCCAACCAAGCCTTTTCTTCATTTTGTCAACTCTTAGCAACTTCGATAAAACTTTCAGAATAATTTTTATGAAACTGTTTCAAATTCACGAAGTTCTAAATTCCATGAGCATTACTAATTTTCAGAATTAAACAAAACTGCCTGGAAAAATTTACTTTGACTCCTTTTGTAAACTGACATTAATAAAGCAAACCTTTACAAAATTCTTCTGCATTAACTTTACTTCGTTTAATTTTAATGACCTATTAAATCTATTGCAGTTAAACGCAAACTCGGACATAAACTCGTGAACGTTCCCTAAATCTTTAAAATGCAAAGGGCGAGAAGGATTTTCCTGCCCTTTCTAAAGAATGCTGAAAAATTCTCGAAATCCTAGTCCAAAGAATAAATCCGCTATCCACAATGTTAAAACATAACAATAAATTATCCAGAGCTATTTTCTTTAGTCTCTATGAGAACATTTAAGTGAAAGTGTCTCCAAACCTTGTCTTTGGTTGGAAATATAACGTTTTAAGCGCTCGTAATCCGATTTCTTTTATAAAAGCATTTCGCAGGTCATAATGAAATGAAAAAAAATTTCAACCTTCAAGAAACTTTAACATTTTTATGAGGCACTGAATGCCACGAAATACATTTTATTAGAATGTGAAGTGGAAAATCGTTAACAATTATCCAACGCCGTATCAAATAACTGTATATTTATAGGTCTATATAACAAAGAAAACTGTTCGTTTTAAAATATTAAGTTGCTTTTTAATATGTTATCTGTTTTATTATTGCAACGATAAAAGACAATTTATTTCTGACTAAGTCTGTTTTACTTTCTTAGCACGAAATATCTATAAAGTGAGGAGTTATCAAAATCAAATGATTTCCATTTTTTTATATCCTGGTCATGAGAACTGGGGAATAAAATTTTCGGGTTTGGTATTGTCGTGTTCATTTAAAAATGAATTCGAATAATTTGTGGTTGAAAAAACAGAAGCGAGGAACAGAATAGGAATTTCATATTATTTATACGTTTTATATCCTATTAAAAATATGGTTGATTCAAGTTTTAAAGTTTCTGATATACACCACAATGTAAAATTTTGAAATTAACTATCAGTTTTTTTTAATTTTATCTAGTTGTAAACACAAATATGAAATTATTGGCTTGAACCCATTCAATTCTCTCTCCTTTCGATTCTTCTGCTTAAAGTGGCTCTTGATAAATCTCAATAAAAAGGAAAAAATTCTGATGATCAAAGTGCAATCCTTTCTCTTCAGAGAACAATTTCGGGTTCTTTTGTTTTCAGAATATGTGTCTTTCCCTTTTTTTTTCCTTTTTCTTAAGGCTTCAATTTAAGAGATGAGCGTTAACGAGTCCATTACGTTTTTACTATGTATCACCCGTAGCCTTAAGAGAAGCTCAGAGCGCAAATTCCCTGGTTCGTTTCCCAATAGGCTGACAGGATAAAAAGTTCCCCAATCACGACCAGAGGCTCATCACCCTAAAACGAGAGCTCTAAGATTAATTCCCAGTTCTGTTCTTCAAATTCTTAAAGTCGGTAGACAGAGAACTACTTTTTGGAAGTAAAGAAAATAGGTCCAATTTTACTTTTTTTCTTTGCTAAAGATCGTTATCTCTTCTCAATTAAAGCTTATTTTGGAAAGTTGCGGAACAATTTAAACTGTGTAAGTGACGAAAAGTGGATCTTCTTTAAAAGCAAATTCAGAAAGTATTCAGGAAAGGGGGGAAGAGGATGCCAGGATTATTATTTTTCGATCTGACCAGTTTATTTTCAATCAATTCCCATTCCGATGCTGTTGTGTATTAAGATCTGGCGTCCGATAGGCAATTCGACAGAGCTTGAAGTGAATGGAAAAGCGAACAAATGAAAGGGCAAAGAGTCATTTTATGTGGCTTAGAACATAGCGCAACACGAGGAAATGCCAATGTCACATCTTGCCATTGTGTTAAATTAATGCAGAATTATTCCTTTGAAGATTTTATTCAAATGAAGGGACCTAATTATTTATTTATGAATAAGTACTAATCAAAAAGGGAAAGTTAATTACGATAAATCTATTCATTTTTCGATGACAAACGCAATGAACTTTTCTTTTTGCCTTTTTCGAAACATATCGATAAGCATCGATTTTGGCATCTCTGTCCATTATTGAATCGCAAGAACAGTTAGCTTAAAGTGAAACCAATAGGGTTTTGAGTTTCAAAATTGTCACATCTGTTCCCAATAGCCTCGCCATTGTCTACAAATTAACAGAGTTAAAGCATATTAATAAAGGGTAGCAAGTGTTTCACCGTATTTGCTCGAAAATCAAAGCGTGTCTCCTCGCCTAGTTGGAATCAACATCGCATGATGATGTACGAGTCCCAAATTGATTGAATTAAAATTGATTTCGGAGTATCGATTTGTAAGGAAATTTACGATAAAGCTATATGATCAAATTTGTTCGATAGATTTCCATCGAACTTGTTCATATCAATTACTGTGGTCTTTCAACCGATCTTTCTCTCATCGGACCGACTGCCATTATTTCCCCAATCACGGGCCAAAATGCGAACTAACAGCTTGAACGGTTGCGAACAATTCCCTTTCCCCCAATATACGGGCAATGAATAAAAATCCATATACCACGTATAACGTATAGAAAGCAATTATTTACGCCCGAAAAGCGAACAAATTTAAACTATTTAGAAATGAGCCAATTTAGCCTGCTTTAAACTAGTGACATATAACTAAACATATCAGATCGGCAGTTTTGTGCAGCTAACATGAACCTTTTATTGCACAAATTCCGTTGTAATAAATATAGCTATCATAATTTGAAAACAGCGAAATTCCAGAGATTCAAAGCGGCTGTTAAAATCTGAGATGTTAATGCAAAACCTAGTTTTTAAGTATAATCCATCTTTAAACTATGCAGAAGTTCTAGCGATGATAATGAAGAGAGTTTTAATTATTTAATATTTTTGGCGGAGCCGCTGTTCTAGATATAATGAATCATAAAACAGGATTTGAGCATTACCAAATAAGTGCAAAGAACGGATACGCGAGTAGATAGTGCTTTGTGGATGGGAAAATTACGTTAACACTTATATGGCAAAAAACATTTATTCACAAAGCATACAGCATGCATGCAAGATGATTTACGGCCACAACCTGATCAAACCACAAAAAAGGAGGTACGGTTAAGAAGCGGGTGTATAGCAGAAAAGTTCGTGATATCAATGACCTCATGGACAGAATATGGATTGTGGTATCATCTAGTTCCAGCAAAATGTGCATCCGACTGTAAATAGTACTAACGCTTCCTGCCTTTGTGTGTTGAACACGATGACGAACAGCTTGAGTCCATCCTGTAAATCATCTTGCGCATTTGATGTATGTTTCGTTGAGATAATTTGCCATTACAGAATGATCTAAAGTAAAAGGTCATAACATTCGAGCAACTCATCCGAATTTATTGGCAGGATGCAGAAAACATAAGAATTATATCCTCATAATTCGTTACGCCTCTATAGGATCATCGTGGTATTCTAGTAACATAGATATCGGTCACGAGTTTAACAGACTGGGATATTACAGTACGAGGGGCATACTACAGGGTGGGCCATAAGTCGCGCACAAAACCATTTAAAACAATTCTGATAATAATAAACGTTATTTTATTAAAACCAAGCTTAACTAATGAAATAAGAAACACGTTGTATATGCTGGTACAATCACAAATGCTCAAAATGCTCTATTTGTTTGAGGTGGCCCCAAAAATAAAAATCCACGTAATTCTTTGGTGCGCGACTTATGGCCCATCCTGTATATTGATTTACACTTTATTTTTTCTGACAGATTACACATTAGCTGATAGGTCCACCTTTTCATTATAATCTCCCTTTAAATGAATACACTTTTCCAATCGAGTGTGATAGCTTCTCTAGGCCCTCTGGAACCATTCTTTTGGAGTATTACTTACCCACGTCGGGACAGCTGTATTCAGATCATCACCGTTTGCAAAATGACGACCACGCCGTAGTTTCGGCGGCAGAGTCGCCCTTATGCTTCCATTGCATTGATTGGTGTTTGGTCTCTGGCTCATGGTAATGAAACCATGTCTCATCACCAGTCACTAGGTTGGATATGAAGCCTGTTGGTTCTTAGTCGTGGTGTTTCAGAAGATTTCCGCTCATGTCCTCACGCATTTGCTTTTAGTTTGCCGTCAAGAGTTTCGGAACCATCTGATAGACACCTGCCCAACTGAAGATGTTTTTTGACAGTTCATGGTCCCCTTTTCCGTTGATGTGCGCCTACTTTTCCACCTTCCCTAAAGGTGCATGTTCTCCATACACTGTTACCAATCGCCTATCAATTTCTGCAATGGTCACACCTTTTCTCCAGAAAAACCAACTCGTCCATGTTCACTCACACACTGACAGCAGTGAGAGAAATGGGCTATGGTATGCATAGCTGGCATCTTTTTGGCTTTTGCTGCTTTCTGGTGGCGGAAAAATTTATTAGCTACGCATGAATTTTGTCACAAGTGAAATTGTTAATCGTAGATGGAAGAAAAAAATAAAATGTAGAACAATATAGTACGCCTCTCGTATAGCAAATGCACACAAGTCACACATTTTCATAGTGAATACGAAGGGCCATTTGAACTGGTCTGTCTTCCGTCGTTCCTGGACATTTAGGATTGTAAGACACTGGAGTAACGAGTCCACTTCTCGCTTTTCCAATTTCATGAACGTGTTTGGATTTGGTGACATGGCAAACGGTTTCTTTCGAACCGCGCTCTTTCTACTCTTAAGTTCGAAGAAGGACTCCATATTGGTATACGGTTTTTGTATTCGAGAATGTGGGAGTCGAGTCAAAATTATTCTACCAAACATCATAAACGCTAACGTCTACCTCGACCTTACCAACAATGTGGCATTATTATGGAAAAAAGCATTGTCTCTTCCAACAGATCGTGTTTATTGCATGTAGAAAAAAAAAGATTTATTTACTCGTGACCAAATTTAATACAATAGTAATTATATTAAAAGACATTGCAGAATCTAAGTTTTACCTGAAGATAACAAATGTTCAATATAGGCACCCTTGGTGACACGACAGATGTCAAGACCGTAGTAGACCAATTCTGCATATAGTACCTTCCAGCATATTCGGGGATATCGACTGCACGGCTTCGGAGATGTGGCTTCAGTCCTCCAAGAAATTTTTTGTGGGGGTACTTCAAGGCCAACAAATTCTTTTGTCGTAAATCACAATCCTTAAAAAAAAATGAATTTGGTTTTCAAATTAGAGTCATATCAATACAACGGTGTGATTCAAAACGAATAATACAAAAGTAAGTTAGATTTATTCACTTACTAACCTAACCTAAAATAAGTAATTGTATGAAAATAGGTTAAGTATCTAAGTTCACTTCCTTTGATAAAGACTCATCACTTCTTGACTATCAATTTAAAGAACACGTTAAATATAGAAAGAGAAATACTAGAATAAACAAGTGCAGCATAAATGGACATATGTAGAGCAGTCGATAGAGCAGATCCATTTAAATAAACCTAAGTATTCCTTACCTTTCGGAGCTGAACATGTCAAACAAACTTTTGAAAACATAAATATTCAAAAGATATGTATTACACGTACACTGTCACATTTCATCTCGACAATAATTTTAAACAAACATGTCGTTCCTTTTTCTCTCGTAATGGCTAATCGGTAGAGCGAGCAAAACGACAACAACTCGGAAATGAAATTTGTTTTACAGATTAAACCTGAAATCCAATTATTTACGTCATGCACAATAGGTATTTTATGAATGCGCGGATTATCATTTTATCTTTCCGTTATTTTTGAAGTATTTATCAGCGTGAAATGCAATCTGATATTACGGCAGGATTAAATGAACTTGAAATCACTAGGACGGATAAATAAAAATGCCTGTCATTATTCCAACCAAATAAATTATGCATTTTCTATCCGACAATCTAATTTAACCCGTTTCCCTATTGATCAGTAATTGCGCGCCATAAACAGCAATCATCCAATCCAAGAGGAGTATAAATTTCATTGCGCTTTTTATTTCCGGCGTTACGAAACTCGAGCGTGTGAAGGAAAATCAAAGTTAAATAACTCATTGGTAATCTATAGAACTTTCCAAAGAGGCTGGTGGATAAGCGACGATGACGTCAGTTGGTTCTCGTGTCTTCGAAAGCTTCCTAAGAATTCGATAGGTTTCGATTATTTTTCCTCCAATGTTTCAGAACCGATTTTCTCCTGAGCTCTTCTCGTCAATGGAAGTGACGCACAATCGTATCAGATGAAGGACTTGACGAGTAATCGGATTTACCGCATTAAAATGTATTATGCTCAATCCCCGAAACTCTATTGATTCACCAAGCATAACAATGGCGCCGCTGGCTCTGTGGCCTGGGCGGGGCTCCAAGTTATAATAGCGAGTTTCAAAAGTAAAGAAAAGATACAAAATACCAAGAACCGTTAAATTTTTCAAGAGAAAGAAAAAAAAAATCTGATTTACATTCACAGCGTAGAGAGGCGGAAAAAATTGAGCATGAAAATCTTAAAAGTTAGTTTCCACTTTCTTTTTTAACGTTAAAGAAACCCAAAAAATTTAAGAACTTGATGCTTTTATCATGCTAAGAACATTTTACTGCTTTTAGGATTTGGATAGCAAATATAAAAACACGGAAAAAATGTAAAAGTGACTAAGGAGTAAGAAGTTTGTTAATGATTTCTATTTTGAACATTTTCCTGTTGATTAGCGAAGTAAGGTAAATGGCCAATTAGTCATGAACACTTCAAAGGAATACACATGTCTATTTTTATATGATATGTGTTTTTAAAGACATTCAAACGCCTTTAAAGTTCCATCTAAATGCATAACAACATAAGCATTCCAAGAATGCAAAATATTTCCTATATACAGAATATTGATTGAAATTTTACACTTATTTCTGCCTAGAAGCTACTTATAATACTGTTACACATGTTCGTTTCCCATGATAGTTATGCAAAACAGTTTACATACGTATATTGCCGGCAAAAAAAGATACAACGCATATAACGAGCGAGTCAATTTTAATGAAAGTGCACAAGAACATATTGTGGATGGCATACGACATATGATTTAAATTTCAACCCGATATATGCAGGATCCTGATACACGGTGTCCAATTCGCAATAGAAAATTCGCAATAGAAAATTCAATACACCGTATAATCTCTATGAGCATGAATGCAGATCTCGAATCTTCCATGCATACAGTTGTACAAATGCTGGATATCATCCTGGGATACATTGCTACAACGTCTTGAACCTGTTGTGCTGCGACTTTAAATATACATTCCCATCATCTACCAAACATGTTCAATTGGAGAAATTCTGGAGATTGTGCTGTCCAAGAAAGACGAGCCACATGTTAGAAGGTAGCAGGGGCCGTATGTGGGCGTATATTATCCCGCTGGAACAACACATTACCCTCCTGTTGCAAGAAACGCAGGAGAGCGGATTAAACCGTGTCTCCTGGACGTATCTTGCGCTGTTCAATATCATCCATTCACAAACACCAAGGATGAGCACGAATTGTAACTGATGGCACCCCAGACAATTATGCCAGGAATTGGACCTGTGTACCGTAGACGAATGCACTGTGGAAAATGTCGGTTTCCTGATTTTCGTCGCACACGTTGAGGTTCATCACTTATGTGCAGGCAGAATCTGTTCTCATCACTGAAGACAACAGCCCTCCTTTCCGCTCGCCAGTTAACTCTTTCGCGACAGCATTCCAACCGCACAGAACGGTGTTCTTGCAAAAGTGGTAGTCTAAATAGAGGTGAATACAGTTCTACTGCAAGTAAATAGTTGCAAATAGTCCGTCTTGATACGGTTGGTGCCAAACGGCCCTTATCTCTGCTGTGGATGTTGTGCGGGTGTTCAGTACTTCAATTATAATCCGATGGTCTTTGTGCGGATCAGTAATGCGTGGGCGTCCGGAACCAGGTTTACATGTGTGAGTACACTACATGATCAAAGGAGTTGGGACACCCCTGTGAACACCCGGGGTGTTTCTCCTGGACTGGACTGGGTGTTTCTCATCAAGGTGGGCGGAAACCTCAATGTTGATGATTACAGGACCATTCTGGATAACGGGGCACTTCCAGCGCTGTGGGAACACTTCGGTGACGGGCCATTCCTCTTCCAGCACGACAATGCGCCTTGCCACAAAGCAAGATTCATATCCGACAGGTTTGACGAGATGCGGGTTGAAGAACTGGATTGCCCCGCCCAGAGTCCTGATCTCAACCCCATCGAACATCTTTGGGACGAATTGGAATGACGTGTGAGATCCAGGATGGTTCGCCCTACATCTGTCCAGGAACTGACCACGACACTCCTCGAGGAATGGAGGTCAATACGTGTGGACACATACCGTAAACTTGTGGACAGTATGCCATGTAGGGTGGAGGCAGTGATAGCAGCTCGGGGTGGTACTACACACTACTGATTGAAGCTTTTTGCGGCTTTACGGTAGAGCAACAGGTGTCCCAACTCCTTTGATCATGTAGTGTACTTCTGTAGTCACTGCTGCCAACATCGGGCCACCACAGAAACATTACGTCCAATGTGGGCCGCGATTTTCTGGTAGACCATCCAGCCTCTCGAAGTCTCACAATCCGACCTCTGTCAAACTCCGTCAGTTGCTATACAAGTTTACGAGTGCGTGTACGGGGCATGGCAGGTCTTGAGACTACTCTAATCTGTTAGAATACAGATGCTAGATTGATGATGCCAATAGAGGGACATTTGGGACACCCTGTACCAGGATCCTGTGCCTATATCGTGTTGAAATTTGAATCATATGTTTTATGCCACCCACGCCATGCTCTTGTGCAATTTCATTAAAATCGATCCATGTGTTGCATTTTTCTTTTTGCCGGAAATGTAAATTAAACTTCCCAATGCATGGGTATTGGAGGGCGCTCTACTGGCGTAAATGATACGAAACTCGAAGAACACACAAGGCAGATTATGTGCTTGCCATTTATTAAACAAATAAAATTTTGTACAAAAGGTCGCCATGACTTATCAATTCGACGTGCAATTTCTCCGTTGGACACACTTTCTTTTTGCCAAGAAAAATTTGGCTTTTTTGAAATCTATGAGTACTGACCCACGCGGTATGTTTAATTTAACCGAACATTTCTGTGAAAGGATTTAAATCATCGTGGAATGGTATCTAATTTATATGCAAATAGTTGTAAGTAAAAATGTCCAAGAAAAGTCGAAAATTGAAAAAAATTTAGAAATGAATTTATACTCATGCAACGCGGAGAAACAGTAATTCCATTGTTTTCCTCCAAAGTAAATGTTGCAAATGTTTGTACAGTTGAGACCGCAATTGCTAAATATTAAAAAATGCGTTTACGATGTTGATGTTTTTCTGTTTTTATGTTTTTCATCCATTGTTTATTTATAGCTAAGAAGATGAAGGTGAATTTATGCACCTATCATCCACTGTCACAACGCACAAATAATTCTCAGCAGGTACACTTTTTCCTCTCTCCCACTCAAACGTGTAATCTTTTCTTCTTGATTATCTATACCTATAATAAAACAGTAGCCGACCCGGTGTTTGTACATAGAAAATATTAGTTGCTTCAAAAAGTTCCCGGAATCATGATATGCTGTGAAATTGAGGTAGTGTGTGTGAGCGAGCGAGTATTTCCCGCACTGTTTGCCATTCGCAGATCACGCTCGAACGTGACTTGACGTGATTTAAACGGTACCCGGTCATTTGGCCGACGGACATTTGACCGAACGGACATTACACCGAACAGACATTTCACCGACGGAGAAATACCTGAATTTCACAAACATTTGGTTATTCGACGTAAAGTGATGTATTCGGCAATATAATTCGTTTACTGCAGAAAAAATGTTTTCAGGAGGTTATTTTGTATATCAAATCTTATACAGTATATATTATGAGACAAATCCGCTTGATTCTTTCTACTAAGCAAGCATATTGTATGGATCTGTAAAATTATTCTTTTTTGTATGTCTTTTTAAATGAATATTTTACTTCTATAAAATGAGATACTCATTAGTGATGGGCAATATTTGATACTAGTATCGTGCATTAAAAGTTTATTCCATACACTCCAGGTTTCTGTCCTGCTTTATGAGGAGAAAAAATTCTAATATCGGAGAGTATCAAATGCAAAAACATGCGACACCAAAGTATCGCACATCACTACTACCCTTCTTGATTTTCATTAGGTTAGGTTGGTAAAGAAATGACTTTCTATACGGTCCACGTTTTCGGCAGTAAAATCCCATTATTGTTTTACATTACATAATTATACCATGCACTATATATGTCAGATATACAGGTAGAGGGTCAATATCATTAGATGCTTTTCAATCGTTTGATAAAGAAATTTTGTAACAATTATTATCTTTAAATCCTTTTTTTTAAAACCATGTATTTATTGAAATGTATAAAAGCAACTGTCCACAAGAAAACAATTGAACATTGTGGACAGTTGCTCTCAGGAAATCAATCCTCGGCAACTCGTAATAGTTCTCAATTATAGATTTCAATCTATGATTCAATAGCTGGTATTTACTCTGAAAATGAACTCTACAGTGAAAAATGTTAGAAATACTCAACCCATTACCAGTTGATTTTCATATTTGATACTATCCGATTAATAATTTTTATGTCCCTCATACAAACCTGATGTGTTTGGAATAAAGTTTTAATACACGATACTAGTACCAAATATCGCCAATCACTAATGAGTATCTCATTTTATAGAAGTAAAATATTCATTTAAAAAGATACACAGGAAAATAATTGATATTATTTAATAATACTAGACCCTGAGTTGCATTTTGTCTGGTTCCCATCTTAACCTACCTAACGTTATGAAAACAAATATTTATATAAAAAGACATACAAAAAAAAGAATAATTTTATAGATAAAATACAATATGCTTTCTTAATGAAAAGAATTAAACGGATTTATATCATAATATATATAAGATTTGTTATACAAAATAACCTCCTGAAAACTGGTTTTTTTTTGGGTTTTTTTTGGCATTACACGAATTATATTGCCGTAAACGTGTCTTTACGTCGAATGTCCAAATGTAAGTGAAATACGGGTATTTCTCCGTCGGTTAAATCTCCGAACGATTATATGTCCGTGTGAAATGTCCGTCGGCCAAATGACCGGGTACCGATTTAAACGGAATGCTGCGGTGCACGGGCATTCTGTTAACCAGTAGTGTAGAGTAAGCATCGCATTCTGATTTCGCTACGTAAAATGTCAATTATGGAACAACGTTCGAATATCAAAGATGACCATCAAAGTGGCCGTCCATCAACTTCAATCAATCCATCCATAATTAATCTTGTGAGCAACATCGTGGGAGAAGACAGACGCCAAAGTGTAGAGCTGCTGCGATATCCGCACTTCGCACCGTTTCGCAAACTGGCTTCGCAGAATGTTTCCAAGCATTATACAGACGTTGGCAGAAATATCTTACTGTCCAAGGACAGTATTTGAAGGAAATGTTTAAATGTTTATAGTTTTTGTGTGTGCAGAAATAAAAATTAATTCCGGGAACTTTTTGAAGCTACTAGTATTTAAGAAAATTTTACGCGACAAGCAAATGACAAAATCATTTTAAGAATTTTTATTTGTTTGTCTGTTTGATAACGTATTCATCACGTTTTAAAACGAGTTTAAACTCGAGTTTAAGCGTAACTCGTATTCACCACGCAGTTAAATGTCGTTGAGTTTATGTTGCTCCTACGGCCGCTAAGTCGATCTTATTGTTAGACCGATGCGCATAAGCAGTATATCTCCAGCCACACCTGCCAAAGAAAAACAACATGGAGGGCGATATGCAGTCTTATCTTACTTTAGAAGACGTTTTGTTTCTAAACAAATTCATTCGTCACAAACGATGAATCCAACAAGAAAAAAAAGATTATCTACCTTGTACAACTTGACGTGGTTGATTTATGAAAGCGCTACCGGTTATCGCACGAAACTTTCGTGAAGGCGATCAGCAAGCGCGTTGTTGTGTAGTCGCCATGGCCATGCTTGGAATCAAATGTGACCGTGACGTCAGGTTATATACGGGTCAAAGGTCACCAACAGCTGCTTAACTCGCTCTTTTGCAAGTGAGGCTTGAAATTTCATCTTCGCTTGAACCTGATTGATATTCATTAACATTCCAAGGCAGCATCTTGGCAAATGTCGTTGTGTCGACTTCTGTCATTGGTTCCAAGTTTCATGTGACCTATGACGTTTTATGATCTGACGTCACGGTCAAGTTTACTGACCTGGTCACGGTCACGTTTTATTCCAATCATGGCCATGGCGATTAAACAACAACGCGCTTGCTGATCTCCTTCATGAAAGTTTCGTGCGATAACCGTTAGCGCTTTCCAAAATCAACCTCGTCAAGTTGTACAAGGTATATAATTTTTTTTCTTGTTGGATTCATCCGTTTGCGACGAATGAATTTGTTTAGAAATAAAACGTCTTCCAAAGTACGAAGAGACTCCAAATTGTCCTCCATGTTGTTATTCTTTGGCTGGAGTAGCTGGAGATACACTGCGCATGCGCATCGGTCTAAGATCGACCAAAGTCCACTGTATTACTACTTAAGCGGCCGTAGGGGGCAACTTAAACTCGGAGGCATTTAAGTTGACTTAATCGCGTGGTGAATATGACACGTTTGAATTCGAGTTTAAACTCGTTTTAAAACGTGCTGAATACGGGCGTAAGATATTTATCAGGGCCAAGCTGCCGCCAATCAGGTTAAAACGAAGTTGAACTTTTCAAGCCTGGCTTGCAAAAGTGAGAGTTAAGCTGCTGTTGGTGAATATGGGCGTTAAGATGGTAGTTGAATACAAGTTGACATGCGATCAAGGTATACTTTAGTTCACAAAACAACAACAGATGGCACTACAAGCAAATAAAATTTTTGTTCGGTTTAGAATTTTTAAACATCCAAGCAGACGAAGTCCGGGCAGCAGCTAGTCCTTTATAAACAAGTTCTAAACAGTTTTGACACTATCCTAATCAGTGTTCTACGATTATCATTGAAATTCGCTTCGGACACTGTAATGCTTGGTTATGCTGTAGTCTTCCCATACGGTATTATAAAAAAAAGATAACCTGCAATTCATTTCCATTTAAAAATGATCAATGAAATCCCACTACATGAAAATACCTTCCGGCATTGAAATCGGTAGCTTAGGGAAACTAGCCCTTGGTTAGACTAACAAGGGAATCCCTCAAACATGTATGTCACAGATTTCCACCAAATTGAAATATGTTACTCAATTGAAGCTACAATAGATGCTTGCAAAATAACAGAGTGCGGATTTTTGTTTCTTTAAAAATAAACCACGAAAACGAAAAATTTGAGCCATTGTTAAAGCGGTGTATTAATGCGCTTAACGGAACTTCTTTCTTCCACTACTCACAGCAATAAGCACGAATCCAATTCAGATGAAATAGACAATTGGCAATTGAATGGCTTGTCATATTTCTAAACAAACTTAGTTTTTAAAATAGATTATTACAATTAGCTAATTGCCTTCCAGTAAAAAATGTCTAGAGGAATTAATAACCATTTCCTTAATTTATTATTTCATTTTATTAAGTAATTCGGTAATCAAACACGGGGCTGGCTTCATGTGCAACGTCGAGTAATACGTTGCGTTGCATTATAATTTTAAATAAAAATAGTATTCATGGATGCTTACCTCATCTTATAAGTTATATCCAAAAGAATAATTATACAGCAAAATTAAGGTTTTATGCTTAATAACAGTGCTCTAACTGCAATTCTTTGGAGATCGCCGCTAACAAGTTTGCTTCCCTTCTTTCCGCCATGTTTTTTGAACTCTGCGCACTTCCGGGGCGCTTCACTGCCGCGCAACGCTATAGGTGCCAACACACATATCAGACTTTGACGCGCACGGTTTTCATTTGACTTGAAGCGACACCAGAGTGCATGCGACTAGCAAAACACACATTTCCAACTTCCGACTTTCAACCGACAAGCATTTTAACTCAAATTGTGTCCGTGATAGCACTGTAGTCACACAGGAAACTGTATTCATTTCCGCCAAAATGGATTCGATTACGCGTCAAAAATACAATTTATTATTAATCCAACAAAGTTAATTTTAATCGTGATGCTAAATCGTGTATATTCTTCCCGTGATGCTAATCGTGTGGATGCTTCCCATGATGCTAATCGTGTATACTCTCACAACCTGATTGGTTATCGTGAACGACAAGTCGCGTGAAAGTCGGACAGAGCTGAAGTTTGAAAAACTAGTCGCACGACTCCTACGACTGGCCGTTTGAGACCGGAAGTAGTCGTTCCAGAGTCGCATGCGACAGCTAGTCGGTGTGTCTCCGCCTTATCGCTTCCACGGTGTGCTTGCGCGCAAAAAAAAAGGCTGACGCGCTATCTGGGGTTCCCTTGTAAGTGGCGTCATGCTTTGCGTCACCATCATGTGATTAGTTGCGCGTGCATCGTGCGTCGTCTCCACGTTTCCCAAATTGTTTGAAATGTTCTTCATTGCAGTGTTCGTGTCATCGTTTCGCTGAAACCCCATCCTGACTTTAAGGACACTGTAATTTTAAAAAAACATCAATGCCTTTTCTCCATTTCTTTGACAAAACTATTAAATGCTCACTCTATATCACTGAATTTGCAAGACTGCAAAAATGGGCTCCTTAACCTTTGCATCGTTAACCTTTAGTTGTCGGGCAATAGGTCGAGTTTGCAGACTCTCAGGGCACGCATATTTCGTGACATTAAAATGGTTAAAAACAATTTTGCTAATTGTCTAGGAGACGCCACATGGTTGATATTAGCATTTATATTTTTTTTCTTCTTCTTTTACTTACCAACTTTTTTAAGAGCTGGTTTTCGCTTATTTTATTTACAAAGGGTTATGGTTTCCTTTCATAATAAGGCAAATCTGGTTACTATGTCATGAGTCAACTGCACTGCATCAAAAAAAAAGAAAAGAAAAGAAAATAGCTCCTGGAAGAATTACAAATTAATGCCAACAACGTTCACGTGAAAAGAAGCAAGATATTGATGAGCCGATCCAATAAGACACAACGTTTAGCAATACTTAAAAATATATTTTAGTAAATTTATTTATTTTTCTAGTAAATATATTTACTTAATATAATCTTCATAATGGATCACATGGGAGTACCTCCAAACGTTTTATTCCCATTTTCAGTGTAAGCCTTGTTTATATCTTACAATTTCTAGAGTCTAACATAAAGCGACTCGATATTCACAATCAAACTTCAAGAAACAAGCAAGATATTAACAAATTGTTGTATTTTAATTGAATATCAATTTTTATTTGCTTCAGACTTTCCTTTTGAAGTTTCTTGTGTTAAAATCATGGTAGTATTTTGTTAGAAGTAATATATACATAATAAAAGAATGTATTTTCAATATTAAATATGACTTATTAAAATTGTATTTATATGCTATAAGCTGTTTAAAATAAGCGTAATATCTTTGAATTAAAATAGATGGCTAATTTTTAATTTTAGAGTTAAATTCACTAAATCCATATAATAATCACTTCTCCAATAATTTCTTTTCTATATATTTATTTCAGACTATACGTCACCAATTTAGATTCGAGTGCTACTGGAAGCTCCATCTATAATAGTAGTAAAGCTTCCATACGAGTATTTCTTACACGTTATTAAATCAAGCAGACTCCATCTCATTGAAAGCTCTTTATGTCAAATTTGTTTTAAAGAATTTTTTTTCTCTTCTTTTTCTTCCCACAACTTTTTCCCTCGTGTCTAACGTATTTCTTAATTGAATGACAAATTAATGCCAACAGCGTGCACATGAAAAGAAGCAAGAAAACATCGGAACTCAAGTCGGTCAGCGAACTTGGTCGGAATGGTCGGCGAAATGGTCTTTTACGGCGGCCGATATCATTTCTCTCGGATTCTTGTGCAAAATCGATAATCAGTTGGACTTAAGAAGAACCGTTTCCATGCAAAATCATTCTTTTCACTAGGAACGCTCTCCTTTGGATGTTGGAGGAGGAAGAGCACGAGAAAGAAAGGGCAAAAGAAGGGAGAGAGAATCTTCTATTATGTTGGCGAAGAGGAATAAGACAAATTCTCGTAACGGGTTTCGCTTGATTTTACTTTGACAAGGAGAAAACCTTCCCCGAGAGAAAAACTCTTCACTCCTCCTCTTGCTTTTGGCACAGTCCATTATAGGTCTAAGTAAAGGTCCTGAAGGACTCCAGTTCCTCGTTTCAATGCTCTTATTAAAGATTTTGTCGAGTTCTACCTCTAGAAAGAGGAGGGGGGAAAAGAAATAAAAGTAAAAAAGAAAAAAGAGAGAGAGAGAGAAAAGAAGGGGGAGGAAAAAATCTTCAAGAGCTAATTTTCTTCTCAGGACAAAAAAAAAAAGTAAAGCGAAAAAAATCCATCAGCCTCTTAGTGTGTGTGTGTTCTGTGCGTGCGTGTGTGTTCCGTAGCAACGGAGAGATTCAACTATGGAGTAACATTCGTCTCATATTGTAATAAGGACATTGCTGTCTTTCCCCCTCCCCCTAAAGCAGTTCCTTTCCCCTCCCTCTCTTTAATTTCTGCTGAAAATCTCCAGGGTCGACCTGCAAAATAAAAGGTGTCGTCAGCGGCATTAACAATGGATACGTTTTCTAAAGAACACGGAGAGTATTTGAAAATTCTGTCATCCAAACTCACATCATTACAAGGAGGACGAAAGACTAGTCGCTCTCATGTCGAAAAAATCTTTATAGAAAGAAAAGGAATAAGGAGTTTAAGAAGACGTTCCCAAAATGACTAGAGGGGAAAAAATAAAGCAGCTTCCAAGTCTTTTCACAAAATTAATGAACCAGCTTCTCCATTAGGAATGTTTTTTCTTTTTTTTTTAGTTTAGTTGTTGCAATTTATCTTTCACGTTCACTTGATAAAGAAAATAAGTAAGCACTTAAAATCCTCTCCTTTCAAATACCAATATTTTTAAAATTTTTATTTCTCTGAATCAAATGTACTTTTCAAATTCCCCAAATGAAGCATAATTAAGTCAATAATCTAGAAATCAAATCGAATGTATTATCTGCTATTGTCATTCTATAATTATATCTGCAATGGTTTAAAATTATAACCAAATTAAAATACTATTCACACAATGAAGATTAATTAATTTTATCAGTTATAATTTAGCAAATAAATTACACATGAACGATAACGAACATTAATAATGCATAGTATCTCTATGCAGATTAAAGACGCTTTTGCAGAATATACAGATAATTGCGCTATAATCAAATTGCACCATTTGATTCAGAGAAATAAAAATGCAAAGATATGTCTATGCAAAATGACCAACAAACAGTGTAAGATATAGTATCGGCCAAAAATTCCTCAGAATTTTACACTTTAGAATCCAAAACTGAGGTTCAAAAATAAGGAGAAAATTGTTTGAAACTACAGTGCTGCTATAAATGATTCATTCGGTTTCAAAATGCTGTATTTTCCAAAGTAAAAATACATATAGAGGAAAATGACCAAAAGCGGGGCCCCCTCCAATTGGGCCTCCTTTTCTGCTCTGTACGATTCTGCAATATAGTAAAATGAAAGGTTGAGATAATAGTTTATGCAATGCCTACTGGAGGACCATCGCCCATATTGTTTACTGAATCTGTTTTTTTCAATGGCGACATATTATTTTTTGTGAATATTGAAACTTTTTATGCTCCTCAGTTTCAAGTGCTTTGTGCCAGGTTTTTGAAGGTAAGTGATTTAATTGCTATACCTTCTTATTCCTTATTAAAACAGCTACGTGTTAGTGTAAGTTTGTAAGAGTTAACATATACAATTATCGAAAAATATCAATTCAAAAAAAATACACGAGGTAGTCCTAACACGGGCCCTCGCGCTGTTCCTATAGCGAGCCCCCATATTTTCACGATTACTTACCCTCAACTTTTGGAATACTGTTGTAGGATCCAGGTTTACACTAAAAAAGTTTCTAAGGAATAATTAGCCTTTTTTAAGATGCATTTGAAGTAATTGAACTCCCAATATTTCATTAAAAATTATGAATTTGTTATTTATCATTGCTTTTATAGGAAATAAATGGTTCTCTTTCATTAAATATTTATTTCTCCTTTAAATACCTAATTTCATGAAATGAAATGGTCCGGTTTAGGGGGGGGGGATGGTTTTGGAGCACTCTTATTTTTAATAATGAGTTAAATAAAATAAATTAAAATAAAAGTCACCAATTTAAGTCCTGATGAAACCAGATGATTTGAAGATTTGACGTAATTGGATGAACTTGAGGAAATGACGAAATCACGGACACTAATGTAAAAGTTGACAGAAAAAGTGAAAAGGAAGTTCTGAGTTCATCAATTTTTACCCCTTCATCTGCACATTCTAACCTCCTTTTGAGAATGGCTGTACTTGTAGTGCCATTAAACGCAAAATTTCCCCAATCCATCACAGAACCGCCACCAGCCTGTCGCCATAGTTCTAAAGACCAAGTGACTGCCACCCCCACAACTCCGATCCCACTGAGGTAATTTGGCCCAAACCTCATAGGAATCTAGATTTTACCTAAAGGAATATTTATGTCGAATTTAACTCCTTTACATACCTAAATACCACATAGATCACTTGGTCCCCTTTAACTCGCACCCCCGTATTTCCGACGCCAGTGGGCCAATCAAAACCAAACTAAATAGTGAAGGTTCTCATGCCCATAGTAAGCTACCTTGCGAATTTCAACCTTCTATCTCAAAAAAAAACGCAGAAATTATGAAGGGGACGGACAGACGGACATTGTGAAACCAATAAGTAGCTCCATTTTTCCCCTACTTAATAATACAACACAACAACAGTCACATAAAATACAACAACTCCCTTTTTCATTTAAATATTTTATTTCAAATTAAGATTCAAAACTGAGGATGAGAAAAAAACCTCTCGAAATCGTTATTGTTAATGATAATTATTTTGGACATTCCTTCAAAAATTCCAAACATTTCTGCTATATCACCATATTACCGAACACTTCTTCTGCATCACAATATCTCCAAGAATTCGATTCTCCACCTTCCTGTCAACCTTCTACATTAGTGTTTGTGATTTCGGCATTTCGCCAATTTCGTGAATTCTTCAAGTTCATCCAATTTCATTAACTCCTCAAGTTCATCCAATTACGTCAATTTTTCAAATTCATTTAGTTTCATCAGGACTTTGATTGGTGACTTTTATTTTAATTTACCGAATTTACCTGACTATAAGACGACATTTTTGAGGTAAATTTTTGGGAAATTTTTTTTTAATGAACATCGAAGCAAAAGTACTTATTAAAAAATTAAAATTTATCGTAAAACTCTGATCGAGAATCCCAGTAAATGGCAGCCCCACTAGAGCCGAAGTGGAGATTTTAGCATTAACTTCCAAAAGTCGACATATTTGTGTAATTTGCGATTTTAAGACGACGCCTCCTTTTATTGGCCTTTTAATTTTGAAAAAAAACCTCATTTTATAGTCAGCATAGTCAGGTAAATACGGTATTTTATTTAACTCATTATTAAAATAAAAAAGATATTTGTTATGACTCCATATTTTATGACTAGTGTAAAAACTAAGCTTTCAACATGCGAGTTTGTATGTTAATTTATGAAAACCAAAAAACGATCCGGTTAAAATCCGGAAAACATAAAATATCGGAAAATTGGATCCAGATAATTAAATAAATAAACTAAGCAGGCAGTTGATCTTGTTAATTGCCATCATCGTACCAAATTTCATTAATCTAGACCTATTTTTACTCGCAAAATACTGGAAAAACTGCGAGAAATCGCGTATTTTTACGGAGGGCCATAGGGGGGCAAAGGGGTAAAATATGAAAAAAAAAAAAAGCATAAATTATTTTTTGCAAATATACGTGAACTACTCTTGGTCCAAATATCCAAGTCGTACGTGAATTTGCCACAGAGTGGGTTTGACCGGACCCGAAACATCAAAATTAGACCTATTTTAGGATATTTTTTGATTTGATTTATATATGATTTATATTTTTTGATTTATATATGTCTTTTACATCCTCGTGCTCAATTTTGAAGCTCTCTACATTTCCGCATTGGAGTTAAATGGCAAAAACACAAAGCGGGGACCAATCTTTGAGCCCTCCTGGCCACCCTCACAAAGCGAAAATCGAAAAAAACAGAAATGGTCTTTTTGGAAATATCCCCGAGAACCTTCCCTCCGAATTTCTTTGCTTTATCTTTATTTCCCGCGGAGTTGCATCAAAATATCAGAAATTTTTTGAAACACCCCAGAAAATCGATTTTTTTTCCAGTTATCGAAAATAGGGAAAAATACTTTTTTGGCACGGTAGTTAGAAACCTTCCTGTAAAATTTCGAAGATCTGCGTTTATTGAGGGCGGAGCCAAGCGACCGACCGCGCAAGTCCTGGGTGGGCAAGGGATCCGAATTTCGAAAAACCACGTCTTAGAACGCCCCTACGCTATCCGTCCTATGACCCCACCGAGTTTCGAGTCGGTGGCTTCAGCAGAATTTGCTGTGCGATGATGAGTCAGTGAGTCAGTCAGTGGATGTCCTCTTATATATAGAGAGATTTTAATAGTAGAGAATATTAAATGATTTGAATAAAAGAGGATTTTTTGTAAAAGTAACGGTGATATGAATTAGTATATACATTATTAAAAACTCAAATATAGAATAAAGCATGGCATGCTAATTAATATGAAGAGTTTTTTAAACCCTTAAATAAACAGATCAAGTTGCACACTTGGATGAAAAAATTTAAATCTGTTTATGGTGTTCTTTACATACACTGTTTAAAGCTTAAACGAAATCAAAAACGCGATAATGAACAAAAAAAAAGTCTACCCATATCGGATTCGAACTCTGCTATTCGAGGCAGTAAGCAGATACTTTGATGATGCTGCTGTCAGCCGCTATCGCTTATTATTGTCAGGAGAGAGCACGCGACGAGCACATCCCAAGCGTATGCCTGCTACCCTATTTTCATTCAGAAGGGACAGGTCCATTCTAATCTGCCTTGACTTTCAGTACAAGTACCTGATTTTGCAACCGATCAACATCCGTTAAGCTCAGCTCCTATGGAGCAGGTAAAAACCTTTTTGCACCCGACTGTACATTTCGATGAAGAGGACAGGGTCTTCGAAATGTAGATCCGTGGCTCCAGAATTAAAATCTCATTTGTGGAATTGTGGTTTCCCTTCTTATTTTATTTGTTACAGTTTGTCCACAGTTTTTGGCACTATACAATTAGTACTATCAAAGATATTTGTTTATTAATTCAATGATTTAAAAGAGTAATGTTTAGTATTTTCTTAAATAATGAATTATTTTATGATGTTTTATTCAGAGAATGCGAAACAGGGCAAAATGTGCTGCTGCTAACAAAAAACCTCATTTGCATAACGGTATAAAATGATGTGCGATCCCGACGGAAGAGTTGATGAACACAATGGTGTTGACTTTGCCTGGCCGCGCTTTACTGCTGAAATTGTTTATACTGAACAATGAGAATGGTACCGCGGCTTTCTGAGAGTACCGGCGCCAGGAGTCATTATAGCGAGGCCTGTACCGTGCAGGAATGCATTCATTGAGTTAAAGGACATCTCTTCCGATCATTTGCGTTCTAGTGTAGGGCATGCTGTAAGTCGCTTTATGAGGTATTGGTCTTGGAGGATGGTGGCACATTGAACACCGAGCATCCTGTATGGTCCACTTCCTCCATCACCGATGACTGGTAGGTTTAATGGACCTCCTTTAATTAATAACAGTTTTCCAAACACTTTTATCAACTGGTATTAAACTGTTATTCTGAAAAGAAAATAATAGGTCTAATAAAGGCAGTGCATTATTTTATTGAGAGTCGACGCTTTTCGGTGCAAGCAACATTATCACAAGCTCTAACCTACCTTGATGCCTGTTATTTTCTTTTCAGTACTCCTCGGTAATACATACCATGTTAGACATTTATTCATAAACTGCTGTTGTTGAGAGCGACACATTTTGCTCTGAATAGCATACTCTTGGTGGAGAATGACATGTTATTATTAATATATCTTCTCCATGTCCTGAATGGAATACCCTCCAATTTTGAAGCCATTCGGTCCACCGGTCACACTGCAACAGAGCTTTGAATAAGGGTACTTTAAATTGAATCACCCTGTCCTTTGGAAAATACAGTGTTTTGAAATCGAATGAATCATTTATAGTCGCTCTATATATTTCGAATATGTAATATTTACTTCTTAATAAATTTTTTAAAGTTTTCTGGAATAATATGTAAGCACTTTAATACTACATGAAACAATGACTCGTCTTTAAATATTTAAAATTCCCGTTTAAATGGCGTTTAAATTGCCCCTTCGAATGTCTAACGAATACTACTCGCTCGTTCATTCGTTACCAAGGAATGTTCGATTTCGCTGAAGAAACCGTGGTGAAAATCCCGCATTTTCGGTTCTTCTGTGCTGAGGATAAGTGCCAAGTTTCACTTTGTCATTGGTAGATAGTAATAAATTGCATTAGCTCGTTGACTTTGATCTTTTCTTCTTTTACATTGGCGATTGGCCATCGGTGGACAGTTGGAACGAAAGGAATCTGACCACAAAATGTTTAGCGATGCGGTTACGTGTATCTACAGGAATTACTTCATGGAAATGTAGAGTTAATTGAAGAACCCCAGTTAGCGTAATGGTTTGGCATTAGCCATACCTATCACCGGGGACAGCAAAAGAGCTGGACCTCTATCAAAAATTAAAGGTTGGATGCAAGTTCTACTAGAAACGTTTATAGAGCAGTAATCTGATTATGAGAGTCTTTCCTGGATTTCTCCTTTCGGTGGTGATTTCTTGGCAGTGGTTTTTTTTTATTTTTATTTTTGTATTTTTCTAGTCATACTTCTTTATCGGTATAGTATGCGTCTAAGAATAATTTCTGAACGTGACAACAATCAACCAGCGTAAAATTAATGTTCACGTCGAATTAAATGCTGCTGAAGTAAACAAAACATTTTAAAATGAATCCAGAAAAAGGTTAAAATTTGAGAATTGCTCGTTAAGAAAAGATTTCACAAAGAACTTAAATTTTTAAAGTTTTTGCGTGAAAGAATAACTCCATTTGGGTAAATGAAATTTTGAAAGATTCCATTATATCCTCGAGCTAAATTTACAATCAGAAAATTATGAAAAAAAAATTTATCCTTTATTGCATGCCAAAATCCATATTTAAATAGCAAATACACACAAACGAATAGGACTAAATTAATATCTTTAAAAATCACTGCCCACAGAATCTGTACAAGCTTAATAGAGACATCAATTCCAATTCATTATGGAACTTTACATCGATTTTCTGATCCAGATTGATTACCATATGCTTAGAATTTCGGCGATAAAAAATGCGATCAGTTGGTTTCGCGACAAATTATATTACGTTGCACCTAGATATTTTAGATAGAATTAGATTGGAGATTTTGACCGAGTAAGAGTAAATTAACATTATCACACCATAAAAGGCAGTGTCTTATTGAAAAGGCATTATCACACTGCTATCGGATTACAAAAAATTATTAGAATGCTAGTTAGGTGTTGAAGCCATATTCAATAGGGATGGAGGAACCAGTTCCATGGGATGCTTTCTTTCCCATACCTCATAGTAAGAAAACATAATGTGTGTTCATCCAACCATTAAGTCTGCTTGCAGGTTTTCATATGCAGCGTATGCAATGCAAATACTGGCATCCATACGATGAGCAGAGGTCTCATTTGAACCGGCGGGTGACTCTTTCCCAGCTGTCGACTGCGCAGTTAACCTACATTAAAGACAATTATTAATGATTTGCATTTAACGTGGACAAACCAATAAGTCATCTCGCTTGCACGAAGGACACGAGACACAATGTAGTCGATATCGACAGTGATTTAAAATTATCAATCTTGATTACTTTTTTTATTCCTCTTATTCCAGTCATCTCCGTCGCAATCAGTAGAATCTCTACGCGTGCGAGAGCGTCCATGGAATGGTTTTTATTTAGCGTTTTTTTCCGTCTTACTGCGCGAGCAATAGGGATGTCACTTCTAGTTGTATCTCTTAAGACCTTTCCCACTACACTTTATTACACATTTTTTAGATACAAACACGCGCCTGATTTTTATTACTAATCATTTTTTTCACTTTTTTTTATGACATGTTTAGCCTGTTCTCTAGCAACTCGATTTGTGTCATATACGAATATTCCATCGATCTTTGCCTTCAAATGAGTCTAATACATATAACAGGTGTCATATATTTCATGTGTCATGTATTAAGTATCCTGTTTGATGCAGCAATATTTTACGAATCCTAACCGCTTTTGAAATCCTGACGCTTGTTATCACTCTGAGAATAAACAATAAAAAATTGTATTCATTTTTTTAATATCGAATATTGTGATTTTTTTTAAATTCGTTCGTTGGAAGATAAACCACAAAAAAATTATAATGGTTTGTATGTCTCAACAAGAAAGTAAATTTTTAAAGCGTCTTCATTACAATCTGTCGCAGGACCGGCAAATTTTGAAATTATTTATACGTTTGTATATTCAGCTTTATTTTGTTTCGTAAAATTTCTGTTAGCCGGCTCGGTGGCCTAGAGGGTTAAGACGTAGGTCTTTCCTCTCTCGAAACCAGCGAGTCGTGGGTTCGAATCCTGCCGAGGGCATGGATGTTTGTCCCTTTTCATTATCATGCTTTCATCATTATTTCATCATCACCTGGTTCTTGGGGCCCTTGTACAGAATCAGCCCCAATGTATACAGGGTGATTCAGAAAGGTAGGTCAAGAAAGAAAAACCATGTACAGTTCGTAGCGGGGAACAATATTTTTCTTATAAACATGGGTCCGGAAATGCATCCTTACAGAGATAATGCAACTTGTACTAGATAGGAATGGATGTGCGTTACCCGGACGGCAATGGTAGGGTCCATGTAAATTAGGATCTAAACATGTAAATTGTTCGTGTTCTCTCCTTTAAAAGAGAGGAAACGAAATATGTAACTCCATTGTCGTACAATGGATCACTTGACTATGCAGATCTGTGGCGGACATCATCTCGTCTAACGGCGAAGTACAGGGTAATGCTACTGAAGCCGAAAGGATTTACCAACAACGGAAAAATATCAGTGATTTTCCGGACATCTTCACCAAAGTTCGCGAGAATCTCGTCCGCAAACTAAATACCTGCATCAAGGCTCAGGGTCGGCATTTTGAACACCTACTGTAATGTCATTCCTACCTCGTACAAGTTGCATTATCTCTGTAAGGATGCATTTCCAGACCCATGTTTATAGGAAAAATTTTGTTCCCCGCTAAAAACTACGTGGTATTTCATTCTTGACCTACCTTTTTGAATCACCCTGTATATGATATACGCCTTACACAAGGCACATCAAATCAACGCTCAAAAATGAGGAAGGCACCTCAACAACAAAATTTTTGTTCCTGAATTTATTTGACTAAGTAAATTGGACCATTCCAAATAAGACGAATAATAAAGTAGAATTTCCAAAGACACTTGATTTTTGAACGACATAAATAAAAAAAAGACAGTCAAAAGTTGCAAATAATACCATCGATACGAAGGAGGATCAAAAAGTAACGCACAACAACTTTTTGTGGCAACATTTTTAATAATTTACCTAATTTTCGACATATGCACCAAGTCTCTCGACACATTTTTCCATCAGAGCACCAGATTCAATGCACCTTGTTCATAAAACTCGGTTTTCTGGTTGTATAGCCAGCTGCGCAAGGCTGATTTTACTTCTTCATCCAAACCAAAGCGTTGGCTTCCTGGGAATTTCTTTATTGGTTCGAAGAGGTGATAGTAGATGGCGCAAGGTCTGGACTGTAGGGTGGGTGTTTGACCTTCACCCAGCTAAATTTCTCAAATTTTTTTTTTCTCGGCCCTCATCGAAAAATCTGCAGCACCTGGAGATGTTGCTACGATCCAGACAATCAGAACCATACATTTCCAACATTGCCCTATGGATTTCAGTCGCATTTTTTCGTTTGGCACAGAAAAACCAAAATACAGCGCGCTCTTCTTCACAAGTTGACGATACTAGAAAACGCGCCATCTTTACTCAGTAGTTATCGGTCCTTCCGGTAGGGCAGCATTACGGCCTGTAATGAAAGACCCAAACCATAAATTTGCCAATTTTGAATATCCGGACCAAAATAGTATTCCATAAAGAAATTGTTGTGCTTTACTTTTTGATCCTCCCTCATAAGAGACAGAGCCGAGAAATTCTTAAAAACAATCTTAATTGCGTAGCAATTTTGCTTTCTTTTAGTTCCTAGAAGGACGAATTCTCAGTTTTTCTTTAATACGTTGCAAAAAATATAAAAAAAACAACAATGTAACTACAGGGTGGTCCATAAGTCTGTCCCCCCCCCCCTTTTATTTTTTGAACCGAAGCAGATATGTCAATTTTGATGAATCCAATGAATAGGAAGTTGTGGGTGGCCTATCCCATGGTGCACTTTTCATCATGCCAAATATGCAAATTAGGACACATTCAAAATTTATCTCAAAAACCGTAAGGGATAGAGAAAAAAACCCAAATGCAAACTTGTTCAGCATAAAAAAAACAAACAAAACAAAAAAAAAATCATCCAAATCGGACCAACGGTTCCCAAAAAAAGCTAATTGCAAATGCTAATTGGCACTCACATTGCATTTGCATCTTCCTGTCCCCCCTGTTGGGTTTTATCCACTAGCCCTTTAAATGCTGAAGCTTTTTGATGAATGGGGAAGAAACTGCCAATCAGGTCTGAAAAATGGCAGAATACAGTAGAGAAGAAATGGTTGGTATGGTTTTATGTTTTGGATTTGCACATAATTACAAAGGTGCAGCCAGGGAATACCAAGTTAGATATCCCAATGCTAGAGTTCCCACTTCTAAGACAATTCGCCAGGTTGTTCAACGATTTCAGCAAACAGGAAGTGTCAGTCATCAGACCCGGCAAGGTAGACCAACAATGTCACATCAGAGGACTCCAGCACAGCCACTTTAGCTGCTGTTTATGCTAATCCTGATTGTAGTACTCGATCAGTTGCTGAAGAAGCTGGTTGCAGTCATCAATATGCAAGATTACTTCATATGCATGGATTCCACCTTATGTCCACTGCCACCAAGGATTGAAGCCAACAGACTACGATTTTCGTCTTGAGTTCTGCAATTGGCTGCTAAATCGCATCGACGATGACCCAGGCTTTCTCAATTGGGTCTTGTGGTCAGAGGAAGCCAGCTTCTCTCGAGATGGTCTGGTTAATAAACACAATCTCCATTATTGGGCAACAGAAAACCCTAGATGGTTACGAGAAGCTGTGCACCAGGTGAATTGGAGAGTGAATGTCTGGTGTGGAATATCAATGGTGGATTGGTTGGTCCATTGTTCTACGAAGGGACGTTGGCAGCTGCACGATACAGAGACATGATAATAAATGTTGTAGTGGCAGAATTTGCAGATGAGCTTCCTTTAGCATCACTTTGAAGGGCATGGTATCAACATGATGGGGCTCCAGCCCATTCAGCGGCAGCTACTTGTGATCATCTCGATGCAATGTTTCCAGGTCAGTGGATCGGTCGGGGTGGCCCAATTCATTGGCCTGCACGCTCGCCAGATCTTTCCTCTAATGACTTCTTTTTGTGGGGTTACCTTAAGGACAATGTTTATGCCACTCAGCCAACTTCTATGCTGGATTTGCAACAGAATTCAGACTGCCTGCCAATCCATTACATCTGATATAGTAACAAGAGTGATGGCATCTTTGAAACTACGTGCTCAGTTGTGCATTGGTGCTGAAGGGCATCATGTGGAACATACCCTTTAGAGTGTTACCAACATGATTCGCTTTGGTTTGGCCCAGTTGGCTTTTTTTAGTTTGAAATGGTTATTTACTTTGTTTAACTTTTTTGGGGAACCGTTGGTCCGATTTGGATGATTTTTTTTTTGTTTGTTTTTTTATGCTGAACAAGTTCACAATTGGGTTTTTTTCTCTATCCCTTACGGTTTTTGAGATAAATTTTGAATGTGTCCTAATTTGCATATTTGGGATAATGAAAAGTGCACCACACACAACTTCCTATTCATTGGATTCATCAAAATTGACATATCTGCTTCGATTCAAAAAATAAAAGGGGGGGGACAGACTTATGGACCACCCTGTATATCATTATAAACAACAGAAATGAATAAGTAAATAATATGCGAAATAATATATTGCAAAAATTAAACTATAATAGGGGGGAGGCCGTGGCCTGTCACTGAAACAACTTCTGTGAAGTTAAGAAACATCAGGCGCGGCTAGTCACTGGATGGGCGACGACCACCAGTGATACACGATCATCACCCCCCCCCCCCCCGGCTGCTGTGACAGCAGCCGTTAATCCAGGTTCATCCAGGGACCCAACTCGTCGGCCTCTGGCCATACAGGCCCTGGATGGACGCATTGGATTACATTGAATATTAAAATATATAATTAAAATTAAAATAAAATAAATAAATAACTTTAAAATATTCTTGCCTTTTTCAACCAAGATTGAACCGGCGATTCTGGTTGTAGGAAGCAGTGGAGATTTAAAATGCGACACACTCGCTATTTATTATGAGTCTGTAATGCATAAAAAAGCCCCAATTTCTTCTTGAAAACCATGCATTCTCTTATTAAAATTGCAAAATTAAAATACGAGCATAGAATTTTTTTAATTTTCAACAGATTCATAACTTCATTTCATAATTTCATATTTTCCATGTTATGAATAACAAGCAAAACCCTATTTATAGTTCGAAAATTAACATCTGGAGAGGATTTTGCATGACAACAAGCTCTAAGGGAAGAGAGGACAAGAGAAATGTGGTGGGAGGGAGAAAATCTTTAGAGGACAAAAAAAAATCGGAAAATTTAATGAATTGAAACAACGTGGTCCTTGAATATTTCACGGAATATTATGGATTTTTTTCTCTTTAGCTTAAAACGTATAATGATATCTACAGAGTGGATGAGAGGGGGAAGGACTGAAGTGGTGGTGGTGGTGGAAAACGGGTTAAAAATAGTCTTGTCAAAAGTCCTTATTTATTCTGCAATGCAAATTGGCAGAGGTGGACAAAGGCTGGACGTCAAAGAGTCAAGAACAAAAAAAAAAAAAGTCTACAGAGAGGATTAGCTCTCGATATGCAAATCAGTTGGGCAACTCCAAGTGAGGAGAATGGCATGGGAGGGAGATTTGAGAGGGCGAAACTCAACGGCGGGAGGAGACAGTTTGACACTTTCCATTGTAGTGAGTGGTCAGCACAAAGGGACACACACAGAGAGTGGGGACGGCAGCTACGGCTGTAGACTAAAAATAATATAATGAACGTATGTTTTTACTTAGTTAGAGAATAAAACATTATTTTCAAGATTTCTGTAATAAGTTTTCATTTTAAATAAAGTTTTAAAAAATATTTAAATATGCATCCAATTATTAAAAAATGTCGAAACTTTAGTATTTGTTTAAATTGCGTTATGTTTTTAGAATAATAAAATTGAAAAAATTCATTTAGAAATTATTAATTTCAACTCATCAATTTCCCTATTCTGTAAGCATTAATATGTTTTTAAAAATAACATTAAAATCAGGCATATTTTTATAACGTTGCTGCTCGTTTTCTAAACAGTCATTTTTAGGAATCTATTAAGAATTGAGAATTCTTTATTTAATATATTTTTAAATTCCGTTTTTATTATTTTTATAACGCAACGAAAATTTTAATGATCATATTTTATTTTATATTTACTGAACTTTATTTTCATGTAATGTTTTTTATAAACATATTTTATTATCTACTTTAAGTTATTTCATTTTGGCTGTGCAGATTGGGCGTGTTGTTATTGTACCATAAAGTAAATAGATGGATATATTTTCATTACTTTCAACCATAATTGAATTATAAAAAAAATAAAAAAGTTGCTATAGATTCTATGAACTCCCTAAAAATTCAGGAGCTATTCTGATGAGAGAACAAAATATACTCCACTTTTCTCTCAGTTAGTCCCTGTCTATTTGCCTTTTAAACAGGCATTGATAGCTTAATCACTTGATAATGTCCACTATCAAAGTTCTTTAACAGACAGAACCACAAACGCATATTCCCATAAATTCTAACCCACGACGGATTCGAGAACTAGAAAGCCCACGCAAACCAGGCTGACCACTCCAGCCATTAAGTTTGTTCATTAACCTCCACACGAAAAATCATATAATTACAATTAAAAAGATCATATAATTACAATAAAAAAATACCAATTTAAATCGTAAGTCAAAATATCATTCAAATGGAACAAACTAATCCTAATTTCGCTATGATCAAAACGTGCCCTCATTCACGTACACACTCATTGACATTAAAAATGAAATTGTCAGGCATGAAAACGTGCGCTGCATGATATATTACCAATAGTTCTTTTCCTGGGGAAAAAATGATTGCAAACTAAATGCATCGTCGAACGTAAGCAATACGTCTTTCGATTCACCCTTTAATATCCGAAAGGGCGACCGTTATTAATTCCGGAATCGCGTGACTCGGGAGTCGCCGCCGCTTTTTTGAATACGCGCTCCTGCAGACCTCTTGCGTGAGAAACATTTTAAAAGTAGGAATCGGACTTTGAAAATCGATTAGGTCATTATCAAAAAATTTTGTCTTAGGTACTATTAAACTGTTTATAACGTGGCCAATGAACATTTGAAAATAATGGGGTTATATTTGGAATGAAACTTTTGCCAACAAAAAAACTGAACTCAAAGATACATTGTTATTAAGGTTTGCGTGAAAACGTATTTTGGCAATGAGAAAAAGCACGGCGAGAAACAATTTAAAATATACGTTTGTTTCCAATATTTTCTTTTTTTTAATAGTATTTTAAGAATCGAGAGAGTCTTGATTTCCTGTTTTAACGGCCGTTGCAATCTCACAAGGAGACTCCACGTACTCTCTGACTCACCGAAATTCATAAAAAAAAAATATTCTACGAGTAGCTTTCACCCATAAACGTGTTTATTTTTATTTTATTTCGTCTTTTTTATCAAATTCGGTGATCAGAGTACGCGGATTCTTCTTATTAGTCCGTACTCCTTATATGATTGACAGAAAAGGATTAAAACTTATTCCTCAGCACGGAGGACTCCCCAAGTTATTGTAATAAAGTATAAATTATAAAAACGTTAGGGGGTATAACTAACATAACAATAAATTAATAATGACACCTCAACGATAAGGTCAATAGGTTAGAATATTTATTAAATTATAAAATAGTACTTACGATACGTACATCCCACTTATAAAACATCTTTTAAATAAAATTCTTTAAAACTGTAAAATATTAAACAGAAACATTTATTTTAAAAGTGAGATCAAAAATAAAGGTGTGTAATAATCTAATATATAAATGGGATCCGCCTACGGTTTAACATCTTTTAAAAACCCAATGTTCTTAGTAAGACACTAGTTCTCCTGAAGACGTTCAAAGTGCTAATCGATTGTCACCATTAAGATTCAGCCATGCAATAAAATTTTCCTGAGTATCAATGAATCTTGGAAGCCGGAATCAGGAAATTTCCACCAAAGTGGAAAATTTCTACACATTGGAGATACCAACGTTTTCGGGGCTATGCAGCACCCTTCATCAAGTTAATATACAATAAACAGTGAACTCAAGAAGTGCAGACAAAAATATTTGCATGCAAAATTCTTATGCCCAAGCCAAAACGAATAGAATAGTAAGTGTGATTACTTGCGTAGTTTTCTGGCGCATTCGCTTACAAAGAAAACTACGTTAACAGTAGTTTTAAAAATTAATTTTCAAACACGAATTCTTTTTCTATTCTTACTGTTCATTTACTGTTTCTTAAAGGTAAACTCCACGGAAAAAATTCGAAAAGTTTATTTTTTTTTTTGCATCCAGTTTATTTTTTTTTTAATACCACCCTTATATTAACTCGCTCTTGGATCTTGTGAGATGGTACGGAACCTTTCAGTCGAATTTTGAAGCACTTCCGCTTTTCCATTCGCTCTTAAATTTTACATACAGGTTTGCTCCTGATGACAACACATTTTAGCCATTTTTTATTTTGAAATATATCATTCAAAAATTTTCGATTTATCCTAATATTTTATTAAGAAAAACGCCTCGATAGATTGAACAATTCAAAAATTGGCCCTTTCGTCCCCTCAGGAGAACCAGCGGAACAAGAAGTCATTTCTAGCTTAGTTTCGATCCTGGCCTAGTTTCGATTCTACATAACGCAATAGTTTGCTTGCCTTTTTACTATCAGAATGCCTTTAACTTGTTCTCTCTTTGGATGTGTAAATAAGAAATCCGATAGAAACTTCACGTTTCATATATTTATACAATCGGAATCGATTAAGAAGGAGCGGATTACCTTTAGCCAGCGAAGACTGTATCCAAATGCGAACAACATCGTGTGATCAGTTCATTTCGAAGCGTCTACTCTGTCTATAATCCTGCAGTTTTAAATTCATTGGAAATTAAAACGAAATTCATTGAAACTCGAATCTGTTCCAACTTTAAAAGGGCCTAATTCTGGTGATCTTTACAACGACCGCTATAGTCAGACTTAAGGAATGAAGTAGGCCTATGTGCTGTCATAAGGTACATGCACAAGTAAATATAACGAATAAATTTTTTAAAATACGAGCAAAAATACTGTTTTAAACGTAACAAACGATATGCAAATTACACTATTAACACATTTAAACAAGCTCATCACGTATAAATAGTGAAACAATAAAATATACGACAGAAACTTAATACGAAACCTGAAATTCCCATTTGCAGCCAGCAAAAAATCGCTACGAAGTTGGTCGAAATCGACAGCAGCGCTCTTGTTTCGCACATCCGCCGCTCGCCTGATTTTTAGCATTGGTTACTACGAGAGTAATCACACTTATTTATTCTATTCGCTATGCCCAAGCCAAACAATCCACACAGAGATCATACGATGCTCTTGCTAATTGAAAGTGCTATTTACATTTTTTACAACTTTTAAAGAGAATAGATTTCTTTTTAAATATGATATATCTTAAATTTAACCTGAACTCGTAATGCATTATCACACGTAATTCGTATGAAGTCATGACTATCTTCGCTTGGGTTCAAACGCTATTAAATATCATCGCAGACATGCAAAATTCAGGCAGCTGATAGGTTTATCTCTGGGAATGTACCACTTTGTTATGGGTACTTGCTACTAAACGTGGAAACCGTGCTAAAGCGCGGAACCCACCTCGAAATCCGACATTTGATATGCAACGACCTGATAAAAAAAAAAAATGGTGAATTGGCGGAAAATTATGTACAAGAGAAAGAAGATTTCTTTTAATAAGTACTTTAAAAAGTGTACGTGCTTGTTTAGTACATTTTATTGATTCCAGCCTATGAAAAGATTTTGGATTCTATAATTCTGTATATAACTTTTATTGTGTAAATATCAAATTATCAGGTTGTTGCAAAAGTTTTTTCCGGATTTTTATTCCAACACAAAAACGATTGAACTTGAATGACAGATTCAGCTCATGTAGATGCCGGGCAATGGTTGAAAAGTGAACTGTTCTGCGAGTTCCCTCGTTGTTACATTGTGATCTTCATCAATTACTTGGCGTAGATCACCATCTGAAATCATGATTGGCCGACCAGGAGAGTGCTATCTCCGCGTCTGAACTGGCGATACCATTCTTCTATTGTACGTAAACTTACAGTGCCATCACCTAAACGTTGGCAAATGTTTCGGTGACATTGCGCAGCACCGATCTTTCCAGAATACTCGTAGAAGATTATTGCTCGAATATGCTCGCGTGAAAGGTCCATTTCAGACCGTTGATACACTCACAGATGTATAGTCAGAAAGTGGATTCTTGGATGTAATATAGCAAAGATATTCAGGAATCGATTGCAATAAGTTGTTTGAAAAAATATGAACACCCCCTTCGGAAAATGAGCCCTTCTTGGGCACGGGTTCTAGAACCGGAAGAAACTTTTGCAACAACCTGATACATGTAAAATTAATAACTTTTAAAAAATTCAATTTTTCTCTAAATTCCAAAATATTTTGCTTTATGAAATTGTTTTGCTTTAGTTTCAATTTCAATTTCAAAGTTATAATTCAGATTATAACGAAACGACTCTCTAGTGCTACATCTTTCTTTCAAACTTTATCTTCCGTTTATAAACATATTCTATAAACACAGCGTACTTACTGAGAACACTGAAGATAATCTCTTCAAATTCATAAAGGTTTTAAAAAATATTGTTCCTTAGAACGCAACACTAGAAAATACATTTTTACTGAAAGTAACAAATGATATAAAATTTATTGCAATTTCATTTGACATTATATGGAGATTCTCTAATGAAAGCCAATGATCAGATAATTGAGTTAGTGAAACTGCCGGATGAGAGACTCTCCGTAATTCTGGCAAGAATGATGACACACACACAGACAGACAGATAGATAGGCGGATAGATACAGAAGCAAGCACACACACCACAGAGAAAGAACGAGAGAGAGAGACATAGAGAGGCAAGGTCATTGAACTTGACTTCACTTGGGGGAGTGTAAAACTAACTGGATGAGAGATCGAGCGAAGAGATCCATAATTCTTATTGGTCGACAGATGTTTGCAACTTTATATCTCTTCTGTCATCATAATTATACCCTTTTCATTTCATTTGGAAAATAGTGGGCGTCCCTCATTTCGCCGTTCTACTCCTGCCCGCCCTTGCCTTTTGCCACCGAGCCTTTTACTCCCACTCAGGGCTCTGCTTGCATCGGAGTTTAAGTCCTTGCGTAACTAATAAATCGATAGTTACGTTATGCGATAAGCCTTGCCACAGACGGGAAAATATCGCCTCCTTCAATGAAACTCGACGTGGTCGGCGAAACGGCTTTTCAAGGTTAACTTATTGCACGTTAGCACGGCGAATTCTATATTAAAAATTGTTTCAACTTTTCTTTCTTTCTTATTGAAATGCGTCGGATGAGATCGATATGTAAAAAAAAAAAAACTGTTATACATTTGAATAAAATCCCACCTAGGCGCTATTGATTCCTGTTACAATACGTGACGCACAAGGGCCCTGATTGAGGCTATTGTTCGCTGGTCGATGAGACATTTATTACAAAGATTTCTGTCATAAACGAGCAGAAATGAACGGGGAGAAAAATGGAGAGGAGAAATTTTAAATTCATCGATTCGTTTAATTCCGTATACGAGTAAAAGAGCTTAAAGAGCTATTTTTAAAGGGTAATGAATAAAAACCGAAGGAAAAAAAAAAGATCCTATTAACGGACAGATAACTGTAATATATTGATTTTTATTACTGGATATTTAGGTAATGAATGAGACGGAGCAATGAATTACATTTCAAAAAGCGTTCTGAAGAGAAAAAAGTAGTTTAGATGTAATTCTAGTTCAAATGGAATCCTAAACCTATTCTTCATTGCAAAAAAAAACTATCATTAAGTATTCTTGATGAAATGTTAAATGGAATTAAAGTATAAAGATTATTTTTATCACAGCTGCAGAATAAATTCAATGCAATATTAAACTTTTGTAGAGCCGGTACAGTTATAAAAACGAAGGTTAAAACAGAGCAGTGGATCCAGTCGACGTTCACAATGGAAGCAAACTTTAACCTAAAAGAGATCGATAGGGAAAAAACTATAAAAAATTCTTCTCCCTCATGTAGGAAGAAGCTCTTCCGCAGTCAATCCGTATTCCCCAAGTGAACTACATCCCTTCCACCGTTTTGTCTTTTTTAACCTACTCTTTCCAGCTTCTCTTTGCTCCTCTTTCTTTACCTATCTTACTTCTCACTATAATTTTTCATTATATTTTGAACTCTTCTGTTATTATTTTATTATTCATTATCTACATCTGCTTTTATATACCTGGAAGAAAAAGAATAATCATTTTTAAAGCAATTTGAAAATTTTACTTCTCTTACTTTCTTTCTTTTTTTTTATGTCTTACCCTAGCTCATTCTCTATCTCCCCGTGCCTCTGCATCACTTTTCCCTTTTGCTCCTTTTTATGCTTCCTGCATGTTTGAACCAGTAAAATAGGTGGAGAAGCATTCTATATGGATCTCTTACTTCCATACAAAGAAGGTAGTATCCATGGGGGGATAAAGTAATGTTTGGTAATAGGTCGTGCCCATACAGTGAAGGGTCTAATTTTTCTGGCTTTCTGCCCTGGCCCCGGTCGTGCGACGCAAAACGAAGAGTGACACACACACAAATGGCTGTCGTTTATAGCTTCAACTATGCCAGGGAACTTGGGATTTTTACTTCTTCTTTACGGTCTCTTGTGTCCGCAAAGTTCAACTCACCCATTGCATTGGCTTGTTTTGTGAGGCGAGCCATTTCATTAACGGGCTAGGGCACCGAAATCGCCGGCGAAATGCCCGTAAACCCCCCAGTGGTAGCTCCAAAGGCTTTTCCCCCGCTCTTTCCCCGTTCCCCCACCCTCTAGTCTCTAAGAGAAGGCCGCAAAAGTCACAGTTCAGCTTGCGGCATCACAAACAAGTGCCAACCAATCAGAGCGAGCGTCCGCAGTCGGAGAGAGGCGTTGTGGATCCGTGACCGCATTGGCATCCTGGAGAGCCGAGCCGACTCCTCGACACTCACCGCCGTGGTTTCTAATTAATGAAACCAGCTACGGATTCCTACAAATGTCCAGGTGTCGCAGTGGATGACAGGTCAGCTGAGGCTGATCTCTCTTGTGCCCAGCGATGTGTGCGTGCTTGTGTGTGCGTGTATGCCGAAAAGCCCCTTTACTTACTTTACCCTTCCTTCCATACACCTTTTCTCCTTCGTCTCCTTTCTTAGGGGGATATCGTTGCAAAGAGTAGAGTCTACCCCCCCGTGCCTCATCCCCCCTCCCACGTACGAATGCACTCAGGCACGAACATCTCGGAAGATGTTCTCTCGATGACTTTGTGGTTTGATCGAAGGGCCGACATTCCAGTCGCAACGGAGAAACTTTATGATAACTCTGTCAAAGTTACGCAACATAATCAAAACCGCAGCTTCCATAAAACGGGAATTTTAACGATGTCAGCCTCATACCTTCGAGGGAAAAGGTGAAACTTTCATCCACTTCCTTTTTTTCAAAATCAAGCCCCCACTTCCGCTAAATTTCTCGCCGTTAAACTTAATAGGAGAGATATAATTCAGCAAAGTTTTTCCCGCTTTTTATTCACAAAGAATTTTGTACAAAGTTATGCTTTCGAAATAAAAATCTAGAATTTTTTATTGCATTCTAAAATTTTAATTAAAAATGTCAACTAAACATTTTTTCCTCTTTACATTAAACTTGTCAGACTTATCTCCTTACAATAAATCTCTTTACCCCTTCAGCAATTAAATCCGGTGATTTATTAGAAAAGTTAATGATGTAAAATGAGTCCATTATCAAATATTTCTATGTACACCTCATAAAAACTTAATTTCTTCTGTCGACGTTGCAATTTACTAAATGCACTTTCTTGCTCTTAACGAAAACAAACAGTAGAAGCAAGAAGACAGAAGATTCATGTTCAATAAATGCTTTTATGGTATCTTCAGTTCATTTATATCAAACCATTAAAAGAAAAACTTTAAAAATTATTGAAGTTTTTTTTTATGTTCTGAGATTAGAAAAACAGTAATCTCCGATTTACTTATGATGATATAAAATTTTATTGTTTCAATAAGTTTTTGCAAAATTGAAATTGGTAAATTTAATTAATTTGATTCCCTCTTACGAAGATGAGACGGAAATGTTTAAAAAACAACTTAAGGGAATGGATAAGTTTAAAAAAAAATACCCAAGTTATTTAGGAAATTTTCCAGTCTAAAAGAGAAAGTATTAAAATATGATACTTATTATTATAAGTTTCTTTGATAAATATAATAATCCCATCAAAACCATTTTATGTAAAAAATGTAGCCAAGTCTAGTGACTCTTTACGCATTAAAAGTTCCAAGATCTCAAGTACACGTATGCTCAAAAGCAAGGGATTTACAAGATTAGGGTATTTCGGTCCACGAAATGTCATCAAACTTTGCAGGGAGATAGAGTAAGCTTTATTAACTGTTTCGCGACTGGCCATTTTGTCAAGAAAAAATGGACTTCTGATATATCATTAGAAACTGTTTTTTTGTGAATTTACATATGATCCTTTAATTCTAGAAATTTTTATGACAAATCAATAATACTTTTATGTTTATATTATTTATTTCATTTCAGAATATTATATTTCAAAATTTAAAAAAAAAATTATAAACAAGCAGTTACAGCTTTTTGGAATTGAAAATGCAATTTCAGCATTTTTTTGGAATTTTTTAGTGAACGTAATCGTAAAATGAAAATAGCTAAAATGTAGACAATTTCATTTCTCATAAAATGTAGAACAAATCTTTAAAATACAATTGTAATTTTTTTTTCTATGAATTTTTTTCTGACTTGCTGTAAAGTTGTAACTTTGACCTTTCTATCGTAAACACGTCATTTGATGCTACTGACCTTCCACCCCCACCTCTCTTACCCACTTGACTTACCACCCCCACAGCCTGACCTTCAATATAACGAAGCTATCAGGGGGTCATGCAGGGAAGTGAGGTTGGAACTGTTTACTGATTTAATTCTAAATCTTTCAAAAATGACAGACTTTTATACTGAATAAAATTTTCATTTTAACTGATTTATGGTTTAAACTGAATGTCTTAAATGTCTGTAAATACATTTCAACAATTTCAGTACACGTTTTTTCTTTTTTCGATGCTGTCTTGTTAGGGTTAATTATTATCACAGAGCTAGAAAGGAGAATTTTTTATATAATTATTTCGTAATTATTATTCTTGTTGGGAGAAACATATCTGCGGTATAGATGTTATAGAAACAAGTGTTGTATTTTTATGGATTTAATTTCCTTTCCCCATTCAAACATCTTGCACTTTCATAAATATTCTCACAGAAAAATTTTTTTAATAGTCTTTTCATCATACCTCAGTTAACAACTGCCAAAATTGTATATATTAGAGTATGTAGTTTATCAGTAAATAATGTTATATTATATCATTAATTGTAGAATACAATTTAATAATTTCTCTTTTTTAACCTTTTAAAAATAGATATTTCTTATGATAAACTCTAATACTTTGTATATTTTGAAAAATATTTATTTCTTCTTAGCTGTTTGAATTTTTTCAACAATTCTTATGTTAAAATAAAACTAAACATAATTTTTTATTTATTTATTTACAATTTATTTACAATTTTACAATTCATAATTCACAATTTACAATTACAATTGAAGAACAATAAATTAAGTTAAATATTATTAAGAAATTATTAACATTCAAAATCAAAATTTTTTATTAACAACCATTATACAATACAATTTATTTTACAATTATATAATAAAAATTTTCCGGATAAAATGTACAGTAAAAGAAATCAGTAAATCCGACCTGCAAAAGAAATAAACCTGTAAGTCTCACATATAAAGTCATTTAATTTGAAAATTAAAAATTTTTTCTCGATAAATCCATTAAAAATATTTTATGGAATAAATAAAAAAGCAAAAATTATCAACTTCAGATTGCAAATATATAATTAATAATAATAATAATAATAATAATAATAATAATAATAATAATAAACATTTAAAAATATTACAAAAATAATAGAATGTAAAATAAGAAAAATAATTGTATTTTATTGTAATGTAGCAACATGCATCTCATTCACGAACTCTATAAAAAGAGAACATGAAAAAAAAGAAATTGCTTCCCAATGGGCAAAGCCCAAAATAGGATTAATTTATGGGTTAGAGAAAAAATGTCGGCAATAATAATAATAATAATAATGTCAAAATAATCTAAGATAATTAAAAATTTTTCTCTATGCTCTCCTATTTAAACTTGAAAACTAATAATAATAATAATAATGATAATTTTAAATTATCTAAAAAAATAATTAAAATTTATACCTAAGCTCTCTTATGTAAAACTTAAAAATAATAATAATAATTTACAATTTAATTTGTTTCCCCAATTAAAAATTTTTCATTAAATCAAAATAAATTGTAAATTATTTTCATCCCCACAATATTTTATAGTTAATAATAATAATGTTAAAAATATCTAAAAAATAATTAAAATTATCCCTAAGCTCTCCTATATAAAACTAAAAGCTATAACAGTATGAACTTTTCATTCATAAACCAAAAATTCCAGGTAAAATAATAAAGCATATACCAGGAAATGTGTGCATTTCTTATGCAAAGAAGGCAAGGAAATAAAGATTAATTATGCCTAGTGAATTTTTAAGTTTAGGCAATTTTTTTAAAGACTTATACATTGTTAAATGTAATTTATTTATGCCATATAGAATATTAAACTAAGTCTTATTATTTCATACAACTTGAATGTCATCTAATAAATAGATTGAAATGTTAGAATATAACATATCATTGGAATTTTAAAATATTAATTTCTGATCACAATCAGAATAATAATGAATTTAAGAAATGTTTTTATTAATAATTTTCTGGCATTTGCTTTTTCTAATGGTGGGTGTAAAAAAAATCTACATTACTTTGGGGAACCATTACTACACGTTTTGGCATGAACCAAGAAACAGTTCCTATTTATTGCCATACAAACAGGAAGGTCACAAGGTATACATTTCCAAGAAGTTTTAGATCCCTTACATACTCTGCACTGTAACCTTTTTTCTCTATGGTCTGGAAAGTGTTTGAGATCCGGATCTTTGGCTGCTGATGTTGTAGGATTAGGATCAAACTCGAATTTTAAAAGCTGTGAACATAGTTCACTCCGGAAGAGCTTCTGATCATATTTGGACCCTCTCTTTAACTCTGCTACTTCTGGATAGAGCTTTTGTAGAGCACGGAATATGATGTAAGAATTAACAATGGCGATATCAATACTATGAAAAAATAGTGTCTTCCACCAGCGTACACATTTACGCAACACATTGTAACTCTTTATCAGATGATCTGACAAATCAACTCCGCCCATGTATTTATTATAATCATCAATTGCCAAAGGTTTCGGAATTTCTATCCTTCGCATATTACCATTTACCTTTTGATACCTTTTTGCTACCACATAACCTTTAGCTTTATGGATAGTTGATGCTATTGTAACAATCTTTGTATCTTTCCACTGTTGATACAAAATATTGTTTTCCATATCCCTCATCCATCTTACTGCTCCTCTTACTGCAGCTTTCCCCCATTTGGTACTGTTACGTAAAGCATCAGGAAACTGTTTCCTAGTTTCACGACACGTCCCACATCCCAATATTCCAACATTCAGTAAATCCTTTAACAGTGCAGGAGATGTATAATAGTTATCGGTATATAACCTATAGCCCTGATTTCGTAATTTTTCAGTTAATGACATGATTACGTCATATCCGAGGCCATTTGAACTGAATTTCTGGGAGGCTCCAGTATACACAGAAAATTTCCATGTGTAACCAGTCAAAGAATCTGCCAAAACCCAGAGCTTGTAGCCAAAACGAACTGGCTTATCCTTTATATACTGCCTCATTCCAGATTTTTTTGAATATGAGAGAACCATACGTTCATCACCTGAAATATTACAATAGGGTTGATAATACTTTCTACAATTTGCACAAATTTTATCTAAAAAAGCTCTAATTTTCCTAAGCGGATCAGAATTAGGCTCGGTAACAGGATCAACCACGTGAAGGAAGGCCATCAATGCCTTGAATCTGTCACGGGACATTGCACGTTTAATTATCTCCCGTCCATAAAACTCATCATTGCTCCAGTAAGAGTCTATTGTTGGCTGTTTGATCATCCCCATATAAATTATGATTCCAATCATCCTGTATATTTCCTCAATTGAGGCTATTCTCCAAGCTCCATGCTGATCAGCATAGGATTGCTTATTTAAGATATGTATAAACCCATATGCATTTGTATGATCGACGACTTCTCGTACGATCTCAAAACTAAAAAACCACATAAATATGCTCATAGGAGTTAATGACTGCAGGAAAGTCCTAGTAGGGATTTGCCCCACATGGACACCAGGAGTACGACTGGGCTTAAATGGATAATCATTCAAATTTGGGCCATTGAGATCTTCGTCATCATATCCCTCATGCACAATGTCATCTGAATGCAGCCTCTTCCTACGCTGCCTTGGTATACTAGAATAGAATAAAAACAACCAGTGTAAAAATTTCCTAAAAATAGGGGTGTGTTTAGATAATAGTGGAATGAATGTTTATCTGAGCACCAAATTACAATAAAAATGCAAAATCTCTAAAGTAAATTCTAACGTATTAGACTATATATGTAGTAAATACAAACCGTGAAGTCCTCGCTGCACTAGATCCTGGTGCTGGGTTATCCAAATCTTGCAGAGGCATTTCAGGTGGGCTATCATCCTCCATATCATCCTCCTCATTTGCGTTTTCATCTTCAGAGATTTCCTCTTCGGATGTAGTGACCCACTCATCATCATCCAGTAACACATTGCGGCTGTGATCCGTTCCCAATGCTTCTACCATCTCTTCGGCAGTTAAAAATCTTTCCATTTCCTATTATTAATAGAAATTTTAGAAACTGCATTAAAAATATAAAAAGAGTGAAAACTATAAACATACACACACAGGGAGGGATGGGAGGGGGGTTCAGTTTGCTGTCAAGGATAGAAAATATTAATTTGAAAGCAGCTGCTTCATTTTTTCAGAATACGCAGAAAATAAATTGCAATTTGACAATGTCTTCAGCTACAATAGGGTATTCTAAAACCTTAAAAATTTCTCATTTACATCACAAGTTGTTATTGTTTTAACATAAATAAACTCATTACCATCAAACTGGGAGAAAAAATTTTTGGATAAAATTAACATAACTATGAATACACTATTTCACTCTGTATATTCTGAAAAAGTAGGAATGTACAAATGGCACTTATAAAGAAACTTGAAATAATTTTCCTGAAGAAAATACACATTGGGACAGTATATTTGATTTTTAAAAAATGCTGTTAATTTAGCAAATGATTTATTATCATAAACCTTGAAAAGAATTCTCATATAAATATAATTGTTTTAACATAAGCAAAATTATAACTAGCAAACTGAAATAAGAAACTTTTGTTTAAAATTAACAGACTTATAAATGATATTTCAATATCTCTATAGTAATTTAGCAGGAATGGAAGAGGAAAATCCAAATAATCCTTTCATGATTTTAGACTACTTTTGATGAAATTAATGTTTATCTACTACAAAAAATAGATGATATTTTTATGTAAACACTTTAAAAAAATTCTTTCATGTAAAATGCACATTCTTTATAGCATATTTAAACTTTAGAATTAGCTTTTCATTCATAAAATGACTTGTGAAATTTACAAAATGATAATGTGTAATGTATGTGATTTTCTAAGGGAGAGGGGGGGTGATAACTTATCCTACATAATGAGGCATATAAAACTAAGGTTTACTATAAAATCTTTGTAAGAAAAAGCAAAAATTGGAAACATACTTACTATATAAAATTTAAATAAAACAAATCCGAAAAAAATGCGATGGAAAAAATTGGAAAAAGTAAGTCCCCTTCAACAAAGTTTTTCCTGAAAACGGGAAAATGAATTTTAAAAAAACCAACAAATAAATATCTTGACTGAAGTTTTTAAAAATTTTTTATAATACAAATTTACGTATACTTACCAAATGTAATGAAGCAGTAAAAAAAAACGCACGTGGATTTCTGCGACTGTATGAATAGAAGATATGAGCTTCTCTCTTTGTTATAGCGAAAAGGAAGAAAGGTCAAAAAGAGGAAAGGTCATGTTGCTCTTGACCTTTTATAGGGGCTAAGCATGTGCATGTGACGTCATCAAACGAGCGAAGTTTTTGAGGGCTTCAATTATCAAATCAATATAAGAATAATTCATCCATTTTTATACAAAAAATTAATATATAGCAATAAGGCATAACTAAGCTTTCTTTTAATTTAAATAAATTCAAATTCTGAGGCACAGAATTCTGTTCACGAGGTTATTCTTCCAGGAATTGTGAAAAGGGCGCGAAGTAATTGCACATGCTTCTGTAAGTCAAAATTTTTATTATTTTTAATGTTTTTTCTCGCTTTATCGTAATCGTAATAAATTATACATGCATGTCACATTATTATAATGTAATATTATTTTTCGTAGGACATAATATATATTTCTCTGAGCTTAGTAACATTGACCTTTTCAATATAAGGTTAAGCACTGTTAGATGTGATTCAAAAATTAGAGTTATATTATTTTCATAGTTTACTTTTAACTTTAAATACATACAATAAATAAAAAAATGCTTCTGATTCGTATAAAATTATAACTATCATTGTATAATCACTTGAATTCGAGTTAGACATTTTTTAAATTTCGCGCGCTAGTAAACAGATACTCGAGGACACTGGTGTCCTCGTCAGTCGGGAAACAGTTAACATAATCTATCCAGAAAACAAAAAGGTGGGAAACAAACTGTCACCAACAGTACCCGTAATTGGAAGTTGTTCATGTTTGGTCGCCATTCAATGGCATGCGGAAAGCATAGATCATGTTCAAAAGGCCGTAAGACGGCCTCAAACTACTACACTTGCTGCACAACGTCGTGGCATATGGCGCACTAAGTTTTGTAATAGGTGCTATTCCCGAACCATTACTCGACGTAATTCTTGGAGAGTTTTAGGCGCTGGTAATATGGGATACATATTCGAGGAGCAAAGCAGCCAATTCATACGCTGGATACTCTCATGTTCCAGATACTCCTCCACGATGTGGGCTGTTGCCTTCCATATAGAGGAACTCGGACCCGACTGCTACCCGGAAAAGAAGACCTGGGCTGTGGCGTGCGCGCGCCGATCATGATGACCGATCAGGGTCAATGGGATGCATATTGAATAGGCCTTCGAATATAAAGCCCGAACTTATGAAATTAGATATCCCCGTAGACGCCGATAAGTTCCTAGAGAGAGCCCCTACAGTAGATTGCCTATAGCATCTGGCATTTAGGGCGAGAAATTAGTCATCTCGTCAATGTTGTTAAAATGTCCTCCAACAGCCAAGAAATAACGCTTTTTGAAACGTGTAAAGTTTGAGATGCTTCCACTTGGGACTGGCCAGCCTAAAGACGTCCAAGAATTCTTCCTCTTTTCACATCGTCTAAATGAATACGAGATGTCATAATTTATCTGTAGAAATTCCTTCAGTAAACAGATGTGAAACGACACATTTATAGCGAAATTATTATGTTATGGCCAACAAAACAAGAAATATCGCTACTCCCCTTTCAGAGACAATGTACTGAACCATAGTTTTGTTTCCTCCATATATTATATTAATAAAATCAACTATGTCTCTCTGCAACATGCCTATCTTATAAATCCTTTAACTTTAGACTTACGACCAAACGGACTTAAGGCGGTCCGTCGTAATCAAGCTTGGTGCTAATCCGAAGAATATTTATGTAATCCAGTGCATCTATGAATAGAGATATTATTGGGTCTCCTTGTCGTTTTCGACATCCTTTGGCACAGAAGTTTGAAATTTTGTATGTACGAGGGGTGATCAAAAAGTAAGGTTACAAAGCCTGCAGGCAGTGGTAGCGCCCCTTCAATTTAGCTTTTTAGCGCCTCTAATTCGTTGAGCTTGTGTACTTTGCACACTTTGGCCGCCTTAGCTACGCCTCTGCCTGCAAGGAAACGTGTACATTTTATTTCATACAACTAATACAGTCAACTGATAGTACATACATTAGGTTATTTTTCGACATAGTCTCCATATCAGTTTAAGCACTTGTCGGTTCGTGGGATGAGTTGGAATATTCCCTTCTGGTAAAAATCATGTCTTTGCGTGTTTAGCCACATTGTCGCGAAGTGTTTCACCTCCTTGTCTGAAGCGAATCGTTGGTCTCCTAGGTGCTCCTTCAAGTGAGGAAAGAGGTGAAAGTCGCTTGGAGCGAGGTCCGGACTGTAGGGAGGGTGTTCGATGATGTCCCAGGGAAACTGCTTCAATAGCGTGGTGGTCTTCTGTGCTGTATGAGGTCGTTCAGAAGGATGATGCCCTCGGTGAGAAGTCCTAGCCGTTTCCTCCTGATTGCTTCAGACGAGGAGGTGAAACACTTCGCGACAACGTGGCTGAACACGCAAGGACAGGATTTTTACCAGGAGGGAATATTCAAACTCATCCCACGAACCGACAAATGCCTAAACTGATATGGAGGCTATGTCAAAAAATAATCTAATGTATGTATTATCAGTTGACTGTATTGGTTGCATGAAATAAAATGTACACGTTTCAATGCAGGCTTTGATCACCCCTCGTATATTGCTACGGGCATGCCATACTTCATCTCCAGTTTGGTTTGGATTGGTCCACTGGGGTCGGAGTTAGGCGGGTTTGGATTAGTCCATTTGGCTATTCGTTAACATGGTCGGCGTTAAAGTGGTCTATTCGGTTCCTATGCTGTTGTAGAGCCATGATTCCGAACCCTGCGGGTCGCGAAAGATTTTCTCGGGGGTTGCAGAGATTATTTTTATTTGCATTTATTTTCATAGGAAATTTCGACCAAAAATTTGTAACATTTTGTTTTGCTAATGCTGCCATATTAAGGAATAGCCAAATAGTTAACCAGGTACATTTGGCGCCATATTGGATAAGAGCTTTTCGCGGTATTAAGAGGGTTAACCATATTACATTCGAAAGTATCATTAGTCGTCTACAGAGCGGAGTGTCGTTTGGCTTGCTGAATTTCTATTTCTACAGGGAAAAATTATTTTGTAATTATTTTCTTTATACCATTTTATTATATTCCGGACCGCAAAAAACCTATTTGCTAAGGGAGACATTGGCTGAATAATGCCATTAAAGCAGTCAGGCATTAGTGGCGTGAAATACTAAGAATTTAATTAATATAAATTTTACATGAGAAATTTGATCCTACAGGAAAAGTGGGGTTTTCAGAAAAATTAAAGAACTTGCTCTCAAGTGAAAGATATTCGTTGCATGATTCACCTGCTTGTTGCATTTCTCTGCTTCTCTGAATGTAACCAGCATTCCAGACGAAGTACAAGATGAATTCTTGGAATGTGATTTATTTCATGAAAAATTGCTTAGTTTTGGTATGCTATGAGTTTATTAATACTCATATCAGTCTTATCCAAATATCACCATGTTTGCTTTTCGAGTTTCAAACGTGGATTTTCTACGCTTCTTCTTACCAAAACAAAGAGACTAGAAACAGATCGAATTGTGAGGATGATAAAATTGGCATTATCAAAAGCTCAACCACGGAAGGGCCAAATCTTTCGAGGATTCCCTTCCGTGTCGAAATTTCTTAAACATTCAACCATTGCCGTATGAGAATAACTATGGTCACCGAATACAGTTTTTATTCTCGTAAACAGTTCCATTCCCTGACGCTCTGCAGCGGACAAAATTTGAATAACGGCATGCAGACTATAGTTTACCTAAACTATCTTTGGATGGTTTACCTGCTATGTTTGCCATTTTCCAACATAATCACAACTCTTACAAAGAAGCAAACAGCTAATGTACGAGAGGCGTTCAAATTTGTTCTGGACTTTATTTTTTGTAAATTTCTTTGTTGTAAAAATCTAAACTTTCATTGTTGGGATGGCAACTACCGCCTGCCATGACAACCGATTCTTTGTTTAAACAAAATGGTGGACAGCAATGTGTCGACCAAAAAGGAACAACGAATGATCATCAAGTGTCTCCACAATGAATGTGTGAAAGCATCTGAAAATTATCTGAGACTTCAAAGGCAGTTCATCGAGACATGTTTGTCTCGATCATCCGTCTTTGCTTGGTGCCAAAAGTTTGAAGGGCCAGAATGAATCCACCGGCAACGAACCTCATAAGGCAAGGCCAGCAACTGCTGTCAATAATGGCATCATCGCACGAACAAATAAGCTAAAAAGGAACAACAGAAGGATTCATGTCCTGGAATTGGCTTCAATACTGAACAGCACTGGCAGTGTGAAGACCATCATCCACGATAAACTGAAATTCAACAAGATCTGTGCCAGATGGGTCCCTAAGCAACTCTCCGAGGATCACAAAACCACCCAGGCGGAAATCTGTTCCATGGATTCATCACCATACTCCTGAAAGCACGCGTGCGAGCATGGAGTGGCGACACACTAACTCACTACGACCCAAGAAATTCAAGATGACACCGGCGGCAACGAAAGTGATGGCAACTGTATTCTGGGACATTACGGGTATCATTCATGTCGATTTTCTAGAAGAACGTCGAACCATAAATTCGCCCTACTACTGTGACATTCTGAGGTCGTCTCTGAAGCCTGCACTAACGAAAAAGCGACCAGGGCTTCTTACCAGTGGTGTTTGTTTTCTGCAAGACAATGCCAGATCGCACATAGCCAAACTGACTATGGACACACTGAAGGAACTCAAATGGGACATCTTACCACATCCTCCATACAGCCGGATCTCTCCCCTTGTGACTATCACCTGTTTGGACCATTAAAAGAGTTCTTGGGAGGGCAGAGATTCCACTCCAATAAGGAAAGTGAAAAAGGCTGTCCTAACGTGGTTTCGATATCAGCCTGAAGATTTCTACAGAACCGGTATCCAGATGCTCCCAAAACGCTGGAAAAATGTGTAGTAAAGCAAGGAGAATTCTTTGCGAGTTTAACTGATGTGTGTGTGTGTGTGTGTGTGTGTGTGTGTGTGAGTGTGTGTGAGTGTGAGTGTGTGTGTAAGTGTGGGTGTTTGTGTGTGCGTATTTTTTTGTAGTTTCCTGATTTTATAAAAAATAAAGTCCAGATCAAATTTGAACGCCTCTCGTATGTGACAGACTCCTCACTAGTAGCCTACTTAAACAATGCATGTAAACAAACGCTGTGCAGTCCAAACGCGTTTCTATTGAAAAAGTCTCATAGAGCCAGTCCTTTAAGAATGTTTTACATTACAATGAGGCTCGGGCTGAATTGTCTCAATAGGGTCGGAGTTATGGGGGTCGTCTGAACATAATGTAGCGGTCACGTGGTCGTTAGAAGCTATTAACATTTTTCAAAAGGCAAAACAAGGCATGTAATATGATTTCGATAGGAAATGAAAGAAGATAGAGTTCTTTTCGATTTTTTAACAGAATAATGGCTTAGAAAACCAATTTTCTGATAAAAATTGGGGTGGGTAAATAGGGGTCTTATAGTAGATAAAGAAATAAAAGAAAGTGGATAAAAAGTAGGAAATACTTTTAACCTAATTTATTGCCCTTTCTTTCTCTCTAGTTTTTATCCCCAATCTTTTTAACGCATATTTTATCCTCATTTTTTATCCATTTTTAGGAGTCAATTTCCTTGAACTCAGCGTTTCCGCTATTTTCCTATATTTTCATTGACGGGATTAATTTCTTGTAATTAATTGTTTTAGAATTTTAGACTTTTAATAACATAGAAAAATATTTTTACAATAGGTTTGTGTGTTTTTTTTAATAATAGTATTCATATGGGTCAAGGAAAACTTAAAACAGGAGTAACCAAATTGGCGGCTAGGTTAAGACAGAGAGGAAATCACCTTGTCATGAATTTAATTTTGAAACGGCTCTTTAAATAACATGTCAATTGTCCTTCAAATACCGAAGTGTGGCTTTAAGGAGGAAAACGTAAAAGCCAAAATCAAACGGCTTACTTTGGGTGAACCTCAGATTTGCAGCAAGCTTTCGACTCATTTTACCGCTTGTCTGTAGCAGCGAGTTGATGCTTCCTCGTTCAATAAAACTATTTAGTCTTTCGTAGAAGACGAGAATAATTCTTCTCACTTGACGATAGTTTAAGCTTTAATGGATGCACGCGACTTAAAACCGGAAATTTCTCTTCGGAATCGAGGCGTTTGCATCACGCATGAGCGGACGGAGCTGCCGCCAAAGCAGACAATGACGAAACAAGGAAGCGGGCGAAGAATCTCTCTCTACACTATTGGTCAATGTTGATTCTGTTCGTTCTACTTTTTTTTTATTTTTATTTTTAAACTTGGTGCTTGAAACTTGCAACGAGCTCGTGGGCTTGATTTCCGGCCAGAAGAGCTTGTCACGTAACGCAGTGGCTGCATCCTGTTTCTCATCTTTTGCAAAGGTTGTCATCTAGTTTGATTTAATTATCATCTGAATATTACACGACGGCCGTGCACTTTTTTTCGGATCTAAAGTTGCCGCATTTGCTTGCAGCGCTGCTCTTGCCGCTTCTCATTGTTTCGTGATCTGCGTTTTGAACAAGAACCACGAAAACTGTTTTCTATTTAATTGCACATGCCTGAGTTCGATTTTTCAGTTAAGTGCCTATATTTCAAGAGAAGCGAAACAGCGGCGAACATTTTATAGAGCATTCACAAAAAAACATGAAGCAATAAATAAACAGTTCTTAAAATATACTATGTGTACTAGTGCCAGAAGTGTTTATAAAATTTGCAGATAAAAGACAAATCAAAAAGAAATATTGCTTAAACTCTTTGAACAGCCATTTTAAGCAGTAGTAGATTGTTTTTAATACAAGGCGCGAGTTAAAAGGACGAACTTTGATCTATCTCGAACATAGAATGAGAAAAACAAACCTATTAACTTCTTTGTTACAGTGGAAATAACTTACAAAATTTATCGATATTTTTCAACGATTGGGCTGAACTTTTTATTTGGGCAATGAAATGATAAATGCCCAAGAATGTGATTAAATAATAATGGTATAGACAAATTGTAAAGGTATAGATGGTAAAGTTCATTCGATGTTCGACATCTGTCCTACAAATCAATTATCAATTTCTATAGTCCGATCCTGCTATCTATGAACTAAAAACGAAGCTCGAATGCTCAAGCTGGTATCATTCCGCGTTGAAAAAGAAACTGAAGCTATTCTAAGGCATCTGCTCGGTTGCTTGTAAAGGGTGTCCCAAAATGAACTGACATTTTGAATTTGCCGCCAGTTTTTTCCTGGTACAACCAGAGTAGAGATTTTTATATGCTGTCATTATCAAACATTGAGGTTAAATTATGCAAAACTAGACAATCGAACAACGTGTAGAAATTGTAAAAATTCACTTCAAAAATTGTGAACATTTTACGAAAACTCTCAGCTCATTTTTGGACACCCTTTATTATTCAAAAAACAGTAAGTATTGAAGTGAATTTTTACAATTTCAGAATTTACAGAATTTTATGGAATTTTACTCACACATTTAAATTTAATCAAAAACAAATATAGGATTTTTCACCAATTGAACAAACAACTCATCCCAACTAAATTACTCATTTATTATAACAATCAACTACTATCTCTAGTGTCTTCCTTTAAGTACTTAGGCCTACAATTATCACCCGACCTATCCTAGAACAATCACATTAATGAACTAATAAAAACTCTCTCGAAGAAACTGGAATGATCCGTTTCTATTTTCTCCCTCCAAACGTTTTACTTTTACGCTTATACTTTGCTAATGGTATCAATTCTGGGGTTCAACTTCAGATTACAATTTAATTCGGCTCTTGCGTCTACAAAAATGTTTCTTAAGAATTTTGCTCAGACTTCGTAAACCTACTCCCGTTACCCATTTTCTCAACTCTCTCCATATTGCTTCGGTGTATCAACTATACATTATCCAAATAATTGTCTTTATATATAAAACAGTTAACGGTAATTTAACCCTCACCACTCTCCCCTTACCTTGATCCCTCAACGTCAAATATAATTCTACCAAACTCGTAACATCAACTTTTTTAGGACCGCTACGATGAGAAACAATTATCAACGTCGTTTTATCTCATATAAAGAAGTCAGATGGTGGTCTCTTCTTCCCGAAACCCTCCGTTCTTCCCCGTCACTCACCTCCTTTGAGAAAAGATAAAAAAAAATGTGTTAACTAATATTATTAATTCTAAACGTTTTTAAAATTTTACTAATTATTTTATTATGTTCATTTAATTAGAGACATATATGTTCAGATCTGAAATTTTTTTACGTATTATAGCTGTATACAGTGCTCCCTCTATATCACAGCACTCTACATAACGCCATGGTGCGATGGTGGTCTCCAATGCGATGTTCAGTAATTTTGATATTAGGATATGTCCGTACTAGCCGAGGAAATGATGTTTAATCTTCTTAGATAGCTTTTAGGCCACCCTGTATACATGAACGCATACGAATGCCAAATATCTAGGCAAACGTGAATGTGGGACTGAGCCTTAATGGGATAATACAAAATGTATACGTCTACATTGGAAATTGACGTAATTTATTCGATGCTATTGCATACTCTAATGTTCAATTAGAAGTTCACTTATGGAGTAATAATACTATGCAGAGAACGCTGCTTCTAAGGAAAAGTATAATGAAGCTTGGTGTAGCTGATCTTCGTGGTAAAATGATTAGAAAGGTCGGTCGGTGTTCTTCTACGATTAAACACGAATGATAGTCCGATTAATCGAGTCAGGCCAACTTATATAAACGACCTAATTTTTGCTTAAATGAGGCCCTTGTTCAAATTGATTAATCGAACAAGAAGGCACTTTTATATCTCTTTGAAAATGACTTTTAAATTCTTATTTCCATTTAAGAGTAAATTTCGAGTTAATCTAGTGGGGTGCTATAATGTTGTTTGCGTCCTTGACTCTAAAACGCACTTTTACATTCTTCTTCCTCTTAGTTTTTTTTTCCTCTTTTTTTGTAGAAGTCGATTTTTCCTCGCAGTTAAAAATTACATTTTTAACGTGAGATATTACACTCTGCTCTTAATTACCAGTTTAAAAAATTCAATGAGCTAATAAATGGCTCCATTAATTTTTAATGAGCCAGCTTGGACACAAAATGTCTAAGGTTAAATGCTAATATTATTTATGATCACAAAATGCATGGCCATATCTAATGTAGAATATTTAAGTACGCACTATATATTAAATTTATTAGCATAGTTCTCGGTTTTCAAAACGTTTTCGTAAATTTAAAAAGTTTTATTTTTTTATGTCATCCAATATACATTTTTACAATTGGAAAAAATATTCTCCTTAAGCCTCAATTTAAACTTTCTAAATGACTTACGATATTTTGAGGAAGGGTAATTAAAAGCAGACTTTTAGGAATCTCATTTAATTTCATTACCGCCATTTCATTAATGTTTATTCACATCCATATAGACCATTCTGTTTGCAAATGGTATTCTATAAAAAACATCAATAAAAGTATTGAGAAGTAGGGTTTAATTAGGATCACTGTACGTGAAGGATAAAATAAAAAAAATTCAGTTCTGTTGTAAGGTTTATACTCAACAGCTCAAAAATATAAACTTACAGGGGGGGGGGGGGATAAAGTTTGTCTTTAAATATATTCGTCTGAGCCGAGTCACCTTTCTACCAAAGAGCCAAGAAAAACGTTAACAAAATGAGAACTCACGATAATAATAAAAACCAAAGCCATTTCCAGTTTTGATACGCGACAGCCATATCGTTCTCAGCATCGAGTAAAGGTTGTTTATCATCAGGTGGGAGGACTCTGCAGGACAATGATGAACACCGCCCATACTACCCAATTTTGTTGGGACTTAGTTGATGGACACTCAACTAACTTGGAATATCCCCGTCTTTCTGTCGCCTCTCATTGTACGACATATATGAGCAACAAATTCTCCTAAAATGGCGTTGCCCTTTCCTTTCCACAAGGAAAACTATCAGTCACTCGCCACGTATCTCACACTATCGATGAATAACTAACTACCCATATATATGAAGGACGTATTAAACACCACGTAAACTTCCGAAAAGAAGTGCAAACGCATCCATATATTGCATAACACCCTAACAGCTAACGTAATCTAATGTAATTAACCTAACCAGCTAGAAACAATCCTACGTTTTGCATAATCCTACGTATGGTGAAAGTCCCAGCCTGTTATAAAGAGGAATACAGAGATTTTAACATTTGCAAAAATTGGAATGTAAGATGCCACGTTCAGCCAGAATTAACAGATTTACAGCGTGAAATGTTAACTAAGAATCCTGTATAAGATATTGCAATCATTGTGGTAATTCCTAAATCGGCCATATGCGAGACAAATGAAGGAGGAAAAAAAATCAACTCTGCCAAAGAACGCACGGGAAAAACCATTAATCGACAGAATGCGATAAATGAGTTCTGTGAGCAAATCGTACTTTTGTGTGAAAGCACTAATGCTAACTTACTAACTACAGTGTAAATACAATACATTTAATGATATGCGTTACTGTTCACACTCTACTGGTCTAGACAAATTTTGAATGCCGACTGACAAAGTACAGGAGCACCTATCTTGGGCCGTAAAGAGATGGAACAATAGTTCCATTGACGGATGGATAGGGGAGCGCACTCTATTTTCCTGATGCCAGTTGGCGAGTGTAAATAATGCTTGGAACAGTTCCTTCTAGACTGAATCTTCCCTGCAATGAACTTTGGGGAAAGCAACATTATCGTATTGAGATTGCTTTCCGTGAGTTGGCTTGGTCTCATTAATAGTTATTGACAAAATAGAATACTGTGCAAATTCATCCTGAAACACATGATAGCTAATCAGGCAATCTCTGTACGCCCTATGCTATACTATTGAGTCGTAACGTACTGATGATCTGAGTCAAATCGAGCATCTTTAAGATGAATTGCATCGTTTTATAAGTATAATCACGACTGCTTAACGAAATAAAGTTTAGATTGAAGCCGAATATAGGAAGCTAACCCAACGATTATGAAACTCGAGTGGAAGCATCCCGCGAAGATTGAAAGCTATAAAGATAAAACTCCCGGCTCCAAATAGTACCGTATTTTCCAGACTAAAAGTCGCACTAGCAAAAATTAACAAAAATCGCGAAAAAAAAATATATGTCATATTCACTGTATTAGCCGCACTATATGACAAGACGTGTAAAAACCTCCTAGACCATTCTACAATTTATTTACCAGAAATAATCCTTTAATTTCCATAATTCCTAAATAAACATGATTTATAAATGAATGATGAACTCTGCAATAATTGTAGCTGCAACATTCCGGATTTTCTTAGTAGCAATTCAAAAATGGCCACCTAGTTGCGATTTAGGCCAGTACAGTAATTTGGAGACACCTTTTCTGTATGAAATCCGTAATTAATAAGTTATTAATAATAAAGTAATTAATAAAGTTATTAATAAGTAATTAATAAAATACTGAAAATAACTAGAGTTGAATATAATAATAAATGCAAAACATGAACACGACCAGTCTTAATTATGTCAGCCAATGAACGGATATATATTAAGAGAAGGACGAGACACAAGAACCCTGGAATACAATAAATAATAGTTATTAATTAAAAATACAAATTAAATAAAAAATAAGATATAATAAACAAAAATAATTAATCAAAATCAAAATAAAAAGCTGACGTTTCGGATAGAGACTATCCTTTAGAGAATTTGCTTTTAGAGAATTATCCTTTTTTGCTTTGATAAAGGATAATCAATCTCTATCCGAAACGTCAGCTTTTTATTTTGATTTTGATTAATTATTTTTGTTTATTATATCTTATTTTTTATTTAATTTGTATTTTTAATTAATAACTATTATTTATGTCCGCCAAGGAAGTTAAGGGATGATATTGTCCACTTCCACCAATGTTTAGATACTACCCATGGTCTACATATATAAATGGTCATCGAGCTCAACTAAAAAACGAGGCTGAACTTTTTCAAGCTCCCGATAGAGCGGGAACTGCATTGAAAAATAGCGCTGGATGTTATCGATCCAACTGCGCATGCAGCGCCGCCCTATCGAGAGCTAGAAACTTCATTTTCAGTTTCAATGGAGCCGGAATTGAATTCGGCCAGAATTTGATGACATAATACTGCCGAATTTAGTGTATTCTGCAAAATTGTTAAATAAATAATTGATAAACCAACGTGACTGCATTTTATAACTTACTCTTAACATTGGGCATCATCAACTAATTACAGTTTAAATAAAATAACTGTGCAATCTATGCGGCACTTAGCGTGAAATCCCTAGCTTCTCTAAACAATGGAAAATGGCGGAACCGGAATGACCATTTATATCTATAGATCATGCTACTAACCGATCTTTTTAAATATCCAGACAAAAAAAAAGTTTGAATTTTCATTTAAATTTCATATATAAGTCGCATCCGCTATATTTGCAGTAGGGCTTGTAAGAGCCAAAATTTTAGAAAAAAAAGTGCGACTCAGAGTCTAGAAAATACGGTAAATGACACAATAAAAACTCTTTTTTTCTATTTGTTTTTCAGGTCCAGTGCTTCCTATAAATGGCATTCATGTATTTTCTCCTAGATTAACTGCAATTTTTTTGAAGCAAATAAACTGTCAAAAACCATTCAATGAAACGAAACAATGAACCGGAAACAAATTCGTACGATATAAGTAAGTGCATCAAAAATAACCAAAGTGCTAATCCCTGAGAAAGAGCAAATCCCTGAATATGAAGTATCGTCTTTTGTAACTGATCCATGTCTGCGCTGATGCGTTAAACCACCCAAATCGGAAATCAACATGGGTTCGTGTTCTTCTTGGATTTAACGGAATAGATTTGTATTCAATCAGGCTGACTGACCGTGAACTCAGTCGAATGCAAACCTATTGAATATTTATTCATGCAAATGGCAGCTGATCAATGAACAAACGCGAAAGAATTACGGCATAAAATATTTAACCACACATCAAACTTTCCCCCTTGCTTTCGATGTTACTTTCTAATAAATCTCGACGGGAAAGGCACAATGGCTATTAAAATGTGAATTATCGAAAATAAAAATTAGACGTAAATTCTGTATTCAGCTAAAGTTCAAGTAAGATTGATTATTATGTAGGAATTTATTTTCATCTAACCTATGGAAACCATGGATCATAAAATAAGATCACTCATCCTTTGCATCATCAACCGAGCAGAAAGCTATTAAATTTGACCGTTCACAACTTTTGATCACAAGGAAGAATTAATAAAACAAAATTGGCTTTAAAATTTTGATTAGTTGAAATCCTCTCTGCTCTATACATCACTGCTTGAAGCTATGAATTCTAACGAACCGTTATATTTCCGGAAACTGAAAGCACTACCACGTTGAAAAATCCGGAATCTATGTCAGAGAAGAATATGGTAAAATGTTCTGGAAGAAACGTTGGTTGTAAATACGTACTTAGTAAATATTTTTCTCAGTTCATATTTACAAGATGAAGAGAAAAGAGTAGCAGTTATATTATCATTACTAATCCTTCAAAATAGGCATCATTGATAAAATAGGTAATAGTAAATATTTACTAGTGTATCTCAATCATTTTTGCCCTTCTGTCTGGTTTATTCGTCGAGATATGCATACCTATATATCAAGCTAGTTCAAAAAGTTCTTGGAATATGTTTATTTTACAGAAACAACTTACAATTAAAAGACTATACTACATATTCTTCAATGTACGAGGGAAAGTCAGTAAATAAGTTATAAATGGATATAGAAATGAACAAATAAGAGTACTAACTTGAAAACTACTAGTATCATGCTTACATTTTTTACTGTTTGATCATCTTTTACGCTACTCTGTAAAAAACAAGCTAAACCAACGCTTTTTTGGCAATAAGTAGAGAATCTCAGGAAGTATTTTTTACACAATATTAGACAATTTCATTTCGTTTCTCTTAGAATGGAAACATTAGAGGCTATTTACGCAGGATCTTTTAGATGGATAACCCTGTTAGCATGATACTTTTCTCAAGTATAGGTTATAGTAAAATTCTTCATCCGATTTCAAAATTCTCTATTTTAAAAAAAATCAACATACTAAAGTGGGTCAAGTTGCAAACTGCTAAGAATATATCCACCTTTTGATGTGGTAAATGATAGCTTATACTTGCTCAATGTGACTCCCGCCGATTGCACGGCACGCGTGCACTCGACATTCAAATTTCTTCCAGACTTGAAGAAGCATGTCTGTTATCACTTCACATACGGCGGCTGTGATTTGAGTTTTGAGCTCTTCCAGATTTGCTGGTAGGAGAGGCATTTAATCACGATCCTTAACAAAGCCCTAGAAAAAATTTCGCAAACTCTAAAGTCAGAGGAAAGATGTGGCCACGATTGAAATCATCTCGACATAAATTGACAAGAGTTCACTACGCCTTTCAGACACGCTCGGGAGACCTCTAGTGGCAGTGAAACAAAACCAGACGAAAAATTTACGCACAATCAGAAAAATTTACGAAACCATTAGGACACATTGATTTTGCCAACATTCATTACAAACGATGCCAAATATTGAATAGAAATTCAGATTCCACGATATTTACAACGGCAACGAAACTGGTCTTTTCTTTACATCTTTCTTATAATAAAAATAATATAAAAATTAAACATTAACAGCTTAACAAATTAATTTAATAGCATAACCATTTCATGGCTATAGAGAATTATGGTTATAACGAGCAAGCGCTGTCGGCCCCCTTGTGCTCGTTATGAAAAGTTTCTACTCCTCACAGAATCCATCATTAGAAAGGAGTATTTTGAATCCATTAATATTTAGAGATATTATACAGAAACTTCCACTATTATCTACTTAAACTGCTGAAAGCACACTATTTAATCAAAAGTATTTTGTGTGAGCTTTGAAAACGAAACCACGCACGTCGTTAATTAGATTGGGCAGCCCGGCAAAGCTCAGTGACATTCAGGGGAGCATAATTAAAATATAAAACCTTTGGCAACAAGCCTACAATGGTCAACTGCAAGTCTTGCAAAGTAAGTGACATGAAATAAAAAAGTTTAAGAGAATGACAATTGGAGACCAGGAAGTGCAAAAGCAAACAGAGAAACAAAATTGTCTGGCTTCAGAGTACGGAATTATCGGAAATTTAAGTGGAATCAACGCAGTGGTGTAAAGCTCGGTACAATAGGTAGAATATAACTTCGCCATATGACAGTTGTCTAATGGACGAATCTGGTTTTGGCAAAAGCCAGATAAACATTGTCTGCCTATATAGTGCAAATTGTGATGTTTGATCGAGGATGCCCCATGATCTTTGACTATTTTTCATAATAGTTCTAGCTATGAAGACTTAGCGTTGCGGGCAATACTGCCTTTTCGATAATTCCAAGTTTCCAACATCTTATAAATCAAGTTTCCAACATCTTGTTCAGTATTGCATGTGTCCTCCTCCACAAATCGGGGGAATTTGATTGAGGAGCTTGAAACTGACTGACCTGCAAAAAAGCCTGATTGAACACTTTTGGCAGACATGGGAATGCCAAATATGAGCCAGACTGTAACGGACAGAAAAAGTTGGCAGGGCTGATAAGTGCTTTTATGAAAAAATGAAAGAAGATATCTACAGCACTCTACTCTAATATAGTAGGGATGTGAAATCCTACTTGAATGGAGAAAGAATCAGTTAAAATTTTATTCCTCATATAGAGAGAAATTACAGATGAGATAGTTCAAGTTTAAAAATTCCACAAAGTATCTAAAAGGCGTCGCCTATGTTAAATTAATTATTAATATGATGGTAATTTTCTTTAATTTTTCCATATGGCTTGAAAAACTTATAAGAAAAATTTAAACACATCAACAGAGAGTTTTGGATGAATGTATACAGGAAAATATGAGATGGAAAAATTCTTATTTAAGATGAAAGTGAACATTGATTTAGCTTTGTTTATACTGTGAAATCTATTTTATTATTTATAGCATAAAGAAATAAATCAATTTAGAAATTTCTTATTTACTTTTCCAACAAAGTTTTTTTTTTACTTATTTTTTTCCATCATAAAAACAAAGAAGTTATTTGGGTCTGCTTCTCCCTCTTTCGCCTTTGTCGTTGCTATATTGCCTTTCTCCTGAGTATCACTCCATTGCTTTCATTGCAATTTCTCTTCCAGACAAATAAAAAAGGAGGGGGGAAAAAGGAACAGAGTAGCAGGAAGGGTGGTGGTAGTGTTGGTGATGGGAGGAAGGAAGGACGGGTGGGAAGAGGGTAGAAAAGAGTTTTACTCAATCAATACATCCATATTACACCTTCTCAATCTAAATTGATGCACCTAGCGAAACATGTATTTCTCCGTCATACCTCGCTTGAACGAAAGCTCTTCTTATTTTATTTTTTCCTCTCTCCCCTTCCCAAGGCTCTCGATCTGATGGACGCTCTTAATTGGTTGGCAATATGCTATCGTCGTTTATATCGTTCTCGCCCATCTCTAACTGGTGGGTGGGCCATTGGACCGAAACGATTTCGACGCCAGCACCAGCTAAGGTTTTGCCAAGACGCTCAAACTTCGTCGTACGGAGTGTTCGTCCTTTTACCAAAGGCTCGGCAGTGAGGCGTGGAAAGTTGGCTTTCGTAAGCGTACGTTTATTTTCATTAAGAATGGATCCTCTCTCTGGCACCAGGAGGGAGACACAGACGTAAATATGACTCGCTGCTGTTGGCAAAAGATCGGTTTTAAGGCGCGAAAGGGTTATGAGATTCTGCCGGATCAGTGAGGGTCAGATGGAAAAGTGTCATTTTGCCGATTCAGCCCCATTTGCTCCGTAACTGCATTGTGTATCACCCGCCCGATGTTACATCAAAACGGTTTTTCATTTTTTTAATAATGTTTTTTTTCTCTTTTCCTTTTCCCTTTAAACGTTATCTTCGCATGGATCTCCGTTGCCTTCATATATATTGAAATACACGGACTACCGGAGTTTCTAGAAGATTTCTAAAATCCTTATCTCAAGGAAAAAAAATTAACAGATAAAGACTTCTCTAGACCTTTTTGTGTCTTATATATCAAAATAACTGAGGAACTTTTATCTAAATGTGAAACTAAATCGACATAATTTATTATTTATTTTATGACATATAATTATAATGCTCGGCATACTATGCTTTTTAATATTAATATATAAAATTTCATATAAATGATTGAGTTTAAATGCATCATAATATTTTCACAACAGGTAAACAGGATTTTTAATCAAATATGAAAATGGAGAGTTCTTTGTACTTTCCTTCTTGACAAAGTTGATGAAGGCCTTACTTAAAAAAAATTCGCATCAAATGGATCACACAAAGCCTACATGAAATATATAACAAATGCTTTGATTATAGGCTACAGATGTAACAAGGCTTATTCCTTAAGTGAGTCTTTGCTTAGCAATTACAGACTGAAATTGCTGAGATAAGGAAGTCTTAGAGCCCTTTCCTCACATAAAATGAACTTAATAGTCATTACTGAGGTTGAGGAAGCTGAATCATAATAAAGTGTTGATGTTATTGTAACCGAGTTTCTAACTGCAGCAATGACTTGTTGTGTTCATACTCGATGAAAAAATTGCTAGGACAACTTTACAATTGCCTTTAGGCGGCATTTAAAGGCAACTTTTTAATATTTTTTTTTAAATCGAAAGATCAGCGCATATTTAAAATTTTATAATTCGAAGCCTATATGAGTGGAAACAATAAAACCCCGAAAATTCCGAATGCAAATTTTCAATAGCGAGACGTCCATATTGAGTGAGGCCTTGACGTCACAGGGAAGCATCATCATCATCATCAATACGTATATAAATTACTCATCGCATGCGAGTTTATGATGAATCTTTAAATAAAGCTAGTGATGCTCATGGTAGCGTAGAAAATGATTTTGACAGCGAGACGGACAGCTTATTAGTAGATTATGAAAAGAAATTTTCGAATACATTTTTCGTTCAAGCCTATCATTTAGGAACATAGCGATGCCGAATTTTACGATTGATCAAGCACCCGGTATGATTGATTTTCTAATTATTTTTATAAATTTAAAAATCACGTAACCGAATAATTTCTACTATACCATAAGACTCGGTCAGTTGCGATCGGCCGTTTTAAACACAATTAAAAATGAGAGGTTTATTTTGATTTTGCTACAGGAAGACCAGATAATAAAGTTGCTCTTGATACTACTCTACATCTTCAATTACAATGTTCAAAAGAAGCACCATGCTGAACTAGCTTACTCTCCCCTAGCAGTTAATAAACGGACCTTTATAACTGACAAATGTCTTCAACTAATGTTAGAAAATCAATTTTGTCATGTAGCTCGCTCATTTGCATGGGAGTAAAATAAAATAAATAATGATCGCTTACATATTAAGGCTGGAAATTCATCAATTATTCTTAATGATTACCCGTAAATATAAACATATATAAAAATTTAAATTTAAAAAAATCGTTTTAACTTCAACAGAATTTAATTAATATAAACAAAAATAAATGTTGATAAACTGACAACAGTTTCTATCGTACAATACAGTTTTAAATATATAAGGAATTTAAAACTCAGTTAACTAGGCCAATTAACATACAATTAAAAAACCTCCCATCCCCTAAATAAAATAAAATCATATATAAAAAGATCTACATTTAAAATTAAGAAACCATCCCAAAAACTTAAAAACCCTAAAGCAGCACTTAAAAAAATTTTTATACATAAAATATATTTCACATACCTGGAGTTCGTCGAGCATCTTCATGATATTTATAATAAATAAATAAGGGTCCAAAGAGATGCGGTAGAAACCTTTTATTGCCTGACGCGTTTCAACTAGACGTTATCATCGGAGGCGGTTAAGCTACAGAGATGTGAGGCTGGCCAGGCCTGGTATTTATACATATTAGACAGAGTGTTAGGGCCAACTCGATTTAAGGAACAAGGACAATGTATCCGCCTACGCCAAGCACCTAATAACCAATAAACACCGCATGGTCGACGTGGACCAGTGCATGCAGATACTATGGACCGGAAAAGACAAAGCCAAGATACTACTACGAGAAGAATATGAAATAACTAAACATAAAGAACAGAAGCCAACAACTATGCTCAACAACCAAACCATGTTCGAAAGAACGGATACGATCCAGCTGTTCCTAAATTTTACCAAGATGAAATCCACCTCCAACCGAACAGGGAGTTAAGACCTCCATAAGGTCCGCGCTTTTCCTCATATCTATTCCCTTACAATTAATCATCGTTTGTCATAATGTTCCCGTTTACTCTGTAATTATTCCATTAGCCCTAACACTCCGTCTAATATGTATAAATACCAGGCCTGGCCAGCCTCACATCTCTGTAGTTTAACCGCCTCCGATGATAACGTCTAGTTGAAAAGCGTCAGGCAATAAAAGGTTTCTACCGCATCTCTTTGGACCCTTATTCATTTATTATAAATAAAATATATACATTTAAAATTCAAACCAAAGTAGTATGAGCTGCAAAGTTCGGGAACTTGACTTGGGAATTTTCCTTAACGTGGCTTGAGGAGCAGAGTCAAGCCTTGAAAGAAATGAAGCTGTCGAAATCCATTGATACGATAGAAAGTGTCCTAGATCCAAGATCATTATCCACAAAGAAAGGAGTCTCTTGAAGTCAGTTGAGTTTAAAAAATTAAAATAAAAGTTCCATCATATACACAATGATAAATTGGTTTGAATTTTAAATGTATATTTTTATATATAAAAAATTTGTTAAGTGCTGCTTAAGGGTTTTTAAATTTATGGGATGGTTTCTTAAATTTAAATGTAATTCTTTGTATATATGATTTTATTGTATTTAGGGGATGGAAGGTTTTTTAATTGTATGTTAATTGGCCTAGTTAATTGAGTTTTAAATTCCTTATATATTTAAAACTGTATTTACGATAGAAATTGTTGTCAGTTTATCAACATTTATTTTTGTTTATATTAATTAAATTCTGTTGAAGTTAAAACGATTTTTTAAATTTAAATTTTTATATATATTTATATTCTTCAACGTTAAATATACCTTATAGGTAAATATAAACAAATTTAAAAATTAAATTACCATATACATTCGTATATAAGTTGACGATAGATTTTGGGCGCGATTAAATTTGAATTTGATGTTTCAAGATTTAACTTGGCCCAGATCCTGGACTGATATCAGGATATGGAACATTTTCTTTTATTAATATAAGAAATCTCTTTAATTCACCATCTATCATATATAACACTAACCCAGTTTTGTTTGTTTTCATTCTGGAAACGATGAATTATCTAATTAGCACCTGTGAAATTAATGCTAAATGCACATAGTATGTATGAAAACTGAATGTGTTCAGACTCTTATATTAATAAAACAGTAATAAACATTATAGGAGCAAAACCTTCCTTTCTATTCTTTGTTAAAATCTGTCAATTTTAGATGCTATGAATATTTTAAATTTTGATTTGACAGCTACAATAATGTCATCTATGTGAATATCTTTTTCAATGTATAAAAACTCTTTTTAATAATTATCTGGATACTTCTTATCGCACATTCATTAAATTTTTAATCAATTCTGCATTTTCATTGAGGTAATGAAAAGATGCAAGTAATGTATTTTGCTTAAAAAATTATTTATAATCATAAAACGGGGAAGGGGCAAAAACTTACGCATCAGTAAGACCTTCAAATACCATCTATGACTGTGCCTCATGGGCAAATTTTAAATTAAAATTTTAACTAGATTTAATTTTATTTTAAAAACTACTTTCAAAATTTTCTTCGCCAATGTCTTAATAAGTTTTCCAAAAACTTAAATGTAGTTTTTATTTATTTAATTTAGCATTAATTTTATAATTAAATAGAGAAAATTTATAATTATATGATATTATCTTTTAATTAAGATTTTGGATCCTCCAAATTGTAAGCTGTTAAAGACGTCATCATTTACATTCATTAAAAACTTCATTACGAGAAGAAATGATAACTTAAATAAAAAGAGGGATAAGATAATAAACAATATTTTTCTTATAAATTTTTATAATACAACGGTAGTTGCAGATAGTACAATTGCATTTTTGCAGTTAAGAATTCTCACTTATCAGTCAACAGCACAGTCAAGCGCTTTGTAGTGAAACGCTCTCACTTTCCCTGGTGCGTTGATGAAAACAATTTTCCAGCTGAATATTCACTTATGACATACCGTGTGTTTCAAAAGTTCCCGAACTGCCCCTTCTGTATGTAGGGAAAGCCTAACTTATGACAGCAAGAGTAATGTTCGGCCAACCACTAAAATAAACCATGTGCTGAAATAAATTACATAAAATCAGTTTTACATAGTGGCAGTCCTTCTCAAACGTATTTATTTTATTTTTACATTCCCAAAGGAAACGATACATGTAGGTTACACCATTTGCTCAAAGTGTTCACCGTTCACCTCTCGGCAATACACTAGTCAGTGCTCAACCGCACTGCAGGCATTGATTAGGATTGCCTGAGGAATATTTGCCATCACCTGCCTAAATCTTTCCTTCAGTTCGTTAATGATTGCAGGGCGTGTCTCGAAGACCCTGTGCTTAACATAGCCTCATAAGAAAAAGTCAAGCGGGGAAAGATCCGGGGATCGAGGCGGCCACTCAATGCTACCCCTTCTGCCAATCCAGCGGTCAGAGAATACTTCGTCCAGATACGGCGTACAGAGACGGCGTAATGGGGAGGATGGATCCTGTTGGCACCAGATGTCGTTTTCGCCTGCTGCCTCGGCAACAGCTGGACCAACATCGTCTTCTAACAGTTGAAGGTATTTAGGGCCATCCAGTGTTCCGTCAATGAAAAAAGGGCCTATGAGATTAGTACCCATACTGCCTGCCCAGACGTTTACTTTCTGAGGACGCTGGGTGTGGCCTTCACCCATCCAATGTGAATTGCAGTCGGACCAGTAACGGAAGTTGTGGTGATTTACCTCCCCATGCAAAGTGAACGTGCATTCGTCGGTGAAGCAAATACGACGGGATAGCGCAGCATCTGCATGGCATCTGTTTATCATTATCTCGCAAAATTGCTGATCATCATTATCTCACAAAACCGTCTGTCATTTCTTGATGAAATTGCATCTTGAACGGGTGGAACTTCAAACCATGCAAGATGCGCCACACATACGAGTGGCTGATTCGAAGGGCGTGTGCAACGGCGCACGTCGATTGTACGCCACAAGCCCCAATTGTTGCTACACTTCCTGTCTCTCGAAATTGTTTCATCAGAGTCGAAAGAGTACTTGTTGAAGGCTTCGGACGGTCAGGATGTCGGGCATGGAATTCTTCGACGGCATTGTGCAACGTCAAATCCCCTCTCCGCTCGTTCTTGCATACTGTGTTTCATTTGTTTGTCTTCACGCAATAAACGCTTTTTAAACTGTTACTGTACCGTTATAAGCTTAATACCGTATACCGTAGGTTTTATAAATAAAACTTCTAGTATTCTTTACTTTAACCTTTTATTTCACTCTCATATTCGCTTATTTGCATTTATGTAAAATAAATAGCGGGATTCGTAACGACTGGGAGCAACCATTAATTGAAAAAAAGAGGTTGAGAGACAGCAGCTCTTGTCTACCACGTTATGCAGGGAAAGTCATCTCCTGCGTTCGGGAACTTTTGAAACGCACGGTATATCCCAATTTTTTTACACAAAAAAAAATTTGAAAAATATACACGTTTTCGTAAAAATTTTACGGCATTTATTAAAACACATGGTTTTATTCACGTGTCCTCCAGTAGTCTATAAAAACTAGCATTGACCCACTGATGAGTCAGCCCTGCTTTTTAGGATGAATTTTAACACTTTCTGAACTTATACACGAGTATATACGGTATTCAAAACAAATCAGGAGAATTATCAAGAAAGCGAAGAGTGGCAATAAATTTGAATTTAATTTTAGATGCAAACATATAGACAAAATCATCATTTTCTACATTCTCAGTGACAAAGAAGGAGGCTTTGCCTTCGAAATGTTACTCCGAGATTAAAAATTATAAAAAAACGTTAATAAATTTTTATTATTGTAGAATGTTGTTTCTTGCTTTCCATTTTCTGCATTTAGGTGTCCACTCGTTTCTGGTCTTTATTAATTTATTTTATTTTGTTTAAGCTTGCCTAAATATAACAGTTGGTAAATATTTTATAAAAATGAATTTAAAGTAAGACTAACCGTATTTTCTTTCAATAATTTAAGTATCTTTCTATATCCTTTGAGTATCCTATTAAAAATGATATTGCGAAAAAAGTGTAACATGATTTTCATTTTAATACCTTTTAAAAAATTCATAGGAAAAAATTTAATTAAATACATATTTAGGCAATAATAGAATCCCCAGTCTTTTTCAGGTACTCCTATTCGTTCTTCAACTTAAGATTTTAATAAAATAAAAAAAGCACTTCAACCGACAATGGTGAAAAAGGGAGGAAGATACGATGGCTAAGCCTAACAATAGAGAGATAGAAGAGTTGGAAAATAAGTGACAGAATGACAAGGAGGGGAGAGTTAAGAGAAGAACGATGTGGGTAAAGTGGTTGGGTGGGAAGGTGGCGGAGAGGAAGGGAGGAAAAAAAGGGGAAAAACAACCCAAAACAGAGGAGTTGCATTGGCAAGAGCCGTTGAGGAGGTGGAGAGTGTGGGAGTTTGGGAGGGAAGAGAAAACTATTCCAGACGTGAAACTCATTTCAAGAAATGTGACAATTGAAATTGGCTGCTTTCACGAACTGACGTCATACGAACAATTTCTCCCATATCTAAATCTTACATCGCTTCGTAGGAATTTTTCCTAACCGATCGATTTATTTTTATCCAAAGGAATATAGAAAATAAGGCTTCACCCTTTTCTCTATTCTGCGAGCATTTGCGGAGGATAATTCAAAGCTATTAAACGATATCATCATTTATTTCATTTTCTTTTTAAAATTTATGGAAAGAAATCCGCATTCTAAACTATTTCATCCTCCTCTCCTTCTCCATGCACTTCCTGTTAAGTTTCTTCTTTCCTTTTCAGGTCATTTTCTATAAAAAGAATTTAGTTTGTATTCCACTGTGGATATCGTTTAAATGGAGATTTACATATAAATGATGTTTTTAACGATTCTCCTCTTCATCTTTTGAAACCCTAGATCTCGAATTTTAATGGAATCTGAGCTTTAGTTGAGTCTACAAAGGCTTCTTCAGTGTCAAAGTTTAATTATAACCACCCTGTAGGGTTTAGCAGAGCCCACATCTTTCTTCTTTCATTTTACATTCAAATTTTGAGAACCAATTAAAGTACGCGAACATTGCAAAGCACCTCTATGAGAGCCCAGGAAAGGGCTTATGGTGGAGGAAAAAGAAAGAAAAAAAAATTTAAACATGGTTTCAGTCTTTTAAGTACATAAAGCAGACAGGATCACGACGAGAAAACCGCGAATTTCAACCAGGGGCTTGCAAAATATATAAAGATTAAATAAAATTAATGTCATCTTGTATTTCTATTATCTTTCCTTTTGTCTATGATTTATCTCAGGTTTCCTTGGCCCACCAGAGACGTTCGTTTCGCCATCTTGTCACCAGTCGGCGCTGCAGGGGTTGAAACCTTTTCAACGGCCGGGGAGAGATGGAGGGGGGGGGGGGGGGAAAAGGGGGGGGGGTGTTGGTCCGGGGGCCCGGGGGACGGGGGTAAGGAATGATTTAGTGGTCGGCGCCGGGTCCACGCAATGGAAGAAGGAGGTAGGCAGGGAAACAGTGGCCGGCGATACTTCGTCTCCGGCTGACCTTAACGAAATACGGCTGTGATAAATTTAATCCAGTGTCTTCCTTTTCTGTATTTCATCAGTAACAACGAAAACAAGAGCCGTTTTAACAATGGAGAGAAAGAAAACGGCATCTTAACCTTAGCGAAATAAATTACTAGCTATGATCCCACAACGAAAGCATTTCCTTATTAATATATGATTTTTTCCACTTTATTTGCTGGTTTCTAACTTACAAAAAATTATGGTTTAAAAAACGCAAAAAATGTGACTTGTGAAATTTCTGATAGCCAAGTAAAACTTTTGTTAATACTTTTAACTTTATAAGCAAATTTAAAAATAAAAAAAACGTTCACTAGGTCACTTTTAAAAACTATCGAAATATTTAAAAGATTAATATAAGAAAAAATTAAATAAACAAGTACCAAAATTACAAAATCAACATCAAAGCTAAAACGCGATGCCAATGACCTATGAATTTATGTTCTAAATAAAAATATACTCAGAATTTTTTTAAACAAGAAAACAGGTAGTCATAAATATTATATTAGCATGAAATCTAAGAGATACGAGAGTTGAAGCATAAGTCATGGCAACTAATTTTTTTTGTGAGTATTCGACCGTGGATAAAAAATGTGAAATATACAGATGAAAGGACAAGGAATGGACGAAATATACGGACATTTAACAACACGACATCTTGCGCCTCATGTTTATTAAGGTTATTGACTACATGTTGATTACAGGTTTCATGTTCCAGAATTCCTGTTTCTAGGAAAGGTGAATTGTTAAAATTCAAAAGAATGGAAATTAAAAGAGTTGTTGAACTCCTCACAGGGCACTGTCATCTTAATAGACACATGACCTTAATTGGAGTTACAACTGATGCTACATGTAGAAGATGCCAAGAAGCAGAGGAAAGTTCAATTCGTGTTCTCTGCAGTTGTGTTAATCTATCACTTCTTAGATTTAAACACTTAGGGGATTGTATACTTCAACCTGCAGAAATTCAAAATGTTACTGGTCTACTAGTGAGACAGGGTTAATACAGGATATTGGGGATAGAACAATAGACTTGAGGTCGCAGTGCTTGGTTTCTTGATAACCACCGCTTTAAAATTCAATTCAATTCAATTCAATTCAATGTTCCAGAATAAGTAACAGAAAGCAAAATAGAGAATGGCTATTTTGATATATCGAGCATTGTTTGGGTGCTTCAGGGATTCTGTGAGCTATGCTGGTTGTAGCATGGCTACTTTAGGGTCACCCTTACCAGAAAGGTCATGGTTGAGAAGTGAGACGAAGAGTATCCAAACAAATATATATCTCATGATGTCTACGAATAAGAAAATTCATACTGCATCGGGTGTGGCGCAGGTTAAAGTCACCCGCGTTCGGGAGTTAGGCAGAGGCTCTCGTTCGAAAAATAAGCGACAGTCTCCCGGCTGTTATCTCGGAGCAATGCCTCCGAGAAGCCCCACCAGGGCACTCGCTATGCGCTTGGGGAAGCGGTCGGGGGCAGCGCATGCCTTTACCCAGGAGGAGAAACTGGTAAAGCGACAACGGGATCGGGTGCTGTCAATTGGCACTTGGAATGTATTCTCCATGACAGGAAAGGAATCAGAGTTAGTGGAGGAAGCCAAACGGTATCGACTGGATATCATAGGTATTACCTCTACGAAACGTCCGGGTTCTGGAACTGTGGACTTAGAAGGAGGGTGGAAGCTTTTCTACTCTGGTGTCGACCCTAACATGACTGCCCAGGCGGGAGTGGGGATATTCACAAGTCCCCGGCTGGCAGATTACGTTGCAGATTGGACCCCCTTAGGTGGAAGACTGTGTCTCCTGAGACTTCAGATAGGGAAACGGTCTCTCTCTCTATTCGTTGCATATGCTCCGAATGCAGTCACAGAGTACCCACTTTTTCTAGATGAAGTTGATGCTGCTCTTAGCAGGAGAGGGAGTGCAGATTCTGTCATCCTGATGGGCGACTTCAATGCACACGTAGGGGCTGATGACCAAACGTGGAAAGGCGTGATTGGGAGGAATGGTGACCCCGATTTAAATGCGAATGGGAGGTGCTTGTTGGATCTCTGTTGCAACAATGGACTTTCCATCACAAACACCTTCTTCCAGCACAGGGATGTCCATAAGTATACCTGGTACAGGGATGCAATGGACCAGAAGTCACTGATTGATTTTGTAATTGTTTCAGCTGACTTATTCCGATCAGTGTTGGATACTCGTGTGAGAAGAGGGGCAGAACTATCAACTGATCACCACCTTGTTGTCTGCACTTTGCGGTTCTCTGAATCCATGCCAACCAAGCGAAATACTAGGTTCAGACAAACTTGGCGCATCAAATGGGAGGCACTGGAGGATAGAGCTGTGAGGAAGACCTTTGCAGATAACATATCTTCAAGTTTCAAAGAACTTCCCAGTGATCGTGGTACTGTTGAAGAGGAGTGGCAGTTGTTTAAAACTGCTGTGATTACTTCGGCTGCATTGTGCTGTGGTCGTAAGCGGCTGAGTGTGGCGCAGGGCGGTGAGAAAAGGACTGCGTGGTGGAACGGTGAAGTCCAAGAAGCTGTCAAGGCAAAGAAGGAAGCCTATTTGCTATGGCTTGCAAATAAGTCAACTTCGAGCCGTGTGCGGTACACTGAGGCGCGAAAAGCAGCAGCAAAGACAGTATCAACAGCTAAAGCCAAGACCTGGGAGAAGTTCGGGGAGAAATTGGAGGCAGACTATGGTTCGGCAAACAAGGTGTTCTGGCAGACCGTGCGCCGCCTCCGTGGAAAGAAGTCTCTTTCATCACAAACTATTAAGAGTTCAGATGGGAGGCTTCTGAAAACGGAGGAGAGCGTATTGCATAGGTGGAAGGAATACTTTGCATCTCTTCTTAATCCGGTGACGACAACAACTGAGACATACGAGATGCACCTTGGAGCGGAGAATAGTCACGGTAGTATCACTGAAACAGAAGTCAGATGGGCAATTAAGTCCCTGAAGACTGGCAAAGCTGCAGGTGATGATGAAATCCGGTCCGAGATGTTAAAGGCCTTAAATCAGGATGGTATCCTGTGGCTGACTCGAGTGTGTCAGGTTGCTTGGATATCTGGACAGGCCCCTAAGCAATGGCAGACAGGAATTGTGATCCCTATCTTCAAAAAGGGAGACCAGAGAGATTGCAACAACTATCGAGGCATCTCTTTGCTCAGCATTCCTGGGAAAGTGTACGCTAAGTGTCTGGAGAAGAGAAGTCGGGAAATAGTCGACTCCAAACTGTCAGCAGTGTGGGGAGCAGTGTGGTTTCCGACCTGGCCGAAGCACGACGGATCACATCTTTGCTCTAAGGCAAATCTTTGAGAAATCCTGGGAGTATGCAAAAGAGGTCTACGCTTGCTTTGTGGACCTCGAAAAAGCATATGACAGAGTTCCTCGGGAGAAGCTCTGGCAAGTGTTGCAAGAGTATGGAGTGGATGGGCAATTACTGGTTGCTATCATGTCTCTGTACGAAAGCTCTGAGATGTGTGTCCGGATAAATGGCATTAAGTCAAGACCGTTCACCGTGGGTGTTGGACTCCGCCAAGGGTGCGTACTGTCGCCCATCTTGTTCATTATATTTATGGACTGGATAGACAGGGGCAGCCGAGGCGATGAGCGTGTTTGTGTGGGCGACTGCCTGGTGGAGAGGTTGCTCTTTGCTGACGACCTTGTCCTCCTTGGGTCTTCTCGCACGAACCTTCAGCATGCACTAGACCGGCTTGCAGCCAAATGTGAAGAAGCTGGGATGAAGATCAGTGTGGCTAAAACCGAGGTTCTGGTCCTTTCAAGACAGCCTGCTCAGTGCGCTCTCCATGTTAGTGGAGCCTCATTGAGACAGGTGGAGAAATTCAAGTATCTCGGGATTGCATTCACGAGTGATGGACGGCAGGAGAAAGAATTGGATGCTCGGATCGGTGCAGCAAGCTGTGTCAGACGTGAACTGTGGCGATCCGTGGTAACGAAACGCGAGCTGAGTAACAAAGCTAAGCTCTCCGTCTTCAAATCCATCTTTGTCCCCATTCTCACCTATGGTCATGAGGCTTGGGTAATGACCGAAAGAGTGCGATCGCGGGTACAAGCGGCCGAAATGAGATTTCTGAGAGGTGTTGCAGGTGTTACCCTACTAGATAGAGTGTACAGCAATACAATAAGGGAATCTTTAGGTGTTGAGCCGCTACTTCTCCGCATTGAGAGGTCTCAGTTGCGCTGGTATGGCCACGTGATTCGGATGCCGCAAACTAGTCTTCCTAGGCAGTTGTTATTTTCCAAGCCGGTGGGTAAGAGACCAAGGGGTCGGCCTAGAACCAGGTGGCTAGACTACCTGGAGAATCTGGGTTCGAGTCGCTTGGATATTACCAGGGAGGACATGCGCCTGATGGCGGAAGATCGCGATCGCTGGAGATCCTCCATAGGGCTGCTGCTAACCTAACGCGACCCTAACGGATAAGCGGGTTTGAAAAGTAAGTAAGTAAGTAAGTATTGTTCAGCTCGGGTTACATCCATCCTACACAGCGGTTGACTAAGAACTGATTTAACAGGAAATCGCAGAGCAATCTGTTGTTGTGGAAACATACTATGAATGTACGGCTTCCTTGAGAAACATGACACTTTGTGATAGCAGCTCTGAGAAAAAAATAGTTTCCCAACCGTCGTATATTTTTTTTTTATAAATTTTTATAACAAATCTTTATGAATTAGTCAATTTTTCAAAAGTTAAGGAACTATATTAAACCTATATGAAAAAATGGAAGAAAAAAATTCCGCGACCTGGATTCGAACTAGAGATCACAACTATCCAGCTCGTCGCCACTATCAATAAAACACTGCAGTACTAATTTATTGCTTTCTTGTGAGTTTCCATAAGCTTTCTGATGGTTTGGAAAGGAGGAATTCCCGATCTGCGAGCCGGATACATGCCTTATCATTGGGCCTCCACGTTGGCTACTTTGTAGTCTTGGAGATCGATTCGACGTACTGTATTCGCGGTGACTTAGTTGGTAGAGGTGACGAGCTGGATACTCGTGGTCCCTGATTAGAATCCAGGTCTCGGAATTTTTCCTTCCGTTTTTTTTATGTCATGTTAGACGTTAACTCCAATTCTAATTTATTACTTTCATTTGAAAGTTATTACCTTTAAAATTCCGTACTATTTAAGTCTAATATTCTTTCTTTTTAAAGGATAACTATCATCTCAGGAAGGTTAAGGGGTGATGCTGTGTTGTTGCTGTTATTGTTGTAATATTTGTTAATTTTTATCCCAGAAAGTTTCCCTAGAGTCTCTAAACTGTTTTTTTATATATCAATGAAAATATAAAAAAAAACAAGCTATAGACTGGTAACCCTTAAGATAGCATTGTGTAGGATATTTTCAAGTTCTCTGTTAGTGAAAATTCTTTTACAACGGATCATAAACTCTTTCGGGAAGTTTTTCTTTTATTAGGATTAAGAATATAGGAAAAATAAATAGAAATGTACGAGGTCGTCATAATTTATAAGTTTCTCCTCTTTTCCCTAATTTTAAAAAAAATTTTTAATCTGCTATTCCTTTACCTTAATCTTTCCTTTCATCAGTAACGTCTTCACAAGAAGACATTAGCCAAAAAATAATTAAATATATAATCACGGTATCTGCAAAACGGCATTGGAATCGCTTGAAGACATATTCAAGGCATTCGTAAGTGCTGCCAAGATTGTCGTAGCTAATAACGTGTTGCCCCATTCAACACCTCCTATAGAGAAAGCCTGCGGACAAAAGGTGTATACATTGTTACATCATCATCAAGCGGCTATTGTTATCGTATTTCTACCAATAATAAGCCCTAAATTTGGCCGCTTGATGATGTAACAATGTAAACGCCTTTGGTCCGCAGGCCTTCTCTCTAGGAGGTGTTGCCCCATTTTAGCATTATCTGTACTTACAGAAAAATGACTAAAATCGTGTTTTTATTATTATTATACGCTTTTATTTAACTTGACATTTCTGTTTGTTTGGGTCAAATCTTGTAATCAATATTAAACCAACTTCCCGAGAAGCTAGAGAGCTGAAACTTTGTACACATGCGCAGGACCGATGACAATGCATGTTAAAAATTTTCTTTTCAAATCGGTTCACTGTTTCGTGTTCTAATGGTACTAATTCATTACTACGTACTGTCCAATTGCCACAAAGAGGGTTAAATGTATCAGTTGTTTATTGTTACAAAATTATGCTATATTATTGACGAGATATTATAATAATAATTAAACATGATAAAAGCGTGGTTTTAAAAAAAAAAACCTTTTTACATAACTTATTATAAAATTAAACAAACATACATATGGACTTATAGATAATATAGACAGTATATAAATAATAATTACTAAACAATTTAGGTTTTTACAGTTATTCAGTATTTGCCAATGAAAGGTTAAGAGTAGATTAGTGAAAAAGTATTCTCTGCTTTTCACTTCTCCCATATGTACTAACATGAAATTTATCTAACATGCAGCCCAAAACACTGAACCAGATTAAAATTAAAATAAGAAATATAGATGTTGACAAAAGAATAAAAATATTTCAAATGCATAAGATTTAATTTTAAAATAAAAAACTCAAAGTTTTATTTGACGTTGTTTTAATGCATGGTCTGTAAGCATTATAAGCAAGAAAAAATTCTACAAATAGGATCCAGAATCCAGGGACCACATTCGCTTCTGTCTCTTCTAACTGGACGTTGAGCTGGATACGCGTTGTCCATGATCCGAATCCGTATTAATGTCTTTCCATTATGTTGGAGTATGAACTCCAATACTTTTTTATTAATTTCTTATGCGCAGCCGCATTTAAGCACAAGATGAGTATTTTCAACAATACGCGACTCGCACTTGTCTTTAAATGAAGTTATTGGCCTGTTGCTACTTCAGCTTATTCCATATGACTTAATATATTTTATGCAGAAAAATTTATGTTTCTCTCAACAAACTGTTTCACTGAAGAACAAACTGAAAGAAAAAGACTAACTAAATATGAACATAAGTTAGGCGCGTTTTAATGTACAGTACAATATTCACTAATGGGTGTAAAAATATTCTTTGAAAAAAATACGAAATCAGTTTAACCCCCCCCCCTACCCTCCGTTAGTTAGTACGAAGGGAAATCAGTAAGCAGGTTACAAATGATGATTTTAAAAATATTAATTGGGATAGGAATCTGAAACAAAGAGAGACTTGCACGTTATCTTCTTATTTCTCAACATAATTCCTGATGTTGTTAATGCATTTGTCCTATCGACTTGATAGTCTTTCCATGTCTTCTCGTTAGAAAACTGGGCTTTATTGCCTGAGTCAGTTTTGCACTCATTTTCAACTTCCTCGTCATTTGCTTTTTTCAGAGTGATTTTGACCTATCTGGTCCTTTCATGCTCCCTCGTCATGCACAACGCTAGCGGCCAAGATGGTTTTTGAATGGACCAGAGAGGTGAAAATGAAGTGCAAAAAAGCAAATCTAATGAGGAGGTATCGAAAGACTATTACATCGATAGGACAAATGCATCAGGAATTATGTCGAGAAATAAGAAGATAATAACGTGCAAATCTAGCTGTGTTTCAAATTTCTGTCCCAATTAGGTTTTCTTAAATCACCATTTGTAACTTACTGACTTCCCCTCGTGTTGCATCTGGAAAAATTATTTTTTCAAGTAATTCATCCAATTTAAATAAGCGGTGACTAGCTTTTACAGCAATAGGCACTGTTAGTTCATGGAAATCTATAAATAATCTAAAAAACTGGCCTTCTTTTCGACATTTCAAATCATTTCGCTGCACGATGCTAGATATGAGTTGTCATTATTTGTCAGCCTTAACTATCGTCATCGCAACAAGGCCGACGAGACTGGCAATGTGGGCCAACAATCTCGTCACAAAATACTCCTCGCTTATAAAAAGAAGGGTTAATTAATTTTTAAAAAAGATTAAAGGAGCTGTATTTTTCATCCAATTTTAATGGTTGATAAGCTGACGTGAAATTTATATATGATCGCAATTGAAGCCAATCAGCTCAGTTGTAGTCGATCTATTTCATTCGGATAGGTTAAACTGAATCAGCGCTGTTGCCTGAGTGAAACGTGCCTAAAAATTCTTAATGAATAACTCGCATCTTTATATTAAAGTATCTCTTACCTCACAATAATTTCTCTTGATGCACAATATCAAATGAAAGTTGAAATTTTTAAAAATAATTTTCATTCATGCTATTCTCGAATACTGTGAGCAGATATATATGTAGCAAAAGATTTGAGCAGGGAGCGAAATTTAACATGTAAGCCGTCATTGAATGGTTACATGTGAAAAATATGGCTATAGCGCGAGACGGATTCAGGTTAAATAGGCGATTCATAAATCGGAAAAAAAAATCAGTTTCCAATAAAATGATAAAGGAAGGCTTCCTTCAAATCGGATCTGCATTCGGAATCCAAAGTATATGTGTGTGGATTTCATTTCCTTGGCATCTCTTTTGGTCCGAATTGGATTTGGTGGTGGTGGCGTCGTCACATAAAAGAGCGCCTTTTCGTCCGCTCCTCCGCTTTAAGGCGCCGCTTTAACTGCTGGTCTACCACACGGAAATATCCCGAGTTTAAAAATAAATAGGAGGAGTTTTCAGCTGAGAAATAAGTAGAGAATAAATCGCCGGCATTGAAACGAAAATTATGTCCTGTCCAGATGGCTCCTTGCACCAAGAGGAATGGCCGTAGATCACGGTTGAGAAATTCCCATTATTATGTACCCTACCTCGGGGGAACTGTATGAAAATAAAAATATATATATAATAGTGGAACAGAAAATGATATCGAGTGCTTTTATGAAGAAGACATAAAAAGAACGAAAAAGGATAGTGGAAAGAATTTTTATTAAAAGAAAACTTTATTCTATTAAAAACCAAAAAAAAATATTAAAAAAAAAGAAAAGGAAAAGAGTACAATATTGTAAAACGTTAAAGATTTACTTGAAGAACGTAATCAAAAGCATGAAAACGTAAACTGAGATTCTTACTATCACGATGCAACGTAAAAACACAGATTGCAATGAAACGTAAAAAAAAACAAATAACAAAATTAAATAAATCGATGGGAAATGTGCTAATATGTTTATGTTTTTAGTCATAGTTATAAGATAATGTTTCATTTCATTTTAGTCCATTATAAAATTTTGCTAAATGATGTTAAACCAAATTTCAAATTCCAATGTCTTACTAATTAATTTCCAACTCCTAAATAATAAGTGAATTGAGTTTTAAGTTATATTGTAAATTTAATTAAGAATAACATAAATAATACTAAAATGATATAGTCAATGTACATTCAAAATTCAATAATCTATGATGTAACCATTTAACAATGTATGCTATTAATCAAATGAAAAGAGTATACAAGTTTTGATAATTTCTTCATAGCATTCAAAGTCGTTACCTTTAAACAACTGATTGATAACGTCTTGTTCCATAGGAAACATTATAACGTGCTTCTATTTGCATTCAAACCTCTCTTAACCAAGCATCAAAAGATACTGGCAAAACTTCAGTGATGATTGAAATCAGCAAAATTTATGTATATGATTTTAGAAATATTTTATTTTGATTCTTTTGTACGAAAATAATTCTGAACGAATATCATTTGCATAGGCTACAATGGGCCAACAGTTGGCAATATTCCAGGAGAGCAGCGTTTACACAAGAATAATGTAAGTTAACGCCTGTGAAAACGGTCTGTTTTTATCATGTTCTGTTGTCGAGAAATAAATTCTAGAGATTTAAGTCTTCGTGACTTTTGAAATGCCCTCTTTATTAATACGCTGCAATGCCCCACTTGATTATTAATGAGATAATTTGTCAAGAAGTAAGCATTTTAAGACACCTCTGCTTTATAAAGGCTAAAATATACTGCATCCACTTTCCGTATATGCTTATGTTCTATGTAAGCAGCTGGGTCCAAAAGCGGTTAATCAAAAGCGTTTATGTATTGTTAACTAAATCTTCAAAGGGACTAACATGCAGTTGGACATGTTTTGCTAGACTGATCAAATCATTAATATTCATATCCTTCTTGCACGTAATAGAACCGATATAAAAATAGTTCATAAAAAAACTAGAAATTAAGATAGAATATTTTATGAAATCCTTGGTATTCAATTAAATATTTTGGATGAATAAAATAAAATAATAAAACCATTCTAGCTGATGACCATAATGAGATCCAATGAGGAGCTTCCCTGTAAACCAACTGTTTTAAGCACTTGCATTACAGGGAAGCTCTCTATTGCTGTCACTATTGAAAGATGAATATTGCTTAGCAGTGATACGATTGAATAGCTTGACAAAAATTGATGGCATTCGTGTAAAAACAGATCAAAATTTTATCTAAATTCTAAATCATTAATAAATACAGGTTCAATGTGTTTTCTCAAAATTGTTGAAATCGATTGAGAACATTAAAAATATTCATTTTAATAAAATATTTTTTTCTCATTCTTTTATGTTTTGTTATGAAATATACAGGGTGATTTACAACGAGTGTAAAATACTCCGGCATTTTGTTAGGAAGGTCATGTTGAGCAAAAGATATATAAATATGGGGCGTATTCCAATTAGGTACAGAATTGCAACGGATGAAAGTTTTATTTGTATACAAGTGTCACATGAAGAAAGGCTAAATGAGCTGAGTAGAACGCAGTGGAAAATGAAGTCATGGAATTAAATAAAAATAAAAGAATGTCTATTTGGAAAATAATTGACTAAATCAAATGATAAATGGCTGAAGAAAAGCTGGTCAATAGCAATTCTTAACTAACATGTAATCATAATTCAATCAAACATGAATAATACAATGCATTAAAAGGGCAAATACACATAGCAACACAGATATTCACTTAATATCACAATTACTACCCTTTAGAAAAATGCATTCAAGAAACTATCAAGCGTTGGCAATTTATCGTTAATAATAACATCAATCACAATAACTAATTGTAATTATAAACAATGTAATTAGCAATGCAATTATTCAAGCAAGTAGCAAGGCTTGCTAATAACTAACTCACATTAAACACCAGACAATGCACGCATAAATCCCGTGTGCTAAAAAGTAGATACTTCGAATGTCACAAAACACATTGAACGTTTTGTTCAATTATTTCTAAATTTGAGTCAGTAATTTGAAGGCATAAAGCCGGAGTCCAGTCACAAATTCGTACAGCGTTAACTAGACTTTTAAATATAGACACATATCAAGTTACAAATTGCAAAATATTATAACTGTGTGGATATTTGAAAAAATTAAATTGAGTCCAGTAAATCCTTAGAAGCTATGCAATTCCTTATTTTCTAGAGCACTATAATATGAGATAATAAACAACGCATTCATTACAATAGTGATACATGGAAATTCAAACTTTTAACATGAATACTTAACACTGAATACACTCGTGTAAACACTAATTCCGCCTACACATAAAACTTTCTTAAGCATTGAACACACATAATTAGCATTAAGAAAGACGGAGAGTGATATGAAGCACTTCACACCACAGAGGAATAAGAAACAGAGGGGAAACTCCCTATAGCCGCAAGGGAAACTTTTCTGAGATCACAGGTGACGAAAGTCGACCAGTGAAATTTTCTTTAAAAACACTCCTGACTTCACGGCGCTACTGTCGGTTTAGTCTTAATTACGTCATTCTCCCTCAAAAGGATTGTTGGAGAGGCAAGTCATATATGACGTCAGATAAATATGTTGCTTAACGTTCTTTTCATCGAAATTATGTTAACAATTTAATTCAAGTTAATATGACAAACTATTTAGCGCTACTGTATCTTATCCTTGCATTGAGGTACGACTCCTGATTGGTTCTTTTCTTTCCTTTGTTATATTAATTAGAAGAAAAATATATCTCCCCTTCTACGATGCAAGGTGAATTTTCACAGATGAAAAGAAATTATTATTGCACTACAACGATTTCTTAGTGATGGTCTCTGATTAACACGAGGAACGGCGAGCTAATATAAACTGACATGAGTGATCACGTGACAATTTAAGAATTTTTCGTTTATATAAAACATTTTTATTTTTGAATACAAATTTATGTGTTTTAACATTATATAAAAATTAATACATAAACTGCGTTATTATTTTATTTATTATTTTCAAAATTGTGTCCTCACTAGCGCCACGAAACTAGTATTGAAAAATGACGTAGTAATTTCCAATCACGTGGTAGAGTTTCCCATCTGTTTCTCTTCATCTGTGCTTCACACATAGCAACACCTTGAATTCATATTAAAGTGAAACCTAGCTCATGGCGTAGGTAACCAAGCATGCTGAAAGGCCACAAACCCTTCGCTGAAGTGCCGTATCGGAGTTCTCTATACGAGAGCTCCGTAAAAGCCGCCTTAACCAAACGGACATTATTGCCCACAAATAAATAGGCACTTACTAAGTTATAGCTGCAGTCCACCACTGTTCTCCGGGACACTTTCGGGGGCTCGGGAAACCAAAGCTGCGACGTTGAATCGCCCGGCTGGCTTTCCTGCGACGTCACCGGCGAATTTTCCGCCCTCCTGGCTTCGCTGCACGACAGAGTTCTTTCTAACTGCGCAAATTGCGGTTTCGAAGAGCTCGCTGCTGCTGCGGCTGAAGACTCTCCTTTTTCGGTCAGTTTCCGGATTGTGAAACATATACGGTGGCTGCTACGAGTTCTCGTCGGCGGATCCCCTGATGATCGAGCTTCCTCGTTCGGAACTCGGACTCCAATTTTCCTCTCTCCTTCTCTTTTCTCGAACTCCGCGCTTAATTTCCCCGCTGCTCGCTGATTGGCCCGGGCGTGTTGATGTTTCAGATGACGATGTTGACGTCGCCCCGCTTTCCTCTCAGAGTGATAGAAAATGCGAGAGCGAAAGCGGGCAATCACGTCATTGGAATTCACGTTGGAGTTTGAATTCTGTGACAACAAGTAAATCCGTACATGTAGTTACTATTAAAAACGCAAAATACAGTCCATTAACAATTGTTACACCAATTTACGTGAACAGTTACCACAACGGATAACACAGGCCAACGATGAATAAACTTTGTAAATGAACTGGCTTATTCTTGTGGTTTTTAGTGTGCTAATTCGAATCTGCTTTCATGTTTTTTTCTATCATGTCACATTCCCAAGTTATGCACATAGAGGCTGCAATGTTAAAGTATCCTTATTGAAAAGTCAAGATAAGTATTATTTCAACATTATTAATTAAAATGTCCGATAGGAAATAAGTTTTAAAAGATGAAAGCTGAAATAGCGATAGATGCGTAGGAGTATAGGAAGCCATTCTTAGGTATGAGGTCGCTAACTCTCCCAATGATCTCAGCTTAAATTGAATCTGACTTTAAATAGTATACTCTCTTTTGCTTTTAAATTAAATGGTAATAATAAAATGATAGCATGTGTTTTGTTTACCTATTTGCTACTACATTATTAAACTTTGATCTGCTGTAATTCTATCCCTAATTGGAATACGCCCCATATTCATATGACATTTTTTGCTCAACCTGACCTTTCCAATAAAATGCCGGAGTATTTTACACTCGTTGTGATTCACCCTGTATACGTTTTACTTGTTATCTATAAAATTTCAAAGAGATTTGAAAAATTTAGCTGTGGATATGACTTTTTAAACAAAAAATACCAAAAAAAAAATATTTGTTTATAGCTTTTTAACAAATGGAAATTTTTTTCAAAAATATTTTGGGAATTTAAATACAGTGTACTCCATTAGGTACAGGGTGGTTATAAAATAAGTTCGCCTACTCAGAGCCCTCTAGAGCCCAACCTAATGAACCGATTGTGATGCAAATTGAAATGTAGGCTATTCAGACCAGGTGAAAATGTGGCGCTGTGGAATGACAAATGGAGATTTTAAAACTAGTTTTATTGCAATAACTAATCGAAAAGGGAAGGAAAATTTCTGTGACCTGGATTTGAACCAGAGACCATGTCTATCGCTGTCTATATCAACTGAGCTACCGCGGATATGAACCGCATTGCTGATACAAGATATCCCAACGAACTTCATTGAAGCCACCAGCAGCTCAATCGGTATAACAGGTAGCTCAGTTGGTAAGAGCGGTGCCAGCGATATGCATGGTTCCTGGTTCGAATCCAGGTCGCGGAATTTTTCCTTCCCTTTTCGATTTATTATTGTGATATGCTTGAAGAAGTTTCTTCAGTTTATTTATTACTTCTGCTCTAGTTTTATTGTTTTAAACAAGCAGGCAAGGTTTTTGTTTGATTACAGCATATGTTCAATATGTCCGCCGCCTAGGTCAATGCTTATGTTGGAAGCGTAGCACAGCATGACCAATTGTTGCATGAAGCGTTTCCCGGGGAATGTCTGAGACAAGTCGTCTAATGTTGACTTTCAGCTCAGGCACAGTCCGATCTTTCAAATATCCCCAGAGCCAAAAATCGCACGGGTTCAAATCCGGAGAAGGTGGAGGCCACGCATCTGGGAAAGTTCTAGAGATCACACGATCATCTCCAAAGTTGGCAAGAAGAGGTTCCTTCACTTGTCGACCAATATGAGGAGGAGCTCCATCTTGCATGAAGGCAGTAGTTTCCAAGCATCGTCGTTCTCGCAAGGCAGGAATCACATGCTGTGGAAGAAGTTCACAATACCGTGCACTTGTCACAGAACAACTTACAGCACCTCATTGTGTCACTTCCTCAAAGAAAAAGAGGCCTAGAAAATCTTGTATTTAAAAATTTCAGTTGGGAAATTTCGTATATTACAAGGGGCGTTCAAATTTGACCTGGACTTTATTTTTAATAAAATCAGGAAACTACAAAAAATACGCACCCCCCCCCCCACACACAGACACATCAGTTAAACTCGCAAAAAACTCTCCTTGCTTTACTACACATTTTTCCAGCGTTTTGGGAGCATCTGGATACCGGTTCTGTAGAAATCTTGAAGCTGATGTCGAAACCACGTCAGGACAGCCTTTTTTACTTCCTCATTGGAGCCGAACCTCTGCCCTCCCAAGAACTCTTTCAAAGGTACAAAAAGATGATAGTCTCAAGGGGAGAGAACAGGGCTGTATGGAGGATGTGGTAAGATGTCTCATTTGAGTTCCTTCAGTGTGTCCATAGTTAGTTTGGTTGTGTGTGGTTTGGCACTGTCTTGTAGAAAATAAACACCACTGGTAAGGGTCCTGGTCACTTTTTCTTTAGTGCCGGCTTCAGGAACGTTCTCAAAATGCCACAGTAATAGAGTGCATTTATGGTTCGACGTTTTTTCCAAAACATCGACATGAATGACATCCTTAATGTCCCAGAACACAGTTGCCATAACTTTCGTTGCCGACGGTGTCATCTTGAATTTCTTAGGTCGTGGTGAGTCAGTGTGTCGCCACTCCATTCTCGCACGCTTGCCACTCTGTAGTATGGCCATGAATCCATGTCTCGTCGGTGGTCACAACACGCCTTAGGAAGCTGTCACCTTCCCTGTCATATCGCTGCAGCTACATGGAACAGATTTCCACCCGGGTAATTTTGTGATCCTCGGCGAGTTGTTTAGGGAACCATCTGGCACAGATCTTGTTGAATTTCAGCTTATTGTGGATGATGGTCTCCACACTGCCAGTGCTGATGTTCCGTATTGAAGCCAATTTTCGGACTTGAATCCGCCTGTTGTCCCTTATCAGCTCATTTGTTCGTCCGAAGATGCCATCATTGACAGTAGTTGCTGGCCTAACCTTATGAGGTTCATTGCCCGTGGATTCTCGCCCACCTTCAAACTTTTGGCACCAAGCAAAGACGGATGATCGAGACAATCATGACTCGGTGAACTGTCTTACAGGTCTCTGATGAATTTCAGATGCTTTCACACCTTCGTTGTGGAGAAATTTGATGATTATTCGTTGTTCCACTTTGGTCGACACATCGCTGTCCACCATTTTTTTTTAACAAACATGAGTCATTCTGCACTTGCAAATAATGAAGTTTACCATCCCAATAATGAAGTTTACAAAAAAATAAAGTCCAGGTCAAATTTGAACACCCCTCGTATAAATATCCTCAAAGAAGCTAGCCTTGCTCATTAAGACTGTCATCACATGAGCTGTTTTGTTTTGTCGGTTAGTATTTAATTCGCTACTTTATTTGAGTATTTTTCGATTAAATTCTGCCAATTTAATTTTTGTGATATTATTTTATACATCAGGAAAAGTTAAAATAATTTCTGTTTAATTAGATCACTTATACTATCAGCACTCAGGTTCTTGAAAAGTGAAGTTATGGAAAACTCAGAAGATCTATGACCAAGAAAAAAAAGATATTGTATATCAAAATAAATCTTGAAAGCATAAATACTGTGTCATTATCTGAAAAGTTGAGAGGGGCTTTTTTAAATTCATTGTTTGAAATGAATAATTTACACACCTCTCTAAATTTTCATTAGTTTCTCAAGAATTTTGAAACCTAATTAAATTTTTATATGAAACAAAAAATCGTTTAAGAATGTATTACAAATTGTTTCCAATAAGATAAAAAACTCACATAAACCCAGGAATACCATTTGCGTCTTTTTTATCTGACACGAGTGCCAATCAGCCATGACACTTCAAGATTAATCTAATTTCACAGATCAAAAAGAACTTCTTTTCATTTTTTATTCTTAACTTCGCAACTATGAGTTTCATCATTTTTAGATTAGCAGTAAAATACATTCTTTTTTATACATTTCTTGGTACTGAAAATGCTGCAAAGTTTAGGTTTATGTCCTAAATGTCGAAAAAAACTTAAATGTAATCGTTCCTTTACTCGTAAAGTGTTTTATTTCGTCTTTGTAAAAATTTACCTAAAACATTAAACAGAGGGCTACTATAAATGATTCATTTATTTCAAAACACAATATTTTCCAAAGCATTACATATCAACACAGCCTACAGTTGATACATGAAAAGAAACGTAAACTCGAGTCGGTCTTTCTGTTGTCAATGATTTTCGAATTTTTTTATTTCGACGACTTCAGATTCGGATAGAGCATCAAAAAGTAATTAAAAGTTATAAAGGGCACATATGTCCCATCTATTCCGGATCATGATGGTTAAAATGCCAAGTTTTCCTCGCACATTAGAATTGTTCCACGTTTGCCCCTCTGTCTGCCATCCACACTGAACAGACAGGTATTTGAACACTCTAGACAATAAAATACTGCCTATTTTGTGGCGCTTTTATGGAACGGACCCATGTCTCTTTCAAGAGGACTATTCACCGTGCCATAAGGCAGTCATTGTAACTGCGCATGAAACTCTCCCTTTCTCTCTATTACTTCATGCTTGGTCGATTGGTGCCGCTTACACAGACAAAATCACACAAATTAGTGTCCTTAAGCCGCCGATACCACCGCCAAGTGCTTTGTATTATCTCCTGGTTCTTTTCTGTACTCTCTTCAGAATATATGCTGCCCTATACTAATAAATGTAGGCTATATCTCCCATATTCCATCATATTCCATCATTCATAATGTTTTCCTGTTTTGTCGCCATTTTGTAAAGGCACTGTACTCGTGCTACCAACTGGTGTATCACGATGCAAACTTGCTGAGGTACGGTTCTTTTCATGTATTAATTATATCTGCATGTGTAATACTTTGGAAAATACAGTCTTTTGAAATCTAATGAATCATTTATAGTAGCCCAGTAGTTACTGCAGTTTAGTGTAAGATATTAGATGCCAACGGTCATATTTCATTAATTTATAACCAATACCTTTAACTTTTTAATTCTCTATCATCCAGCAGTGATTTATTTATAAAGCGTTCACGCATCAATGAGGCTAAAGATTTTTATTGCATATCTCACTCTAAATGACATTTGTGCAAATGAATTGCAATCACAAAAACAGTTCACGCAAAGTTTTTGTTTTATTTTCTTCTTCATTTCTTGAAAAGGTTGCGCGCATGTGTTTTTTCCCTTCCTTTCCCAGTGACAATAGCGATCCAACAATCGTTGGATTAGATGAAAGAACTTAGCTCGGGTGAAAAATGACGTTTCTCCTTCCTAACTATTGAATTCCCTGCGAGCGTCCTTGCACACCTTCCAGACCCCCCTCCTTCCTCCTTCTTCCTTTGAAAATGAAATGGCGCACCCAATAAAACCACGTCGCTCGATATGTCACTCGACTTTGTTCCACTCCACGAAGGGGGAAGCAAACAAAGCAGAAAGTGCAAATATATAAATATATAAAAAATAAAAAAAGTCCTCTTAAGAAAACGCAACACAATCTTTGGTCGCCATCTAAATTATTCCTCCCCCTCTCCTGGTGGCACATTGCAATTTGCGTTTTGCTAAAGAACTTCGTAACAGAGAGAGAGAGTAACAGAAAAAAGAGGAGTTTAAAAAAGAAAGAACGAGCATCGTTCATTCAATTTCGGGCATCAATTTTCATATTTAAGAATTTCGTTCACAGCTGATCATGCGAACCATTTCGTTAAAAATGAATACATGAGATTTAGTTTTGCTGAGATTATTGTTATTCACTTTTGCCCGCCCCCACTTAACTTTTCAAGTACTTCACGAATATCCGAGGGAAAAAGGAAGAGAACATTAGCAATTTTTTCGACTGGTAATTTATATTCTGTCAAAGCAGTACCGCAATGGCTGGATTATTTTTTCAAAAAAAAAAAAGGATTAAAATATAACTTATTTTGCTGGTTATAATAAGCAATAAAAATGGAATATTTTAATAATAAATTACGTTTAAAATTCTTTATAACAAAAATGGTAAATAAAATTATAAATTTTAATAAATACAACAATATTGAATTAAAATAAGACTTCAAAAGTATATCAGCCTTCGCAAAAAAAAGTAAACAACAAAGCATGTTATTTTTTAAATTCTAAGGATTGTTCAAATGAAACAGATTGCGGTACAGCTGACAGAATGAGTAATTTGGCAAAAACAATACGCTTAGCAGCTTTTAGCTATGCCTCTACAAGTAGTACCATTTTGTTCAGGCAGCGGTCGGCAAGTTTCTGTATCACTTCCGCAAAGAAGCCGAGAGCCGAAACCATCCCTTTAAAGCTTTTTCAGCGGTCTGGAAATAGTCACGGACGGAGAAGTCCGGAACGTAAGAAGGATTTATACAGCGGCCGTTGGAAACCTTAAATTTGATTTCAAATCAGGAATCATGGATTCTCAAATGGTGAGAGCTTTGGAAAATATGCAGTCCAAGGAATCACCGAGACATTTTACAAAGCACAATATTTGCTGTGTGGTTCTTGGTTGTCATGTTGCAAAAGAGCTTTATGTGTGTTCTAAATGTAATGCAACAGTCTTCAGCACGGTCCTCAACATATCGATATGCTGTCAACGTGCCCGTTTTTAGTATTGGAGGTGATCGGCTGTTGTGGCACTATCTCAAATCATGAATTTACGTCGAGGAGCTGAGTGCTCCGATGAGTCACACACTTTCATTATCAATAGTTCCACTCTAAGAGTAATACAAGGATCCGTTCTTGGATCCTGACATTTGCTATAGCTACAGCCTGCACTTTCATTGGAGTTAAAAAGTTCTTTATTAAGCTACGTGACTGTGTATCCGCAAAAAATTTTGAAGTTTTGAAATTTTGACTTTGGAATACCTCAAAAACGATGTTTTTGTCATCAGTAATAAAACTGAGTTTAAAATCTAAGGGCATGACCTTTTACTTGTTTTCTGGAAAGAGGATGGGAGAAACTTCATACTAAAACGTAAAAGTTCATGATCTTTACATGTGGAACTTAATTTTGTCGATGAAGACTAAGAGATCTGGCTTTGAGACATTACTGTTCGACTTTTTGATGATCTTTAAGAAAAGTTATTAGAATAAGCCCTAATCAACGGTAACACAATCAAAAGAACTTGGGACTAATTAGTTATAAAATAGATCTGCTATCTCTTCTGTACTATAATATCAAAGTTTGAAAGAATACTTCTCAACACAATTTTAATTTTCAGCTCATCTAAGTTGCATATAATAACATCATACAAACAGCGTCCCGTAAAGACTCGATAACCTTAATCTACTATCAACTTACTTTAGAATCAATACTTCACATTGGTTATTAAAGAAAGTGACAAGTGCACTATGTATCTCAAGATATCCAGGATCATTCATTCGTTCATCAACTTCGTAAACTGTAGAATACAAAGCGTGATCTCCTGTGGCGTCACCATTTTCCTATAAACAAGAAACATCGGGCATTAAATGGAACTTCTAGGCGAGCTTTTAAAAGTTTGAACCTTCCTACATCCAATGATGTGCAGAATGTGTTTCTGTCTTTTACAATTTATTTGAAATAAATATTTGAAATCTGCTCCGTCTTTTTGAATAACCCTTTACAATTGGCGCATCTTGGCTGTTCTAAGTGGAAACCATTAAAAATGTAAGAGAACAATAAAAGCTGCTGCCATACAATGTGATTTTAGTAGTTCTCATCTTCATGGGAGAATTCTTCACAAACAAGGCGGAAACTTAAAAAGTTTTAAGGAACTAACAAAAAAAGTGAAAATTACACATTTATAATAAATTGACTTCCACATTTTTGGTGGTATATGATGCTTGCAAATTTTTGAAACCAACCAAGCAAATTGAATTTTAAAAGAGATATAAAATTTAAAATAATGACATTCACATATTATGTTTACGTCTATCACTATTTTGACTAAGAAATGACAGGTCTTGGTAAAAAATATTTCTTGCATTATTTGTTTTATAATAAATGTTACATAAAAGTTACATATTTAATGAAAATTTAATTTTCACTGATTGCATTTGAAAGTATAGATTTTCCTGTTGACCTTTATTAACATTTATAGAGCAACTATGCCGGTCGTTGCCCGGAGAAATTCAATATTCCGATATCAATAAATTCCTAACGAAGGGAACATCGGATATTCCTTCCGCTTAGTTTAAAGTCAAGGAAAAAGTTTGAGTTTCTTTAATATTTTGAAGGAGAAGGTGGTCTTTATTTCACTTTGGACCTTTAACTTTTGCAAAGTAATTAAGTGACTGAGGACAATGTACAATGATCGACTGAAAATCTAATATCTTTTCCTCGAATCTCTCATTGTTAATGCAAATATCATTTGAAAGAAATAAGGCTGTCTTGTGGGTGCTTAGCATTGTCGTTTATGCACAAGAAATCAACACTATCAACATTTGATTAATCTTCAACGAAAACACAGCGCCAAAAGCACAAAGTAGCCAGGAATTATAAACATTCTAAAGAAGAGGCTCATGGTCTTTAATGGGGAAAATGATCATTTCATATGTTCAAAATTGGATTATACCTGAATCTTCAGTAGAATTGTCGCTAATTGTGGTGGCGTGTAACTGAATATTTCAGCAAACGATTAGCGATTCACGTTATCAACCTTTTATATTACTTGAGTAACTTGTCCACATTCCTGAATGATATTTATAAAACATGTCCATTACTAATAAAAAGTGCTAAACAGTAAAAGCAAACCTGACATAAGAGGCCTCTGACGAATTGGACGAACTGACTGAAACAATATCAGAATTGTTGGTTATGCTTATATCTTAAAATTTCAAAAGAGAGTTAGTAAAATATAGTATTCAATGTTTCTGCACTGGAATATTGAACTATGGTAAAATATAGGATTCTAGTGCAGGAGGATTGAATGACGCCTGTAGTAAATTTAATGGAAATTAACTCGTTAACCATATAACTCTTTTTATTGTTGGAAAATCTGTTATTAAAGAAATAGGCGAAAGAAGTAATATTGGCCTTCGACAACGCCTCCTATAAAGAAAGCCTCGGCACTGAAACGTCATACATTGTTACATTATCATAAGTCGTCCTTTGTTAATCGTATTTCTACCACGGTCTATAGATATTCATGGTCATCGAGCTCCATTGTTAAAATGAAGCTAAAGTTTCTAGCTCCCGAAAGGGCGGGAACTCTATTGAAAAGTGGCGCTGCATGTACAATCGGCCCAACTGCGTCTGCAGCGCCGCCCTATCGGCAGATAGAAACTTTACTTTCATTTTCAGTTTCAATAAAAAACTCTATCGCAGATCACGGCCGGCCTTAGTGCGATCTATGCGGCATCTGACGCGATCTGTTTTCTTTAGCTTCTCGAAACAATGGAAAATGGCTGAAGCTCGATGACCATGAATATCTATAGACCGTGATTTCTACCAATATTAAGCCCTAAATTTGGATAACTTGTGATGATGTAACAATGTATGACGTTTCAGTGCCGAGGCTTTTTTTATAGGAGGTGTTGCCTAAGAGCGGCCAAAGAAATAATAATGGCCTCCGAAAAGGAGCAAATATCCTAAGGGGAGTCAAAGAAAGTTAAAAATACCATATCACTCTCTTCTCTGATAGCACTGTTAATCCTTATTCATTTGAAATTCAAAATTACCATTATTTCTATTCAACTCTTGAAAAATTTAATTTTTCGCTCTTCATATTTCATTTTCAGTGAATTTTTTAAGATAAGCATAACCTTAGTGCAAAATATATTTAGAAAAGAAACGAATCAAATAAATTAAGAAAACTTCATTGAAGGTCTATATTAAATTCACAAACTCAAATAGACATTCTTCAAAACCTATTGCGTCTAGCTATGAATTTTCGGTTATTTTCATTTTGCTGAATGGTATAAAAGTAAGTTTCTCTCTTTCCTGCACAGACAGTAAAAGAATCTAACAGCGCAAGCATGGCAAGATTTATTTGAGAGACATTATTCAAACAGATGGAGCAGATTTCAATATTTCAAATCAATAGTCGTTTAATATCTTCTATGAACTTTTTATTCCACTCATTAATTTGCTTATGAGAAGACGGCTATTTGTTCAACCTAAGCGGACTTTACGTGACTTGAAAAATGGATTCACACTTCTCAAACTGCAGCACACAAAAATGACTTCAGCTGTGGCGTCGCCGTTTTTTCTACAAACAAGTGCAGCTGTGTGGCAGTAAATAGAATTTCTGTCTTCTTCTATCTACAGGGATGCTATAAATGGTTCGTTCGATTTCAAAAGACTGTACAGTTATACCTTGGATATGCGCAAGGTTAAGTTCCAGAACCCGTCGCGAATGAGGAGGTTTTGCGGATGTTTGGAGTCACTAGAAATGGTAATGTATGCTTGTTTCTATAGTTAAAACCCTAAATATGACCCCCTAGTCATGCTCCCAAACACTTTAATTTCATTTAAACGTTAGCTTAATATACCGTGTGTTTCAAAAGTCTCGTGCCAAATGGATTAATTGATTGCTTTGAATTTGTAGGTGAAATAGTGAAGTAGAGGAATAATGCTGAAACCGGAACAACGTGTAGAGCTGACACTTCTTTGTGGAGATCACCACAGAACATCTCGAGAAGCTGCAGACAAATTTCATCGCCGGCACTCTGATATTCTCAAGCCCACCAGCTACGCTTTTACGAGTGACAGAAGAAAATTTGAATCGTGTGAGACATTGTCTTCGAGTGCATGGTGCACATTTTGAACATGAGCGATAAGCTTGCGAAACCGTGTGAATATAAAGCCAACATTCATAAACTTTTCATATGGCACGCGACTTTTGAGACACACGGTATTACTCTTATAAATAAAAAGAAATGTGCGAAAAAATCGCGGATGCAAAGAAGTTCAGTTCCAAAGAAATTTTCGCGGATCTGTGAATTCGCGAATCACAAAACGTGAATGTCCGAAGTCTGACTGTACTTTCCAAACTATTACATATACAGATATAATTGTTTCAGGAAAAGAACTGTAAACTCACCAAGTCTGCATGGTGGTACATCAGATGGCAGTCAACACTAGTATCAGGTCGTTGCATATCAAATGTCGGATTGCAGAGGTCATCTTTAATGGTCCTCTAGAATAGCACACCTTGCTATTCGAAATAACCCCCATTGCAATCCAAACATTGTTGCCAACGATTTGGCAGCTTCTAGAGCCCTCTCCGATAGAATTTATGGTCACGGGACTCAATAAACTCCCGGAATGCATTTTCGAAGTCTGCTTGGGTTAGGAATGTTTTCCTCCGGAGAAAATTGTCCAGGCTCTGGTAGTCGATAGGGGAGAGGTCCGAAGATTAAGGGGAGGTCTGGAAGCACCTTGTAGCCCAGAGCCTGTAGCGCCTGCACGGTCGTTCGTGCAACGTGCGGACGCGCGTTGTCATGCAGCAGAAGGACGCCTTTGCGATGCACAAGTGCAGGTTGTTTTGTTGCTGACACAGTTTTGTGTGAATACGATGCAGTTCACGACAGTAGGTCGCAGCGGTGATCGTCTCCCCCTGCTGCAGGAAGCTGTAATGTTCTACACCACGGATGTTCCACCCATAAGTTTTCCATAAGTTCATGTGGAAACCATTTGTCCTGCTTTTTCACCTTGCCGATGGTCATAAGGTGTCTACTGACAGTCGACGCTGATACGGCATGATCCCCTGCATGGTTCCGAACGGTTTTTGACGGCTCCTCTTCCACAGATCGCTTCAGAACAGCGTCATTCAACACATTGGGCGGTCTGCCGCGTAGCTCATTTCCCAGATCCGTCACTCCCACCCGGAATTTTCCGAACCAACGTTGGACAGTACGTTCGTTTATGGTGCCTACACCGAATACCTTATTGATGTTTCGAGAGGCGTTTGATGCAGTGTGATTCAACCTGAACTCTTAATGCATTATCACACGTAATTCGTAAGAAGTCATGACTATGTTCGCTTGGGTTCAAACGCTATTAAATATCATCGCAGACATGCAAATTTCAGGCAGCTGGTAGCTGATAGGGTTATCTTTGGGAATGTACCACTTTGTTATGGGTACTTGCTAGTAAACGTGGAAACCGTGCTGAAGCGCGGAACCCACCTCGAGATCCGACATTTGATATGCAACGACCTGATAGAATACAGGGACCGCATCAATGGTCCTGTGATGACCTTTGACAGGGGAAATGCTACAAACTTTATGAATCTAACTCCATCAAAGAATCGTAACTCACTATGTTTTCCTCAAACTTTACAAATATTCGATGTGTGTCCTTTGATCATACGACTCACATCCAAGCGATAGTAGAATTCGTTCCATACATTTTATAGCATTTCCCTGTCAATGATCATCTCAGCAACATTAATGTATTCCCTGAACTCCATCAGTGTTTGTTGACTGCCAACTGGTGTATCACGATGTAGACTTGGTCAGTTAACGGTATTTTTCACGTATCAATTATATCTGTTTGTGTAATACTTTTGAAAATCAAATGAATCATTCATAGTAACCCTATATTCTAATGAGATGCCGAATGTGTTTCTGTCTTTCGTAATTTATTTGAAATACATCTGTTTCATATTTAGGAATATCTCTTTATGGTATCATAGAAACATTAGCAAATGTTTCATAAAGAAATACACTGAGTGACCACCTGACATGTTTATGCAAGTGCGCGCACGGACGTCGCCATAATGTTGCTAGCGGGCCGGACCAATATAAAAAGGGAAGCTGAGTGTCGTCGACAACAGTAGACGTGTTCCATTCTTCAACTATGGGTAAACGACGCGATTTAACAGCCTTCGAACGCGGGATGATTGTAGGTGCCCGGAGCTATGGAGCGAGTATCAGCGAAACAGCAGCATTCGTGGGGTGCTCAAGAGCAGCAGTCGTTAAAGTATTTAAAGACTGGACGGTTAGCCAGAAGACGGGATCTGAACGTTCGCGTTGTGGCCATCCGTGGATGGTTGATGATCGGACAGAACGGAGACTGTCACGACCGGTAAAGGATAACAGAAGGGCAACTGTGCATCAAATCACTGCTGACCTTAATCAGGGGTCCTCCAGAACGGTCTCTGAATGCACTGTCCGCCGCACACTGCATCGCATGGGATACGGAAGCCGAAGACCTGTCCGCACACCTTTGCTGTCTGCAGCCAACAAGCGGAAACGACTCCAATTCGCTCAGGAGCACAAGGACTGGGCTATCGAGCAGTGGAAACAAATCATGTGGTCTGACGAGTCACGATTCCAGTTACATCATGCAGACGGCCGCGTGAGAATCTGGCGGAAACAGCACGAAAGCATGGACCCCGCATGCATGAGTACAACCCTTCAGGCCTGTGCGGGCAGTGTTATGGTCTGGGGAATGTTTTCCTGGCTTGCGTTGGGTCCGTTAATACGTGTTGAACAACGTCTGGATGGCACAGCATACCTCCGTATCGTCGCCAATCAAGTCCACCCTGTCATGTTGATGGCGTACCCCAATGGAGATGGCTACTTCCAGCAAGACAATGCGCCTTGCCATAGAGCTCGTATTGTGCAGGAGTGGTTCCAGGAACATGAGAGGGACTTTACCTTACTTCGGTGGCCCCCACAATCCCCATATCACACTCCAATTAAGCATTTGTGGGACGAAGTCGAACAAACCATCAGACGGCTGGATCCACCACCGTCCAATCTAGCACAACTAGACAGTGCTATCCTCCCACCACCTTCCAACATCTCGTGGAATCACCGCAGTATTAAAGGTAAAAGGTGGCCCAACGAGATACTGACAGGGTGGTCATAATAATATGCTCACTCAGTATTTTATCAATAATACATTATAAACGGCCGCTGTCAAAAGAAAGCATATTTAAATTGCATGTACTTTATATTCATAATAAATTAGTCAAAAAAGGTTTTATAAGTAATCTTTAAGTCTAATGAAATTTTAAAAGTAAAATTTTTCACTACCATTTTACCTTCTTTATGGAACAAAATTCACGCATATTAATTAATGGCTTATATTTTAGTAGTCCGTTATTTCCATATTACTGATTTTACGTCGAATACCTGCTTGTTGTGCTATCTGCGAGTACGTACATAAAGCTTTTTTAATCTTTATTGCCATTTCAAACAATATTACCTCGTTTGAATAGATCAAAATATTTTTTAAATCTAGTTTCTCTTCCCTCAAGGTTTAAATTAAATTCGCAATAAATTTCTTTCCCCATAACCCAAATCTAATAGTCCATTTTTTCCCATTTTTTATGCAGACATGCTTTATGAATATGCAATGCAGTAATAAAAGGCTTGAAGCCGGTTTCGAACAAGAACTGCAAGGTTTTTAGACGTAACTTGCCAAGGTAACTTTGTAAATTTCAAAATGAGAAAGAAAAACCGAATGACGATATAAAATTTCTTTTATTAGCTTTCCAATGCACTTGCTCTGCAGCTCTTCCATGTCTGGGTGGCGAAGTGAGGGAGAGAAAGGAAGAAAAAATACTGTAAAAAATAATAAGAAAATAAAGATTTTTATCTTCACGTTTTACGATGTTCGGTTACCCACAAAGTAACGCCGTCGACTTTTCCCAGATCTTCGAGGAAGAGGCAGAGGAAAAAAAAATTATATTAAAGTTACTGTCGGGTTTACTTCGCCTAAAATTATGACACACACAGCGATTATTTCAACAAAAATCTGTTTATTTTTTTCTTACTCGTGAATAAGTGAAACTTATTCGTTTGTAAATATTACATCACTTCTCGTGCAATTTACACGATCTACACGGCATTAAATCAATACGTAACTCTTTTTACTTCTCAAAGTAATCTCTAGAAAGCATTATCTCTAGAAACATTATCATGAATATAATTCAGGAGAAGATGAACTGGGTAATAAGTTCCTGTACACTGTCATCTTTTTATCTGGAGAAGAAGAAAACGATTTTTTTTTACCGAGGAATATCTGCTTTTATTCCATTTAGCCAATGATCGTACATTTTAAACTAATCTGCTTTCTGTTGTGACAATAAAAGAAAAGTTGGAGTCTGGCTTTATTCAAGAGAAGGAAAATGGAAGATTCTGGAACATTTACAACATGGAATATTTTTTCCTCGTCTGCGTTAGATTTTATTTCAAAAATTGCTATAAGCTAGCCTAAATTTTAATTTAACGTTAACATTTCCACATTTTTAACAAAAATGCTATGAAGAAGATTATAATTTATAATCAGGATGAGTTTGTAGAAGGATCAATCTAGTCGATTATTTTATTTTTTGGAGGTGTCATTCATTAATATTTAACATTGAACATTCCCATTTTTAAAGTAATTTACATATAGATTAATGCTTTTATCCAAATTTTTCTTGGAGGAGTTGAGAAAATTATAACATTCTCTGTGGCGCGGCCAAATTGTTTTGTGCGCTTTAGCATAGGGAACTTCGGCAACTTCTGAAAATTTCTTCTCTAGTGACATAAAAATCTCCACTAACTTTACTTATTTCAGGGGACTAATTACAAAATTTAATCAGAGATTATGTACGATATCACAATTTTAAACAACGAAGAAAAGAAGACATGTTTATTATACAAAGAACAAAGAATTAATCTATACTGTATAGGAGGTTGTAAATAAAAATAACGGTTAAAACGAAGACACCACAAATGGTGCTGCAGAAAGATGGAGGCGCGAGACTTCAATTGAGTGTAATGGAGCAAGCGGACTTATTTGAAATGTCGTCAAAATGAAGCTGTTTTAGTCACTACTCTAGACTAGGATGCAATTTTTGATAATGTGATATGCAGTTGTCGACGGTCTATCGAAAGGTGGTCCCTTTTCATATGAAATACGAAGATTATCCGTTCTCAGACTAAGCCCCACACGAAAGACATTGCCATAGACTTCTCGAATCCACGAAAGCATTCTTTCCATATTTACCACGAGAATTTTTGATCTTGATCAAGATCGTTCTTCCACTCTAAAAAAGATGATATCGGGCTTCACTATGGATAGGTACGCTTATTCTGCTAAACTCAGTCAAATTCGAATACGGACATCTATTGCTTTGCCGCGACATCTGTGCTGCACAATATAAATTCTCATATATACGCAGTAACCCTTGTATAATCAAATGTCCTGACTGACGAACTCACTCAAAAAAGACGCAGCCCATACTGCTGGTCCTGCTGTCTGCAGGAACATTAAACTCGGGGAGTATATTTCTTCCACGACTTAAGCACTCACTAGAATGTTTTTTATGTAGTTCCTTCAAATTACATTTTTTAATTATTTTTGAAATTCAGTTAAATTGCAGCTGAATGATATTTTTTTTCAACGAAAGCAGGCTGTGATGCCATTATTTGCTTTGCTGTCGGTTATATCTAAATGGGTTTTTGTGATTGATATGTGAAGAAGCAGCAAACAAAATTGAGTTGAAACAGAAAAAAGATGCAATCAATATCTTCAAAGATTTATTAAAGAAACCTTCATATACCCCTAAATCTGTATTTTTATCTGGTTGTGTGCTTATTGGGTAAGCAACAGCAAAGCAAACGATAGAAGGAGAGCAAAAATTATTGAAAAGATGATCTCCTGAAATGGGCGGATTGAGTAACCGACTCATGAAAAATGATTCAGGCTTCGTTTAAACCGGACCTGAGGTCGCTGAGGTTTGGTTCCTTTCCGACTATTGTATTTATTAGTTAATTAAAATTTAAATTGTTAGACAGGGCTGTGACATCAACACGGTTTAAAAGCGAAGCAAACTGAAAAAGGATCAAAAGATCAATAGAAACAACTGCTAAAAGAAACATCAAATTTATGAGAGACTAGAGTGCAAAAGTCAGAGACCTAAAGACAAAATAAAAAAAAACACACACAAAGTTAAAAGACATGAAAAGTGAACAGTGAAAAGGCCAGAGACCTGAGACAGAGCAGGAAAGACAAAGAAAGGTATGTGAAAAACAAACATTCGGTTTTGGCATGAAAAAATAAAAAAAAAAGCAACGCTTAGTTATAACGATTATAAGAGTGACCGTTGCTTTATGGCAATGGTATACCACCATTACTAGGCCTTTAAATGGAAAGAAAAAACAAGTGGAATGTGTTGTAGCAATGACAAAAATAATTTGGAGCTACTAAAAGGTTCGCAAGAAAAACTCCGAATATTGTGCACATAGATGCATTATAATATTAATACTCAGAAAAAATACAAAACTGCAAAACATATCAGACAAGGACGATGGGGTTTTTCAGATATTAAAAAAATTATACGGGGACAAATCAAAATAAGACAGAATAGAGAAAACAATAGTCAGAGTAACTGCCTGGAATTTATTTCATTTTTCAAAGTAATCTTCCTGTACATTCAGAGGCCTTTCATTGTGGCTTTCAAAAACTTGTCGTGACCGCTGTCGCAACCAAGGAATGACCTCTTGGGCAACGGCTGTATCTTCTTCGAAACGACGTCCATCCAGAGAGCAAATACAGCACGGGCTACGTTATCGATCTGTTGGTTGGTTTGGTTTGTTTGGTATTAGCGTCCTTTTCAACTGCTATGGTCATTTCAGGACGGCGTTATAGGGGCAGCAAATTTTGCCTCGCAAGGGTTCTTTAACGTGCAGTCGGCAAACGACTACACGGGACCAACGGCATTACTTCCATTCCCAAGGAAGGGCGTGATCTCACCTCGGCCGGGATCGAACCCACGTACTTATCGATCTGTGATACTTCTTCGTCATTAGATGAATTCCTGGAACTAATTGATCATGGCTTTCCGTAACATTTAGTTCTCACCATTCCCAGGACCCATTTTGCAACGCACCTCCTCCATGGGCAGTCATTTGGCCTATAGAAAACGCAAACTATGTGAGGCATGTTCCGCCATCTTTCACTGACTAACCGTAGGATATAAGAATACCGCCATCTACATGTGCTTCTAGGTTAGAAAGATGGTGTTCGGTATTTCGAATTTTGTGTCTTTTTTATTGACTTACCCACGTAATTAAGCAAGATATTATAAATTATTTTCTACCATTAACGAATTTTCTAGATGCTATTGTTCAGATGTTTCTTAATTTATATTTTAGATTTTCAAATAATCCAGTAGCAGATTTATAATCTGCAAACCAGTGGGAATCTGGCTAGAAATCTGTTAAAAACATCATTATCAGATTTGCGAAGCAGATTGCCACTTTTTTTTCCGAATTTTTTGATTTTGACTTCAGATTCGGATAGAGCATCGAAAAGTAAGTAAAACTTATAACATGTACAGGGTGTTGCAGATAAATAACAGGTACTCGATTGCAGGGGCCGGCTCGACATCAAATGATAATTGGGTAATTTTATCAAAAGCATGACAGTTTTGACATTCACCCCCCCTCCCCGACTGTGAAAACTGCTGGCTGCTGCAGGCCACCTTCATCTCCCTCCATTCTGCCAATTGATTGAGCCGCCCCCTGCAATCGAGCGGGAAGGCTTCCCGTTATACTGCCCTGTAGTTATCTGCAACACCCTGTACATATGTTCCATCTGTTCGGGAACATGGCCAAAATGGTGGTTAAAGTTAACAGTTTGGTCCTTCGAACCTAGTCATGGCATCATAATGTTTAATAGATAGGACACCACAATGTGCGCCCATGCTCCTGAACAGATAAGACATGTGTATCTATTATAACTTATACTTACTTTTTAATGCTCTATCCAAATTTGAAGTCAAAATCAAAAAATGCGAAAAAAAATTGGCAACAGAACGACCGACTTCGCGAAGAGAGTAGAGATGCTTTTAATTAACATCGTTATGGTAATGCATTCTCAAATGGACTCACAAGGGAACTCCAGATAGCGCGGCAGCCTTTTTTTTTGCGCGCAAGCACACCGTGGAAGCGATAGCGTTGCGCGGCAGTGAAGCGCCCCGGAAGTGCGCAGAGTTCGTAAAACATGGCGGAAAGAGGGGAAGCAAACTTGTTAGCGGCGATCGCCAAAGAATTGCAGTTAGAGCACTGTTATTAAGCATAAAATCTTAATTTTGCTGTACAATTATTCGTCTCGAAATAATTTATAAGATGAGGTAGGCATCCATGAATACTATTTTTATTTAAAATTATAAAGCACTGCGAAACATACCCCCTCACCAACGCAACGTATTACTCGACGTTGCACATGAAGTCAGCCCCGTGTTTGATTACCAAATTATTTAATAAAATGAAATAATAAATTAAGGAAATGGTTATTAATTCCTCTAGACATTTTTTACTGGAAGGCAATTAGCTAATTGTAATAATCTATTTTAAAAACTAAGTTTGTTTAGAAATTTGAGAAACCATTCAATTGCCATCTGCTGCTGTCTATTTCATCTGAATTGGATTCGTGCTTATTGCTGTCAGTAGTGGAAGAAAGAAGTTCCGTTAAGCGCATTAATACACCGCTTTAACAATGGAGTCCTTGTATGAATATATGTGCTCAAATTTTTTCGTTTTCGTGGTTTATTTTGAAAGAAACAAAAATCCGCACTCTCTTATTTTGCAAGCATCTATTGTAGCTTCAATTGAGTAACATATTTCAATTTCGTGGAAATCTGTGACATATATGTTCGAGGGATTCCCTTGTCAGTTCAATTTAACAACAGAAATGTTATTCTAAACCTTTAATTCCAGGTTGTTCAAGTGAAGCCTTTTGGAGCTCAAATTTCAATTTCTTTAACTTCAAAATGTCATTTTCACATTCCTGATATTTGTTTGTTCATCTCAAAATATTATTAAAATTTCATAATAAATAATTTTTGCTAGAATTAATTTGGCATTATTTTCTACTAAGAGGACATTATTACAATATCAACTTGCCTCAACATGAGAGACATTAAGACATCTTGACATTTAAAATTTACAATGATTGAGCATGATTATTGGCCAATTAAAGAAAAACAAAACAATAAACTGTTATTTCAAACTGTTCTGGAATTTCTAAAGTTTTACAACAAAATTAGAAAAATAAAAACTGAAAGATGTATCAACGATTCCTGGTATCCCCTATCTCAAAAATATTTCATTTTAGCAAACATTCATTGTCATATGATTAGTTTTGTTAATGTAATATCCCCCACACACACACGCAAGATGAAGACATTCTGAGGGAAATTAGATGCTTGCTGTCCATTTGGATTCTTTAAAGGTTCCGCAGCTAAACTTTTAATAATTCTGGGTCATTCGAAACTCCAATTCATTCTTTAAAAGTCTTAGTGAGTGTAGACAAAGTCTTTTTCAATGAACTTTTTAATGAAGACATGGTCTGTCTGAAAAGGTAAAAACTCCTAACTTATCAAAATAAATAGAATCGCAAAATCTCATGAAAAGTAGAGACTCTTAGGATTCTCAAATATTAACGAAGGCGGAGGCTTAATGTCGGGCGAAAACAGTGCTAACGGTGACGAATGAGGCGAACTTGAGCAGGTTCAGGCGCCACTTTTTCATTCTCATTATCCCTGACAGACACCGGCAAAAGAGATGTTTCTACGTGACGTACATTGCGAGGACAGTTTAAAATAGCGCCTCCTTTTCCACCCACCCGTCAGACGGGGTATATATCCCCCCATCCTCCTCCTCCTCCTCCTTTTCTTCCCTCCTGCATTTTTTTCCTTCCATTTTTACAACATAAACGATTCTCGTAAGCAAAGTGATTACACCGTGGCACGGCTTCTCTCTTCTGAATGTGTCACGGACAACATTTACAGAGTGTAAACACGAATGTAACACCCGCGTTTTGGAGCTACTACAATATTTAAGCGTGTGAGCAAAGCGATAACTTATGAAATATTCTACCCGCTGCATCACCCCTGCTGAAAATGGCGCAGATTCAAGTCCGTGAATTTAAAGTTGGAGATTTTCTTTTCTGAAGAATCAGCCATTGAATTCCTTTTCGTGAGGGAGAGATTAGTGAAAATATAACATAAAACTCTCGAAAAAAAAAAAGTGATAATAGAATCACTCAAAGTATAACCGCAATTATTTCACTTTTATTAGCATTTAACATTAGGAAGTAAAAAAATTAAAAAATATAACATTTCATGGCTTATTTAAAAGCTGGTTTATTTAAAATATAAAAGGGATTTATTTACAGATTAAATATCAATAGTAACGAAGCGAAGCATTACAGAGTCATTTTTTAATGATATTCCGAAGAGTTGTACCCTCTATATTGGTAAATACATTTTAAAAGAAACATTTTTAAAGGCTGAGACAAATTGTTAGTGGCCTTTCAGTGATAAGAATATCGACGCCGGATATCAGGGCCCTTATCATAAATATTTTTGACCATCGGTAGAAGCGAAATATTTATTAGTGGCATTATCACTCGACAGTGACACTAAATCCCACTTCGTACATTTGGCCAATGGCAATGTCAGCGATTTGGGTGGCGACGCATTTTGGCCGTTAGTCTATTTGCATTGGCGGCATTCCAAAAATATATTTCCACTTTTGATGCATTATAAGATGTTGAGTGAAATTTTATAATTTTACATTTTATCCTAGGAGTTTTCGCTTTGTTACTTAAAATTTTTGTTCAGACAGATCTTCTGCAATGACATTTTATGTATGCAAATATTCACATGTACGAAGGTCAGGTTAAAAGAAATCTCTGTAGGCATTAATATGTTCTTTTGTCATTACTTGCAAAGCGAAGGATTCCATCTCCTTGTTCCGAAGCTGTTGGCGAAAATAAATCTTCCATCGTTATGCATACATACAACTTTCGATCCGACAGTCGTACGGAGAAAAGTATATTGCAAACGCCAAAAATTAGAAATTCGTTCAATAATAGAAGTTCATCGAAAATATATGGATGACAGGAAAAGAATTTATGAATATCAGGATGCGAACAAGTGAAGGACATCTCATAATTTGTGACAATTATATAATGGATATCGTCCTTGTAGTTGCATTCGATGCTGAGATTATTGCTAGAGGCGATTCATTCTGCACTCATTTGGCGTGCTCTGTGCATTCTTTCTAACACTCTCTTAGCCAGTAGCTAACGGAATAAAATAGTGAATATTGTTATTAAACCTAAAACATGTTCTGAATATTTTTAACAAAAATATTAATTTATTTTGCACATTAAAAAAGATTTCTTATTAAGACTATCAAACGATGAAGGACTACGAACATTATCTTATTACGGATTTTACCATGGATTATTGGTAACTTAAGAAGGGAGGATAAATTGTCGCTGAAGACTAAGGATAAATAAAATAAAAATGTTTATCAATTGGCTTAATGCTGGCTGAGTGTCCCTTTCATTCTTATTTATTGGTTTTGTCTTTTTCATATTCTCCACATTTTTTTGACGTAGAAAATTGAAACTCGGAACGTAGCTTATCATAGGCATGCCCTGCTTCAGTATTTAGTTTGGTTTTGATTACCCCACTAGGGTCGAAATTACGGGGGTGGGAGTTAGAGGGGACCAAGTGATCTACGTGGTCTTTGAACTCAGGGCTTCTGCTATTTTCCTATTCGCCTCGTGCAACTGTGACTTAGCTACCATCGAGCGGATTTTTTCTTCCTCATTCTATGGGAGACGGGGTAGTTTTCATACATAGAATTAGTGTGACGATTGACGATAATGCTAAGAAAGTATGAGTTCTAATACAAATTGTTGTGTTGTTGAATGCGGAAATACTTATAAGAAGTGTCCCAAGGGAACAATTTTCTATTCCTTTCCAAAAAGAAAATGTTTTGTTCACCAACGTGAAGCATGGATAAGAGCTTCTGGCCTTTCTTCTGAGAAACAAAATGAGAAAGCAATGTATTAAGGCCTTTCAACTGGAATCCTCGAGGATCCAGTCTTAATCAAAAGCAATTGGGATGAAAACTGTTCTTTAATGTGATTAGAAATTTAAAGAAATATAGTTTTCTTTCTTAAAGGTAATATTGTACAAAACCTGATGGATAGTGTTGCAGAAATTTGTAAGCATGTGAATAAAAATCAACATATGATCAATTAGGAGAAGTTAAAAATCTTAAATTTGGAAAAAAGTGATATGAATAAAAAATAAATAAATAAAAGAAATCTATCATATCATGAAAAACAAAAAATGCATAGCAAAAACCTCGATTCATTTAGATAAAAAATGATGTTACTTAATACATAATTTACGCAGTATTTTGCAAACGTAAAATGTTCATTTTTTCATTAATTTTTTCTATTACATTGAAAACATGTTTACTTTCATCAAGCTTCTGGCCTTTCTTATTCGTTTCCAAACGAGATATATTTGAAGAAACACTCTGAAAACCGTAATGAATAACTTTGTCCATTGCATCAACTACAACATGCCTCAACTATCAAGCTACTGGCTGAAACAAGTCCTACATGATAACTTCTCAAATAACTGCACTTTATTATTATGCCGCAATACTGATAAATTTCTGATTTTTTTAGATGAGAAATACTGGCTGAAACCATAAAAATACATAAAAAATATTTTTATTGTTTATTGTGAACGTTAAAGAATACTGTATGCTAATAAATACACTTTATAAGCATTAAAATTGTGTTAGACACCCTGTATTTCCTTGTAGAGAGGAAGAAGTCGATTTTAATAATGTTTGAAGATACAAGTAAATTCTACGGAATCTGTTTAATTTCATTGTAAAAATTTAGAACCCACCCCAATCATTGCCCATTTAGTGTGAACCATTAGGTCTAGAGAAAACTTTTAGGTTCATAATTGATTGTCTGCAGAATTACCTCAGTCAGAAGGATAAGGAATTATATTTTCCTTCGAGTGGAGCTTCCTTATTAGCACAAGAGCAAGCAATGTAGCTTAACTGCTGTGGGCAATTTTCTTTTTTTTTCAGATGGATTATTCTCTGGGACAAACTGTCCATTGAAATTAAGTTTAGTATGTAGGATACTATAACTAGTGCATCATAAACTATCTTAACGAATAGCTAATCTTCGTCCTTCTCCTCGATGCCATGCAAGATTACATTGCAATTTTATACGTAAAACGCTATTCTATTATCATTGTTTTCACGTATCAGGTTCGAAAGATTAGTTTAAGTAATTGAAAATTGTTTTTATTTTTTCATTTATTTCATTAATATAAAATTTCCTAAAATTAATTAATATGTTATTTTTGCATAATGAATTCTTTCTAGATTGAATGGAAATCAAAATGCTTGTTTGTCATTACCGATTTAACCGAGTGTCATTGCAAAAACCCGAAATATTAAATAACTTATTCTACGCCATTTCCACTTATACGTTTATTTCTATGCATCTAAATTAGATGATCTAATGATTACAATCAAATTCTTTTGGTGAATATTCTTGTGTTATTAAAAAAAATAAATTAACTTCGCTATAACATTCTTTTCTAAAGTTATTTCGAAATTTAACATTCTTTTGTATTTCAATATTTTGTATTTCAAAATTAACAATATTATAACAGAATAAATATTTATCAGAAAACTCATTACTATATTTCCCCCAGCTCTACCGTGTATTAATCAGCTCTCTCTTTAATAATTCATTTTTAGTTTGGCTATCCTTATAATTACAATGGAGTTTTAAACAACGCCTAACAGGACAGGAGTAGCACAGTCGATCAATGACTTCATACGCGAATTAAAATAACTAATGAAGGGATTTTTTTAAAAACAAAAAGCTTTTAAACTAGTTAATAATTTACAGTGTAATTAACGGATGTATTGTATGAATCAACTGGCTCCATTCATTATGCATAATCAATCATCCTGTATGCACTTCATAACTAAGTAACGTGAATCGATCTTTTTTAGAAAAACAGTTATATAAACTAAATTGATATTACGGTTAAAAACAAAGATGAACAGTGAATTGATTTTATTCTTCCTTGAATAAATATTACCTGGGAAAAATTTAATTCACCTGACCAACGCTCATTTATTTTGGTGTTCGATTTTGTTCACCTAACTCATCCTACTCCTTTCGTGTTACTACTTTTTTATTGTTATTTTTTAGATTTTTTTTTACTTTCTTCTTCAATTTCTTTTATCTGTTCTATCCTTTCATTCTTCCTCTTGGCCGCACGATTTTTCTCGCTACCTCCCTCTCTTCGTCCATAGTTGGACTATTCCATTCGGACCACGAAGAAAGAGAGAGAGAGAGAGAGAGAGAGAGAGAGAGAGAGAGAGAGAGAGCAAGGGAAGCCAGTGACCGTCGCCCGCCCGCCTCTCTCTCCCTATGACTCATCTCGACCTAATGGGAAACTGTCGTATGTGGAGACACTTGCAACGACCTGCGTAATGAATGGAGAGAAAAAAAAATATATCCTCCGCTTTATTGTCGCGCTCTCTTATTTGCCACACGTGATTTCATCCGGGAACTGTGGGTCGCTCGTGCTGTCCAATTATTAATGAGCTTTGTCTACGGCACAATCATTAAAACTCAATGCGCGCCCCCTGGGGAGGATGAGAGAAAGAGAGAGAGAGAGAGAGAGAGAGAGAGAGAGAGAGAGAGTTGGGCTTTCCAGACATTCGAATTTAAAGGGGCTATTCATTTCACTGTCACTTTGAAAAGCACATTAAAAAAAAGAGAGATTTAATAATTATTCCTTTCTAGAGATTTTCTTAGAGAACAATATTTTCTTGCCCCTCTGAAGTATTTATTTTGTACTAAGTCCATTTCAAAGTTACGAAGTGACAAACAAAGTTAAGGGGAAATAATAGAATTCTGGATGTACTTCATTAGGACGGCTTCCAAGTTTACTGTTCATCTAATTTTAATTAGTCTCTTTTTATTTATAATTTAAAGGGAATTTTCATGCAAATTTTATAAGTCTTGATAAATTAAGATCATATATGATTTTATGCCTATATTTTCACGTAATTGTTGTGGATGTTAAAAGAATTTATTAAGCTTAAGCTATATATATTAAATTCAATAAGAATTTTTTTTCAGTTGCAGATAAGTCTTGGCAATATGGCACAATTGAAACAAGTATCCTCATTTGCATAAAACTAATTACACGATAAGATCCAAAATGTTTTGAAATACTCTACGTATACAGCACAACGCGAGTAAACAAGATATCATTTTTGTTAATTTTAACAAATTAAAAAAAAACCCTTAATTTAAAAAAAATACATTTTCTAGTAAATTACCAGGCTTATCTAAGATTGCAGTGAGCCATTCTAAGTTATGTCAATAAGAAATTTATGTAAAAAATTTTTAATTTATTTTAATTTTTACAGCAGCTTTCCTAAAATACCATCTCAAAAATGATTTTCTCACAACACCGCCTTCTAAAAAATCTATACCTTTCTGCATACTAAAGCTACAGACCAGTAACTGCAAAATGTAAAATTCTCTCTATAATTACATTGTATGTAGCAGATATGCTACAAACCATAAAAACTAATTATTCAGAAAATACTTATGAAAATTTTTTTCTTTATTATTTTCCCGTAAGATCAACTTTACTATTCGCATATTTTTCATAGCGTTAAAAGAATCACGCAGTAAGGGTTAACAGACCTTTAAAGTAACTGAAAAGGCGGTTCTGGTCGTAAAACTGTCTTTTTTAATTCTAAATAAAATTGGAGATCCAAATTAGCTATTTCGATGATTTCACAATATACAGACAGCGCTGTCATCAATCTAGTAATATTAATGCTTAGGTGCTTGAAACAAAGGAAAGACCTTTGTGCCGTCGTTTTCAAACTATTTTCCCATTTTTCCTTCATCTTGTTTTCATTCATTTTATCTAACGCTGGAGCCAATTTAATGCTATTCAATGTTTTCCCCGCCTCACTTACCGACACGTAGTGGCCCTCTTTTGCGTATCACACTTTCATATCTAGATCACATTAAGAGCATCAAGATTGTCGCTATATGCAATTTCGCCAAAGTAGAAAACCTCTTGCTATCCTAAAAAGTAGGAAATATTTGCAAAATATGTTTGAAATAGTCTTGCAAGCTTTTATTTCCAAAACAAATACTAATAAGATTCATTAAATTTTAAGATTCTATTAAATTTCAAATGCATCTCAGATATGTTCTTTAGAAAAATTCAGTATCGGTCAAACTGAATATTTCTGAAGTCGCCTTATTACAAGCTTGCATTTAAAAAAAATTGAATTCCCGAAACGTGGTGAATTTTGGAGGTAGGAAAATAAAGTTTTGATTGACAATAAATTAGGTTTTCCTTCAGACATTGCTGCCTCTAAGCAACATCCAATAATGAATGGTCCTTCTTGCCTGGCAGCTTCTGCCCTTAATCATATTTCTTGTTTAGCTAATTTATTCAATCATTCTGGATTGATAGGTTTACGGATGTGAATCAAGAATTAAGTAAGTTAGGGTGGTTTTATTTAATTTTTTAAAGAAGAGTAGAGACTAAAGGCTCAAAGTAATTAAGTTATAAGTGTCTCACTGTTAGAGAAACTATCCTTCCGTACATTCTTAGGGTTTCGTCTCTCTTTAGGACTTTCTAAATTTTCTGTATTTCTCTGGGCAGAAAAATTAAAACGCATGAAAAAAACCTTATTCTAAATAATTATATGAAGTGCCTGTTTTTTTTTATTGAGAATGCACCATATCAAAACGATTAGGAGAAACTTTAGAACGGAAACCGTCATAGCCAATTGATAGTGACTTGGTTTGGTTTATTCGAAATTTTGGCGTCGATTACTAATGTCATTTTGCTCCTTTTACACCAGTTATATCTGTACGCAGCCCGGGACAAACAGAAACATCCATGCCCACGGCGGGATTCGAACCCACGACCAGACAGACTCGAGAACTAGAAAGCCTACGCCCTAGCTCTCTCGGCCACCTGACCGGCTGATAGTGACTTAGTGTAGTCTATGGCCTATACCATTGTAAATTACAAACTAATTTAAGGAAATTTTAGTTTTGTCAACGTGAAATTTAAGCTTTCATACTCAAGTCAAGGGTATTATTAATAAAGCGACATAAGTTGGAGAACATCTATAGCGGAAAGTACAAAATTCGGCAGGGGAACTAATCAGGACATGGCAGGAATGATTCCGCAAAAACAATTCTTTACCTGCAATAGGAGAAATGTGACGTTGTGCTGTATAAGAAAGTTAAAATGATACAGAAATGAATTACAAAGACTAAACTGAAAGAAACTTTCAAGCACAATATGTCACGCTCCCCCCTCGTTGCGAGGACGTAGGTTACATACAAAGCGGCTACAGGTTGTGGAGCACAAATTCTATCCCTTGCGCAACATTCTCGACAACCGAAGATAACATGTCGAAAGGAATGTTCATCCCAAACAAGGTAATCGGACACTTTCGATTTTAGACGTTTTGTCGAATATTTAGAAAAATACTTGACGAATTATCCTGAAACTTCAGGGGTGTAAAGAGCATGTTATACCTCATATATTTCAGCGAAGGTTTTTTTTTCCCGAAGACAAATAGAGGTCTAGCAACTTAGTGAACCAAAACAATTATGTTTGGGATCGCCCTGTAAAAAATAATGCTTGAAATGCATTGTAGCTGTAGCATATGATTAGGAGGCTTCTTTTACTTATGCGTGTTCATTTGTATGAGAAATATTCATGGAGATATAAAGGTGTCTTTAAAAAGTCGAAATGTTTTCTTAAGTTTTTTGTTTATAACATGCAGGGTTTTCAACCCAATGCAATGTCATTTTCAGGATACTTGACAAACTACAGTACAGACAACACCCTGCAATATTGACTTCGTATTGACTTCATTGAAGAACTATTGACTTCGTATTGACTTCATATCAGCGTAAGAAGAAGTTGATACTGGTGTCTGTTCCAAAATAAAAATTTGGAGAAAACCCTTATCGCTTTGTTTATTTTTGAGAGCAACTAAAATTTAACTCATTCTATCTTTTTGAATTTTCACGATATTTGCTTGGGCTTTTTATGAGAGTAGCTCTATACATTTGGCTAATAAATTATGCAAGATACAATTTGGTAACGCTTGCGCATGAGCAGCTAAACATTATTTAGTAAAAATGCTCTTATTTCATCAAATATTTAATATTTTTATATTCTGATTGCAGGATGTTGTCTCTACTGTAGTTTGTCAAGTTTTCTAAAAATGGCATTGAATTGGGTTGAAAATCCTGCGTGTTAGAAACAAAAAACTTACGAAAACATTTCAATTTTTTTAAAGAAATCTTTATATCTCCATGAATATACATGCTATTCTCATCCAAATGAACACAGATAAGTAAAAGAAGCCTCATAAGCATATGCTACAGCTACAATGCATTTCAAACATTATTTTTTACAGGGTGATCCCAAACATAATTGTTTTTGTTCACTCTGTTGCTAGACCTCTATTTGTCTTCGGAAAAAACTTTCGCTGAAATATATGAGGTGTGTCATGCTCTTTACACCCCTGAAGTTTCAGGATAGTTCGTCAAGTATTTTTCTAGATATTCGTCAAAATGTCTAAAATCGAAAGTGTCCGATTACTTTTGGGTAGATAGTGTATGTCACCGATGATTTGTATTGGAAACCTTTAATACATTTTATGCTAATTATTGTCGACTTATTTCTTCTATCGGTGACATTTGCAACAGCAGAAATTTTTCGCGGATTTCTTCGTTTTATGTCTTCATTAATACTGCCATTTCGGTTGATAGATAGGCTCCAAATTTTGCTAGTTTAAAACAAAACGCCTTGTATATATTCAGAGGCTGGACAAAATAATGAAGATAATTCGTCAAGTAAAGAGAACCTTAAGAGGTAGAAGACGCACCAAATGATTGTAGGCTAGAGGAATTTTTATACAGTTATAGAAGTCATTCAATAATTCTTGAGAAAGGAGGATTGGGAGTACAGACCAATAGACTAGAGTGATGCATTGATGTTGAAGTCTTGCAAATGCGCTGGCCAGGTGAAGTAATTCACCCTGTTTGTAAGACTTTTCACATCAGGACTGAACATTACCAGCGACATGGGTCGCATCATTGTCACTTTGGAAAATGTTATCTTCTGCGGAAAAAATATCAGCGTCATGGGGTGGATCTGGTTGCCCAAAACCTTGTCTTTCAATATGATATTAGGACTATAAAAACCACAATATGGGCCCCCATCATGACGTGATTTCCATCTTGCCTCACCGTTGAGTCAGAATTATAATCTTCTTTTTTAGGCGTTTTCCATAAACCTTTCTAGTGGTGAGGAACAGTGTGTAGGACGCCTTGTCGGATCACATGACATGCTTCCACTCATGAGCAAAGAGAATTTCGTAACAGTCGTTTTTTCTTTTATATGTCACTATGTATTTAATGTCCCTCTGTCATTCCGTTTACATTTTCATTCATTACAGTTTCTAGCAGAAATTTGCCTTTAACAATTTATGATGTCCTGATTTTCGATACCGCAGTTTCTCGATAACCTAAGAAATAGATGTTTGTAGTGAATGCATTGTCTAGATGGGCACCAGCAATTAGCCCTCGTTAGAATTTGATAAGATCGAAGATAATGCTCAACTACCAAACAGCAACCTGATTAAGGACCGGTTCTACCAACCTCGGATAAATCCTCAGATAGCTATCTAAGGTTTAAACTTAAACCCGGTATACTGCTTAAGTTGCGTTCTACCAACATTTTTTATCCCTCGGATAACTTTATCTGAAGTATAGAGCACAAGCAATGTAAGGCGCAGTTTGATTGGTCAGTTTGATATTTAGTGCTTCCATCTATCGTGAAAAAACAAAAGTATTCATTCCAGTCAGTGCATAGCCTATAATGATAAGAGAAAGCCCTATATCGTGGAAAAAAACAAAAGTTTTCCAGTCAGTGTTGATGTTAAAATGCGGCACGTCAGAAAAAACAAACGCGAAAAACAAATTCAGCTGGAGAACTCAGACCTCAGAGACGCAAAACTTCCGTTTCGTTTCTCCTTTTGGGGGCTATGTTGTCGATCTAATCTGCTGTTCACTTGCACCCTAAAACTTATTCCTACCGTCGTAGTTTAAAATGACAAATTATATAACACGAAATACTATGGTTTTGAAGGCTTTTTCAAATCGAAGCGGACCGGAAGTACCGCCATTAACACTCGTAAATTTGAGCGAAACGATTCACTATCCGAAGAATAAAGTTGCTCTCCGATCTCTAGAGAAACGTATAACTTTATCAGGATATCTTTAGTTTATCCTGGCGTTTATCTGAGGATGGTAGAACATCGTTTTGACTTATCTGAGCTTTATTCTAGTACTTATTCTATCTGAGGATTTATCCGAGGTTGGTAGAACCGGCCCTAAAAGAATGTAATGATACTTACAAGGGAATCCCTCGAACATGTATGTCATAGATTTCCACCAAATTGAAATATGTTACTCAATTGAAGCTACAATAGATGCTTGCAAAATAAGAGAGTGCGAAATTTTGTTTCTTTCAAAATAAACCACGAAAACGAAAAAATTTGAGCAAACATATTCATACAAGGACTCCATTGTTAAAGCGGTGTATGTTTATTAATGCGCTTAACGGAACTTCTTTCTTCCACCACTCACAGCCGAGGCTTCCGAGCATAGAGAGTGTCTATTTAATATATCTATGCTTCCGAGATTATACAGGCTGACCCATATCATGAAAAAAGTGGCGACAATAAAGATGGCGAAAAGAGGCAAAATTACCCGGGTAACCATTGCCATCTGTTGTCACAACTCCAAAATAGCCGCCATCTTCTAAACAAATCAGAAACTTATTAACTTGAATTCTAAAGATTATCTTATATCAACGAAATAAACATGTTTAATTCTCGTTCAAGGAAGGTTTTAATGGGTTTAATCAAGGCTTCGTGCTTATATTACATATAAAAATCTGGGAGATAATGCCTATTTTGGTTTTATGAACCCAGATGGCAATGGTTACCCGGGTAATTTTGCCTTTTTATTGTCCCCATATTTGTCACCAGTTTTTCATGATATGGGTTAGCCTGTATAATCTCGGAAGCCTCGTCACAGCAATAAACACGAATCCATTTCAGATGAAATAGACAGCAGCAGACGACAATTGAATGGCTTCTCAAGTTTCTAAACAAACTTAGTTTTTAAAAATAGATTATTACAATTAGCTAATTGCCTTTCAGTAAAAAATGTCTATAGTAATTAATAACCATTTCCTTAATTTATTATTTCATTTTATTAAGTAATTCGGTAATCAAACACGGGGCTGGCTTCATGTGCAACGTCGAGTAATACGTTGCGGTGGTAAGGGGGGTATGTAATCGCGGTGGATTATAATTTTAAATAAAAATAGTATTCATGGATGCTTACCTCATCTTATAAGTTATATCCAAAAGAATAATCATACAGCAAAATTAAGGTTTTATGCTTAATAACAGTGCTCTAACTGCAATTCTTTGGCGACCGCTGCTAACGAGTTTGCTTTTCCTTCTTACCGCCATGTTTGTTGAACTCTGCGCACTTCCGGAGCGCTCCACTGCCGCGCAATGCTAACGCTTCTACGGTGTGCTTGCGCGCAAAAAAAAAAAATGCTATGTGGGGTTCCCTTGTTATAAAATGATCTGTTAGTGGCGAGGGAGAAAACCGCGACATTGATATCAGACAGAACTATCAAGGGGTGCTTCCATTGCTTTGTCCAACCCTTGAATTTAGTGTCAACAATGTAACTGCACAGTTAGTTTACTCGATTTTACTCACCAAGTGACTTTGTGAAATAAAATTTCCATCCAAATTGTATTATCCATTTCTTCGTCATATCGTGAATTCATAACGACACTTCAGTGAACGAGAAGAAACGAGGGAAGTTAAATATCAAGTTATAGAAAATTTTTGACAAGAAATAAATTTCTTTCCATAAATATTCGCGTCTTGATTCAATTTACAAATATGTTTCAAACATATCAGTCCGTCATAGTCTCCGACATGAAAACACTTAACATTAAAAATAAAATATTAATGAACGAAACAATAACCCGTCCAAAGAATAAACTGACAACGATGAAATAAAAAAAAGAAGTCTCGCGAATACCGATCAATAAAACTGCATATTTAACAGTATCAAACGAACGCACTTTTTAAAAAAATATTAAAAATTGAATAAAAAAAATCAAATGTTTTTCTTCAAAAAGGGGTCCATGGAAGTTTCCCTAAAAAGTAATGATTAGAATTAAGATTTTGAGACTATTCAGGTCACATGATAATTCGTAGGTCATGACAGTCTGCCCGCATATACTCTCAGAAAGATTGGAAATCTGATTGAGAGAGTCAACGCTATTAGGTCGAGTGATCATCCAGTTAATTACATCAAACAGTGGCTTATAACTGACACCAACTTTCGTCAAGTTACGACAAGTTCGAGGTCAAACAAATTGTGTCTTCCTTTGTTGCATGTCAATTTCCGTACAATTCAATTCATTTACGTAACAGACAATTAACATTGCGTAATCTGGCTGTTAATTGTCCATCTCCTGTCTGCATCATGCATGTTAAACATTTTAAGTACTCAAATTGGACGATAACAACAATTTATTTTTAAACTGATTTATTATTGTTTATCCAAATGTCGATGCAAAATAATAACAATAATAATAATAATAATTTTCACCGTACTTGATCATTTACAGATTACCTAGAGAGCTAGCCCCAAATTTTCAAAATCATTGAGGAAATGTGATCGAAAATTCTCTCCTCTGTCCATTGGCTGCCCAGCCAAAGGCTTACCAAGTCAATTGCATTCATCATCAAATTTAACAGAAACCAACATAAAAAAAAATTTATGCACAATGGGAAATTGGAAAATAATTGACCATCCTATGATCATGAAAACTTAACGTCATTTCATGCAGTTCGGAGAAACAATTTTGACAAATTTCGTCCCATTTTCTATCGATTACAAATTATACCGCTCGCTCAAAACAGGAAATTCATATTTAATATGATAGATAATAGATACTTCAATCACTCGATAAAACAGCTCGTAAACGTTTAGATTAAGCCAATCTACCACAATCCAAAAATAATTTCAAGATCAAAGAGAACGATGTGAATTGTTGCATATCGTCGATTGGTAATCAAGAAGAGTGCAAAAAATACCGAATTCTAAATTTAGCTTATTTATTATGACAAAGTATATAACATTTGTGTTCGTAACTTTAAATTTCTATTCTACCTTCAGTATCAATAATAATTTCATTACAACCTTCATCGTAAAAGTTGCGTGACACAAGACTATATCAATAATGTTTCCCCCTCGAATAATTTTAAACTTATCATGAATAGTTTTTAATGATGTTATTATTGTGAATGTTTAGAATGAGGAGGAAGTTTTGAATTTACAAAACTAAAGAATAGCCCATTATGGTTCGTGTAAACATTTGTAAATGCAGATGTCAGTATATATCCTGATGTCAAATTACAAACTTCTGCTTAAGACTTAATCCACTGCTACCTTCTAGTACTTAATGGACAGGAGTCTCAAAACGGAAATGAAATATGCCGCTCATAATTTAAAAGGATTAATGTGCCCTGAATATTTAATCCACTTAAAATTTATTATACTTCCTTAAAATTATCTGCTTGCTCTAAAGGGAACTATTTCTTTCTATTGATTATTCATCAACTTTTGAAATTATTCTGAGTGAAGCGAAGTATACAAATAAATAGAAATAAGAAGTAGATTTACATTAGGCTTTGTAAGACATTACTAAACCATGCATTGCTATTTCATGCGTTTTTCTTTAGCAAGTATTCGCTTCTAAATACGAACCAGTTTGAAAGAGTTATTTAACTTCCATACTATTTGAGTAAATGTTTTGAAGGCTGAAAGCAAATATTAACCCTTTAAATTCTCGTATTTAAATAGTTAATATATCACCATTTCTTTTATGTTTAAATGCAGAATCTAGATCCTGAACACGCATAGATCATTAAAATTAATAATAAAACGAAAAACTAAACAAAACTTTTTCCATGTTTTAATTGGTAAGTTTTCCAATTACATAGACTATATACATGATTCCATCATCAAAAGTATTGGGACACCAATCTCTTGGAAGAACGGCTTTGTAATAACAATTAGTACGAGTAAGTAATTACCCGGTCCATTTTTCCTGTATGACAACGGCGACGCGTACTTTCAGGTAATTTCCGGCAGGTTTCAAACTAAACACTTCCTCTCTTGCAAGGCTGCTGCTAAGGTCCGTCTCAAAAGTATAGAGACTTTCGTAAATTAAAGAAAACTTTCCATACGAGGATGTCACATGAAAACAAAAAATATACACATTTTATTCGCATACTGAATAACATAATCCTAGAATTTCAGGAGAAATTTATTTTTCGTTCATTGAAAAAAAAAATAAATCAACATTTTATTACAAAAAAGGTGTCTCAAAAGTATAGAGACTTGCCAAGAAAACTTGCTTTTAAAACTAAATACTGTTCCCATTACGCTGGATTAGTTTAAATACACGATCTTTCATCGATGTGATTAGATTAGGTGTTGAAGCAGATCTGGTGAGAGGATTGTACCAGCATGTCTCAATTGCATCCTGCAACTCCACAACAGTCGAAAACTGTCGCCCATTTGCATAAACAGTGCGTGTCATGATGCCCCATAGATTTTCTATTGGGTTTAAATCGGGGCTTCTCGCTGGCCACTTCATGACGGTTAAATTGTTTGCATCGAACCATTCCTTTGTTGCCTGTGATCTATGAATGCTGGCATTGTCTTGTTGGGAAATGCCTTTTTCTTCAACCAGATTCTGCAGAAATGGCAACAAATGAACAACTTAAAGTCTCTTGATATTTCAGAGAATTTTGCCTTCCAGAAAGAATCGCTAAACTCGTAGTACCATTGAACGCAAAGCCTACCCAAACCATCACACCTCCACCTCCTTGTTGTCTGCTGTAAAATGCCTCCGGTTCTCGTCTCATATCATGCCAGTAGTAAGCATTACCGTCCGGCCCATCTAAATTCCACTTTTTTTCATCGGAAAAATCACTTGAAGCCATTCATCAGTCCAGGACATATGCTCCTTGGCCCACTGCAATCGTGCAATCTTGTGCTGGTGTGTCAGCGGTGGTCGTTTCCGTTTTTTTAGAGTACACTAAGTTGCCAGCTTTGATCCGTCGGTGAACAGTGTCTTTGGATACATTGCACACAAATTCATGTGATATCTCTCTCAATGACAGTTTTCCAGTGGTAGCCAGGCGAATGATCCTGCGAAATTACTTTGTGGACCACAGACTTGGATCTTCCAATTTTCTTGCATATTTGTTGAACTGTGCTGCCTGAGACCTTCAGCAACCGAATTTCACTGATCTCATCTTGAGTGAGGTCTCTTCCACGTGGCATTTTTAAAATTGACAATTTCATTCATTCACATACAGTTTAAATAACCGATTTAATGTAAAACTTTAACATTTGCTTTAAAACATTTGCATATTGGTCTATACCGACTCTCTTTCGAGGGAAGTCTCTATACTTTTGAGACACCTTTTTTGTAATAAAATGTTGATTTGTTTTGTTTTTTTCAATGAACGAAAAATAAATTTCTCCTGAAATTCTAGGATTATGTTATTTAGTATGCGAATAAAATGTGTATATTTTTTGTTTTCATGTGACATCCTCGTATGGAAAGTTTCTTTAATTTACGAAAGTCTCAAGTCTTTTGAGACGGACCTTAGAGATGAGAACGATGGCTATCGTTGTGTTCGAGTTAGAATTCGCCGCTCCAGTTCATCCCTGGTTCTCTATGAGATTAAGATCAAGACTCTGAGCAAGCCACTCGAAAAATTCCACCTTATTTTCAAGAAACCAGCCATGCACACTCCGTGCTTTGTGACAGAGAGCTCGTTCGTACAGATGGTTGGTAGATAAGTGTACTCATTTTTTCCTCTTTTTTTCTTCAAGAAATGCCATCTCACCACCACCGATTCTGTTCCATATGCGAGTAACGAACCTGTATATTTACTTTGCATCAAAATCGTAAATGGTGCAGCGGAATTTCATGCCACATCTTTTGACAGATTTTCCAAAGTTCCTCAATAGTTTGCGATCATCACTCACTATGCTCTCTTTAACAGCCTTAGAAAATCCATAAGAAATCCATCGGTGATGGGTTGAGAGATTCTATGTGAAAATGGGAATAACCTTATCCAGTTTCATATGCCTTCCTGTCGTAGGAGCGTATCGAAGATCTTGCGGCATGGTTCAATGTCGATCCATATGGATTCAGATCTATAACTCCCAACACTGTACTTATGAGAGATATCTTAAACAGACAATGAGTCTTCTGGAAGCACGCTACATTGACTTTGGGTTTACTGCGTACATGGTGGATTTTCTGTCCTTAGCCAGCCACCCCATGAAGTCTTTGGAAACTATTCTTTTTATTCATAAAAGAATGGCGCGGCTTTTGTCTCTTGTTTCATTAGAAAATTACACATGGTTTAATGATACCATCCTTCACAAAAAATCATGGACTAACACAATCTTTCGATTGTTCTGGTATGTATCCGAGCATCGTTACACGCGGCATGCGTCCAGTGTCCGGTAAGCTAGGAATCAGGTCAGCGTTCATAAAATTTTCTGAATAGTGTCATCTGCCAGAGAAAATGTTGTTTAGATATTGGCGAAAACTATTACATGTATGATAGAAGCGGGCTGGAACTCCGTCATGCTAAAAACCACATGGCTGTCGTAATTTCAATGGTAAATCTTGTGCAAAGACGGACTGTTGGTCCCGCCGAAACTGCAAATAAGTGGACAATGAGGCCAAGTAGATGGTCACCCAGAATACCACCTTGAGCATGATGCAAATCTGTTGCTGGTAATGGGATTCGACCACTTTGTAGGTTCTCCCAAGCTCACAGATGACGTTTTGTGGAAATTGATAACGCCAGTCCTAGCGAAGGTTGATTCATCCTTAAAAAGATTGATGACGGATGTGCCATCTATCGCGGAACATATGCATTTCCAGACATACGTGAATAGGACCTTCTTGATCTTTATTCTTCCAAGAATCATCTTCCTAAAGGTTATCTTTTGGTACTATATTGTGTACAGTCATAGTAAACCTGTCCACGAATTCGTTTTTGCACTTAGCCCAAGCATTTGCTAACTCCGAAATATAATATTTAAAAAGAATTTTTTCTCTTTTACAGGGTGAGGCATTATCTTGAGATATCTCGGATAACTAAACATTGTACGAAAAAATGTCTAAAATCAAAAGTTCATTAGTTAAAAAATTACACCCCGCCCCCTTGTGAGTGGGGCTGGGGGGAGGGGGTAACATTGAAATCTTAAATAGCAACCCATATTTTTAATGGGATATTCAGACTGTACATAATATTCGAGAAATGTTTTATTCTTGGTGTTCTTCAATTGATCCAAACGTTTAGGTGATAGAGGCCCTGAAAGTGTAGAACTTTTAAAGTTTTGAACCCAATTTCATCGATGAAGACAAAGAAATAGAGAGTGGGTCTTACAGACATTCCTATTCTACTTTTTAATGGTCTTTAAGAATCCGAAGTCAGAATTTCAAAAATTCAAAATTTTTTAGTGCACAAATAAACTTTTGGGGGCAGCGGTCCTATGGAGACAGAGTCTATGCATGTGTAGTTTCCGAGATATTCAGTTGTCTCAAGATACAGGGCGTTTCTGAATGATCTGTACAAACTTTCAGGATTGTTGCAGGGACCAAATAAGCATAAAATGTCATATGAATATGGGGTCGAAAATGCTTCCTTTTAGAGTTATAACGATTTGAAACTGTCCTACAGTAGGCGATATTAACGTTAAAGCGTATAGGAGTTGCAAACTGTGTTTTATTTATTTGGTATAACAAGACAACATACTTGTTGTCAAAGACAAAGGCTCAAAATGGACTCTAGTTCTTTGAATTGTCGTAAGTTTTCTTCTACTAAAGAACACTATCAAACTGTTATAACTCTAGAAAGAAGCGTTTTCGATTTCATGTTCTTTTGGTCCCTAGAACGCATCCTAAAAAATTTGTACAGACCATAGACCTAGATGATATACCGATTTCATATTCATTCCCTGCCTCGTAAATTTCAACCGGCGAGTAGAAAATTGCTCAGCGAGTTCGATTTTCTTATGAAGGAATTTCAATTTTTAGAGGAAACAACATTTGATATTTCCTGCAATCGCCATAGTTATTGCGTTTTAAATTCGAACTCGATTTGATAAGGAGAATGAGAAACCGAGACTTAGAAGATATTAGGCTCAAATTTTTTTTCATGTTAAAAAAACCTAATTTTCTCCTTTAATACCATTTAAGAATCATACCACAGATCCCCTCAATAAATATTACTCGGCTTTTGTAGTTGGAAAGAGTCAAACTCTTCTAACTAGGGTTGCCACCTCTCCGGTTTGGGCGGAGTCTCCGGTTTTTGCCTTATTTTTCCGGTCCCCGGTTTCAAACAGCCAATCTTCGGTTTTGCAGCCGTAACCGTGGGACTCGAAAGTCACTTTGAAGGTTAGGTTAGTTTAGTAAATTATAACATGACCTGCATGGAGTTTTATGAATATATTAAACATCCAGAACAGTTAAGTTCGCTGAAAAGTTGTCGGGAGAATTCAAAATATACGTTCAAATTTAATAAAATGTGACATTATGTATTTTTAATTTGAATCTTTTAATTTAAACGGTAAGTGTTTACATATTTTTATAATGTAATTTTACATACAATTTATATCATTATCATTAGTTGAAAGCAATGCGACTTCGGCTGTGGTCAAAAACCCTCACCGGTGAGAGAATGATGACGTAATTTCTCACTGGGCTAACAATCTTTTTCTCGGTGAGGACGGTAACACTAACCGGTTAGGCATAGCAGCACCGCAGCCAACGTGAAAGACAGGCCCTGGCGCGGAAAAGTCACCTGACCATCTTAGTCCGAGTAACAATGTGACCTTCATTGTTTCCAACAAATGAAAAATTGCTGATTATTAAAATCCAAGATGGAAACAATGAAGATGACATTGTTATTCGGACTAAGATGATCAGGTGACTTTTCCGCGCCAGGGCCTGTCTATCTCGTGGGCTACGAGCAGCACTAACTGGCGTTTTTGATTGCGTTAAAATCACGTCACAGTTTTCTCACCGGTATTTCTGACCGTCCAAACGCTAACTCTTCTCAACGGTGAGAGTTTTTGACTTCACCCTTAATTAATCACACAATGCCCATTTCCGGTTCCGGTTCTCCGGGTTTGATACTCTCTGAAGGTGGCAACCCTTCTTCTAACAACGATCAGATTTTATCTGAAGGCTATATATCTCATGATGAGATTCTAATATTTACATTATACATCTCACCTCTTCAGTTACAAATTTTAGGAAAGGCAAAATGATCTAGAAAATAAACCGTTACGACGTAGCAAAGATAAGTTTATATGATGCCGATAAGGTGATAGGCCTACTCCTAGAATCTAATCCGTTATAAAATCCGGTCTCATAGGGATTATTGAAATGTTGCAAATGTACAGGGTGATTATAATTAAAGTTACGATTTCAAAAATCGATAATTAGAAAACTACTCGTCAGAATGACCTGATATTTTAGCAGAACAATCGTGAGGCAATGGAATTTTGTTTCGCGAAGGAAAAAAAAATCTGCCGATAGATGGCGCTGGCAGGATAATGTCAGGGAAAAAAACAAAAATGGATTCGTGAAACACAAGGTGAGGCTGTCTGTACTGATGCATTAGATGTGGTGCGTGATGCTTGCCTTCAAGTCGGCTAGATTCTCAATCCGCGAGCTGTAAACAACATTCTTCAGGTAACCTCAAAGCCAGAAATCACACGGATTTAAGTCGGGGGAACGTGGCGGCTTATGATCCTAGCATCTCCGAAATGAGCACTCAGCAGCTGCTTCACAGGAGTAGCATGTGTGGAGGAGCGCCATTTTGCATGAATATTGTGCGATCCACACACTGACGCTGCTGAAGTTCCGGAAGGACATGGTTACGCAAAAGTGCTTCATACCGCTTGCCAGTAACGGTGTAGGTAACGGGACCCGCATGTGTGATCTCCTCGAAGAAAAACGGACCGACGATAAACTGTGCCGTAATTCCGCACCATACAGCGACCTTTTCAGAGTGACGTGGTAATGGCTGTAGCTGGAACGGATTATCGGTCGCCCATTTCCTGCAAGTTTGCGTATTTAATGTTCCATGACCATTCGTTGTCCACTTCCATCCTAACAAGAAATTGTAGTGCAAAAGATTCATGTGCTTCCAGGTCAGCAGATAGCAACTGGTGCACATGAGTTATCTTGTACGGGTAACAGCGCAAGATGTTCCGTAGGACTTTACGCAGCGTGCTGCTCGGCATATCCAGCATTCGGCCAATTCCCCGTGCACTGCTGATTTCAGCATCACTGTTCGTCTGTTCTTGTAATGCTGTAGCCACTTCATCCACTGCCGCAGCCGAAACTGGTTTCCTTCCTCTACCCCGTTTCACGTCAAATGAACCGGTCTCTTCGAATTTAGCAATCATTTTTCGCAGACCATTTGTGGTTATTGGACCCGATTTTATGGATTTCAATGTTCGGAACTTCCTAATAGCTGTTAGTGCACACTCATCGTTCTTATAAAAAAGCTTCAAGAGCAGAGCGCGAGCCTTTATAGTAAGAGTCATGATGAAGCATTCAAGCAAAGAGCTGGTGCTCTGCATTTTTATGGCAGCTATGTCTGCGGTGCGCATGTCACGTATTAGTAATTTGCATATCTCCAAACAATGTGAAGCCTGCCAGCTCCATCTGTCGTCAGATTTTGGAACTATTTTTTTCCTTCGCCAAACAAAATTTCATTGCCTCACGATTGTTCTGCTAAAATATCAGTTCGTTCTGACGAGTAGTTTTCAAATTATCGATTTTTGAAATCGTAACTTTAATTATAATCACCCTGTAGATTACACATAGTTGATTAAGCATAACATATGGGAAAGTTGGAATAATGTTATGCTATCAGACCAATAATATTATGCAATATACAATGAGCTTTCCATGCTCGCGTCTATACACGCAAGTCTCAAGAGGGGCACCAATGTGAATATTTGTTGTGGTAATACTCTTCCTACCTGAAACAAAGGCTATATAATATCGCTATATTTCACTTATTCATTTACGCGTATTCTCAATCTGGAAAACTTCAAAATTCTCTATGACACCGGAATTTTGGGAAATCCAGTACAGTAAAATCCCGTTCAAAGTACCTCACTTTAACGTACATTTCAAAATAATGTACAAATTTAAAATCTCCGGCCGAAATCTAGGTGTTTTAATGCTAAAAAGTTTCAGTTTAACATACCTCACATTAACGTACATTTCAGAATAACGGACTAATTTTACTTTCCCTTGGTTAATTATCCCTTTATTATAACGTACATCGATCGACTGCCTTGCTCTGATTGGTCAATACCTTAAACAGCCCATGCGAAAGTTGCAAATGGCAATGCATCAACCGCTTGTTATCGGAATATCCCGCAAACCCCGTTGTTTCAAAGGCGTTACTTCCTTACCCTGTGTGTGCAAGAACAACTCCAAGACATGGATGACCAGAGAAATTTTCGAGGAATGGCTAGTAAAATTATGGTCGTTTAGAACCAGAGATAACGCCCGTCTCAACTTTTGTAGCAATGGATGCTTTTTTTTTTCACTTCACTATGTCAGATATGGAGGATTTTTTGGAGGAGGAAAGTTATGGAAAGAAAGTAGACGGTCATTACAGATTTTTAAAAAAAAATTTAATCAACTGTAATACTACATGTTTGTAATGAATAAAATAAAATGCCACACTTCATGTATTCTTATGTTTTTCTGTGCAGATACTGTACAGTATACGTATATGCATCGTTCACAAGCCCCCCTCCCCCAGTTTCAGAATAACATACACCTCGGATTAACGTACAAAATTTCAGTTCCCTTGGAGTACGTTGTAACAGGATTTTACTGTATAGTAAATTTACTGTTTTCTTTAATCATGTAATAAATAAATTTTATTGATCTAAGATAATGCCGACCTGATTAGAGACGATAAAGCTGATATATAAATGTTACTAAAATAAATGTTTCCAAAGGTATATTGTAGTTCCGTTATTTTATTCGGTCGGTTAACCTAAAAAAGAAACATGAATTTGAGTAGGCCCTATGCTATCTTTAACTAAATTGGAATCCTTTTAAATTTAGACAAAACCTTTAAAAAAAGAATTTAGTTATTAATTAGTTTATTTATGTCTGTGTACCTAATGCTTTTGAAATTTTATCATTACGTATTAATGTTTTTATTTAGGTAATAAGTACGTAAAATGTAATGGCACCATCTGTTAGAGAAAACATGGTACTGTACATGCTTAAAACTGTTCTTCAAAATCATTTATTGTCCAGCATTAAAAATTATTTGTAATATAAATTTTGAAATTTTAAAATTACATTAAGCAATAGTTGTATGAACGTAATATTTTTACAGTTCATTTTACCAGTTATCAGGCTTTTAACAGTTAGGATACTGAAACACAGACGATAAGGATTAACCCTTTTAATATAAAAAAAGCTTAATCGATTTCCATCCAAAGTTCTCTTACAACTAGGAAGTGTTACTCCATCTATTGGCATGATTCAAATAATTTCCTTAATGACCAAAACCATACATATCCAATCATTATTGTGTAAAAAGGTAATTTTTATAACACAGTTAAAGATAATAAAATTTAGAAAAGTTATTTTATCAAGGGATTGATAGGCAAACAATTTTCGCAAGTACCAATTGTTTAAATGTTTTAATACAGGAAACAAAAATCGAACAAATCTATAATAAAAAACGAAAATTTGCTATTTTATTCGTCCCAACATCTCTCAATATAGTTGACAATAAAGAATTTAAGCTACAACTCTCATTCATTTTAAAGAACCATTAAGTTGTATTACCGTTTATTAGTAAATCAAACCCTACTGTACACGCCTCTTCAAGTGTGTATCGCATGTCATTTATATTAGTTTAATTGATGGCGTCTCAAAAATAATTTCAGCATAAAAATGCAACTCAAAGTTAAGGTTCAACGTTGATTTTATAGATTTATATAGACAAGTACTTGTTTTGATAATGCTTTTAAAAAAAACTAGCTTTTATAGATTTAATTGATGCACGTACCAGAAGGTAATGATTAAACTAATTTATAATATTCGGAACGTTTCTATCGCGTTTATGAACAAAACCATGATCGTACATGCTAATTTCTAATGAAGAGACCGTGATCGACATAATTCTTCCCCCTCAATATTATGTCGGCTTTATAAGAAAAAAAAATTACTTGGACTTCATATAGAATGGGACGCCATTTCATATTGAAGATTCATCTTATGTGAACAGGTTAATTCCTCCAACATTTTCTACTGCTTGCCCGCCGCGATCTACAAACCTAAACTCATGCGTTTTTTTGATTATGGGATTAAATAAAAATGTTGATCCGCCTGCTGTTTTGAAAGCTAGAGTAAAAGAATGTTTCGACATCTCCCCGATACTTGCTGCAAGCAACAGTGAATCATGCTGCTTACTTTTCCAGCACGTTTCGGATACTAATAGGTTTGCATACCGATTTGTAAATTACTAAGTACGTTTTTTTAAGTAAGTACTGTTTTGATATTAAAAAAAACCAAGGACGATTTTTAACATCTTAAGTTTTATATGAAAACCTGGACCTTAATCTATATCCTAACAACAATAATTACGCATGTCCCGTAACCATCATGGAGGAGAACGCATAGTGAGCAATTTGGAACGGATGAGAGCGAAGCGGCGCTGTTTATAATACAAAGAAGGTGTAGTTTAGCATTTTCAGAAATATATTTTTCTATTAGAGGAACTGTTGTTGGAGGAGTGGTGAATGACCACCAGCAGCTTCTAAACAACGCGGATAGCGCCGAACGGCACACATGACCACACGGATTACAGAAACTTCCTTGCAAATTCCTCATCCTCGCATACCATGTGCTCAAACCAATCGTAACACTCCATTCTTCGATCCCGGTCGTCCTCATTCATCGCGTGTACCAGTCTCGGAATGAACACTTTCTACTTTACACCCTTCAGAATGCGTCTTACACTTGACCGGCTCACCCCACTTTCGAGTGCTCCTTGGTTCACCACCGACCACCAGCGCCACCTACCACGACAACTTTCATATTTCATAGTTACACAATATTGCCGCATGATATTAGCAAGTGTAAATCTTTTTGTTTCGAAATTATTAAATTAGTGAGTACATTTTTGAACCCCTCTGTATATTAAGGCACATATCGTGTCGTACGACCAGCTTCTGAATTCCACCCTCATAAAAATCGGCCACCTAATTTCCTAACCACTCCAGCACAGAGTAGCACAAAACTAATTGTTCAGTTAGTGCTTTGACTTTCCTTGAGAGGCACAGTGTGATCCAAATTGTCAGTGGTGACGAACATTGGCTGCTCACGTTACGCCGGAATCAAAGCAACAGTCCATGGAATGGAAGCATTCAACATCACCCAAGATAATGAAGTCCATGCAAACAATTTCAGCCCGAAAAATCATGTGCGCTGTGTTTGGAATAGGCAGGGTGTATTTCTTGTGGTTCTTTTTGCTCGGAGTAACACTGGAATGATTAGCAAATCAGGAGGCCGATTTCTATGAGGATGGAATTCAGAAGCTGGTCATACAATACGATAAGTGCCTTAATATAGGTGGAAATGATATTGAAACGTATTAGGAGAAATCAGTAAGTAAATTACAAATGGATATAGAAATGAAACAACTATGAGTACTGATTTGAAAACTACTTTTATTTCTCCGCATAATCTCCCTGTACATTGAAGCACTTGTTTCATCGTTTCATAAGCACCTCAAAACCAGTATAATAAAATTCGTTTAACAGAACCGAACAGCTTCATCGTAGGGAAAGTGTTCAACCGAAAGAGGGGCTATATGGAGGATGCTCGAAGACTTTCCACTTGAACTTTCTCAGCATCTCAGTTGTCTTGCTGGCAGTAAGAGGATTTTCACAGTCATCTGGGATTACGAGGGCATACTGTTTATCATATATCTCTGAATTTGCTGCTCACTTCCATTTGTTCGATTCTTTTAAACATCATCTTTCGGCCGACGATGAAGCTGTACAAAAGGATGTCACCGCCTGGTTCGGACAACATCCCAAAGAATTTTATCTTACTTGTTTTGAGGGGCTTGTAAAACTATGGGACAAGTCCCTTAAAATACAGGGAGACTTTGCGAAGAAATAAAAGTTGTTTTCAAACCAGTACTCGTATTTGCATTTGTAACTTAATTACTGACTTCTCCTCGTAGATTAAGATCCAGGGTTTCATATAAAAATAAGGCGGTAAAAAATTCTCCTTGTTTTTTAATATCAAAGATACGCTTATCCAGTTTAGCATTTCATTTACTTTTATTCGCATTTTAATGATTAATTTTTTTATTCGCTAATTCCCTTCGCCATTTCCTTATTAAGAGATTCAACGGCTTTTGCCGTCAAATAACTCCTTCTGTACAACACTCTGAATACTGAAACTTATAATCATCTTATATAATAAATGAAAAGTAATATATTGAAAACTGTAAACAATAATCTTAAAAACACGTGTAAATTCAAATGTTCAATCACATACGGTTTTACGTTATGAATATGAAAATTTTTATAATGTTTTTAATATTCTTAAGGGGGTAAATCAATAAAAAAATAATCATTCAAAAGGGTTTTATTTTATACCAATAGATGGCGGTGTCAATGAAGTCACCGAGGTAAAATATCGACTGCATTCAGCCAGGAGAAATATAATTGAACACCGGTTTGGCTTTTTCATTTTTTTTCTTCAATCGTTTTTCAATTTTTTTAAATTTTTGACAGAAGAAATATTAAAATAATTTTTGCCACTTTGACATTAGAATTTAATTAAATCCAAGTCAACCGCTAATTTCGAGCATCAACATCTGGTTTAACAGAGCAATAAAAAATTATTTCTCATAAAATAAACTGCATCACCAGCTTAAGTAAATATTTATTCACTGCTGAAATGAGAATTTCATTTTGAGAATAAAATCAATTTCCGAAAATGTTTCTTTTCGCAAAGCGCGCTTACATAGTTGCAGGAAGAAAAACTATTTTAATAAATGCGTGCGTTACTGTAGTCCCTATATGCATATATTTACGTGATATTATAAGAATTCTCTAATTTTTAAAGCAATCTCTAAATTTGCATCAATTATTCTGGATGGGTCAAAATACAGTCTAATTTGAAGGACAAAATATCAAAGGGATTCAATATTGGTTAGTCGGTTTGTTAGGTCTTTGGGCGCAGCGGCATCTAGGTCGATACAATGTTTTATTATCTATATAAGAATACAAATATTACATTTTACTTTCGCTTTTATTAAAAATTTTAAACTTTAACGATTTGAATCTCTGGAATAAAATTGTCGTCAAACAAGAGCAGGCTTTACAATCAATTGAGGCATACAATAATAATGAGGAAAGGAAGGGATATGGCCAAAATTTAATTGAATATCTTAAGACTTGCTCTTTAAATAATTAATCTTGTTTATCTAACGATCGTCAGTAGAACACCGCTATAAAAAAATTATTGTCATTCTATTTAGCATGCAAAGCAGGGTCACCTACTCGAAATATCGATCTCTTCTATTTTTGTATCCTCGTCCGCTAAAAGAAGAACATTATTTGGCATCGGCAACATTTAAGATTCCATTAACGATTGCAAAGACCATTGTGGTGCTCGCAAGAAGAGTGGCGAAGAAAAGAGAAAAGAAAACTTGGATGTCTGAGGGTGTGTGCATGTGTGTCTATGTGTGTTTTTGTTAAGTCGTAGAAGAAAGAGAAATATATGAAAACTCGTGGGCTCACCCGGAATTTATGACTTTTTATCCGCTCCAATGCATGTGCACCGAGGGGGTGAGGGTTCGGGAAACGGGGCTCGATCAACATTATGTTTAATTGCGTGACCGCTCATGCTAATTTCAATATATCAAGTTCCGGCAGGATAATATGTGCTGTCACGGTTTGTTTTGCATGTCATGCTTCACTCAGGATGGAAGGAATTAAAAAGGAACGAAAAGAGAATGAAAAAAATGCTAGTAAGAGGGAGGGAGGGAAAAAAGAACAAATACACACACTCACACACTCTAAAAAAATCAATATGTTTCTATTTCGTAGTGTATAACTTGGGAGGAGAAGAAGAAGGCGAACGTTGGAGAAGAGCGGCTGATGGTGGTGGGGGACCTCTCTCGAATTTGGTCTTTTGCCTAAAGCACTATAAACCTCTTCCCTCCTTCCTAACGGATAGGCTTACGTGGAATTTCAAATAGAAAGAAGACTCGCTTTCCCATCTGCAAGAGAATTTAATCGCATCAAAGAGAGAGAGAGAGAGAGAGAGAGAGAGAGCAAGAAGAAGGAGAAGGAGGAGAGAGCGAGTGAAGGAAGTCACTCGTGTTGAGAAACAGAGTTCCTTTCATGAAAAGGAAATAACCCTCAGTGTCGATAACCTAAGCAGTTAAATTTACGTGGGAGGGAGTTTTCTCTCTTTCCCCCTTTTTTCCATCATGACTTTCTCATCCTTCTTCATGTTTCGAAATTTAAATTTATCTCCCGCCATGTAATATCATCAGATATCGTTGCCGCCCGGTGCGTGAGGTCGTTATCATTTACATTACCTTCGTGAATTTTAAATTTTAATGGCCTCGCTTTTATTTTACGTTTTAAAACTCCCTATACCAGTAAAGGTAAAAAATAAAAGGAAAAATGAGGCCAGTATAAACATCCCTTGTACATAAAAAGAGGAAAGTATTTAATTTACATTCATTCACTTATGTTTTCCGCTCGGGGTTTACCTCCCTTTTTTCCGCAGACATTTAATATTTTAAAAATAATAAGCCATTACCTGAATATGTGGATCCTATTAAGGGTTTTATCATTCTAATCAATAGCCATAAAGTTTTTATAGCATTGCGTTTGCCTTTTTCCTAATATAATATTAACAGTATAGCTATTTTGACAACTGTGTCAAGTTTTTATAGCAGATATTTTAAAGTGTATTCAGATTGAAAGTTATTCATGATATCTACTTTTAACGTTAACGGTGAAACCATTTTAGACTGTTTAAATGTTTAAAAATACCTATTATATGTAAATAACAATGTATTTTAACATAATCTTGAAAAATTTAAAGAAATCTATACTAATGAATATAGCATGACAGCAATTCAGTAGAATTTCACTACGCATAAATACTGCTACCTGAAATGTAAATATTTTATTTCTAATGAACATTTTAACCCGGAAGATATAAATAATATCTCATGTTTTTTGAGATTACCTATCACTCCCAGCTAAAAACAAAATTAGCACTGTAATACATTGCCATATATTATGTATATTTTAAATTATAATTTCAATTTTTTATTCTTATAATAGAAGAAAATATAAAAATACATACGGGTACTTATCTAAATGTGAAAATTAGACAAGCCTGCTAAAGTTTTGTGAGTCGAGATATAGGAACATACAGGGCGTTTCTGAATGGTCTGTACAAACTTTCAGGATATGTTCCAAGGAGCAAAAGAAGCAGAAAATGTCATATGAACATCCGGTGGAAAACGTTTCTTTCTAGAGTGATAACATTTGGAAGTTGCTCTTTAGTATAAGAAAAATTACGACAATTCAAAGTATCGTCTGAAGAAAATTGTGCTCTATTCAATATCAGATTCGAAACGTTCTTGGAGCTTCATTGTTGACTGTTACCGGCCTGAATTATCCAATTGGTGATAGCGCCGATTAACTGCTGAGCGTTGGATGGTTTGCAATTCGACGGCTTTGAGTTTTCTGCTACATTCGATTGTTGCATTGGCTGATTTGTTCAGTTTTGAAGTAAGACTAATTGACGTGATAAGCTCTTTAGTTATTGGACAATTATAAAGCATTGCCTATATGCTTTAACGTCAATTTTGTCGAATGCAGAACACCTTCAAGCCGTTTTAACTATAGAAAGAAGCGTTTTCGACCCCATGTTCATATGACATTTAATCCCTGAAACATATTCTGAAAGTTTGTAAGTGAATGAAGACATTATTTTCTAAATAAGTAATTTTTTCTTTGATATCTATTCTTCACTTTTGTTAATTGCATAGGATGGCCTGATTGATGCCGACCCAAAGAGAAGGGTAACACATTATCTCTCAACAGGGCTCCTCATTTTGCTTTTTTATTAAGCCTTGTATGTTTTGCAAGCACACTCAATATGGAATCGTGGCCTGGTCTATATTGACGACACTGCAACGATTAATTTTTCTCATCGTATTGTACTTTGAGACGAATTTGTAACGTTGCGTCCATTGCGCGGATTATGGATTTCATTTGTCTAGGAAATTAGGATTGCTTATTGATTCTGTATTGATTATTGCATATTGAAATTATATATTTAAAAGATTATTTTGCGAAGCCTTCGATACCTATCCACGAATTTTCCCCACATGTGGCCTAAAAGAAGGAACGTGATCCGAGATCCCATGTAGTTTATTAGTATTTTATGCTCATTTTGGAACCTTAAAATATCATGATTATAATTTTGGATCCTTTATTATTCGCAGTAAATTCGAGATGAATTGCACCGGAGACGAAAGTTGGCAATATGATGAGACCTACGTATACGACAACGTATTATGTAGCATGTGTAAGAACGTAATATAACTGTAAAGATACGTCATTTGTAAAGAAATCTCCTTCTCTATTTTCTTAGCTTCTGGTTGTAAACTTTAATTGTTACTTAATTTATGATTGCACTGAGATCCTTAACCTTGGGATCAGATCTCAACTCTTTATTTTGATATATCTTTGACAGAGAAGTCTTCTCTGGGTAAGGAGGGAGGGAGGAGAAGTCTTCTCTGGGGCTAGTTTTAAACTTTACATATATCCTTGCAAATGGAATTAACGGATTTTGTTATTGAACAATTAAACCGGTGGTTGGTTATTGGAAATAGTAACACCAATTCAGGATCATATGCTAGTGAACTCCAACTGAGAACCCAACCCTAACGTGGACTGAAATGGGACCTTACGAAAGTGTGAATCACCCCTCACAGGTGAACGTTACTGGGATATCTTTGACGATCATGTGCTCCCGTTTACACTTCTTCAAATCTCGATGGAGACCTCTTTCTGTAACAAGACCTGAGATCTTCAACGGTGTTGTGTGGATGCTTGTTGGACTCCCTCTCAATGACATCCCAGACGTGATAGTCCAAAGGACTGAGATCAGGGGAGCCCGGGGGGGGGGGGGCACATTGGAGAAGAAACCATATAGTTTAGAACCTCTCCTGCGCGATCACCCGTCATTAGACGAGGAATACAGTGTCGCCGAATCGACGGAAAATGTATCACCCGCAACAAATTGTCAAGTATGATTAATACGTATGTTATTTAAATGTGAACAATTTCATGATATTAATTTTTAAATTAAGTATCAATGCACATATCAGTATCAATGCACCGTGCCAATGCTCCCGAATTGTATCCAGATGGTTGGATGAATAGTCTACCGAAGTGACCTCGCTTCCCTGGCCAGCTAAGTCACCTGACCCAATCCCATCGAACACATCTGGGATGCCATCGAGAGAGATGTTCGAGCTCAGAACTGTGGGAATTTGTTCATGTCACGCAGGTTTGTATGGCATCCCAACACTTTCCGTGTCTTGAGTCCATGACGAGACGATTCACCGCCGTAATCAGGGTGAAAGTAGTGCTATACGACACTAGACAGGTATCTCTAATTCAATTACTGCTCAGTGTAAATTACCAAACAATTCTTGCTTCAATATGCCATATTTGCAAGAAGTATGAATAATTTTGATTCTCATTGTTTAATCAAAAACTATAATTCTTTTATATATAATTGTCACAATGAAATAATCGCCCATGAAATTGGTTTATTTTTATAGCTACTTTAATTATTGTATCGATACTTTAAAAATGTACATATTTTTCTGAAACAAACCTTCACTTTGCTGTTAGTTTTTGGTATAGGCGTGAATAGTTTTGGAAGCAACTGTATATGATTGGTAATTTCATTCCCAATTCTTCTAATTTGCAAAAGGACATACATAAACAAAATCACTAAATATAGGGATACTGCATACGAAATTAAATGATGAGCCAACAGAGTACCTTTGTTCCTATCGTCCTTTCTGCCATCGAGGTTAATTCACGCTCGCTATACAAAAGCCTGATAAAAGTTTATATATGTAGAGGGCATTTTAATTATTAAAATTGTAACAAGTACAACAAATCAAATTTAAAAAAAATTAATTTATTCACAAACAAAACATTACAGAAAATTCCTACATCCAGACATTATATCTCCGATGAATTTATAACGTTTTATCTCCCTTGACTTGTGGGTCCATCTCTAGAACTTCGGACGTGTTCCGAATTGGTCTTTCCATAAAATTGTAATAATGGAATAAGTTTCTGTTTCTGTTTTTTCATGGGGCACTATTTTTGTAGTGATCTTCCTAGTTTTAAATATTCCACAGAAAAAATATAGTGAAATTTTCACAGCTGAGAAACATCTACAAAGCGAGGGGAAATGTTTTCTCGTTATATTATTGTGCATCTTTGACGTTGTAATAGCTTCTGATTAAAAAAAATTATTAACATACGAGAGGAGTGTCTGGTAGAAGAATCTATTCTAAAGAAGGGCAATACATATAGAATTGCAGAGTAAGCAGAAGCTTTAGTTTCGTGTTATCTTGATGGGCAAAAATCATGAGCGTTATGAGCAGATCTTAAATGGCCAAAAATTAAATGTTATTCTTTCATTGGCCAACTGCCATTCTGGAATCGTCGCAACAATCAAAGGATACGTTTGGCATCGTAATGAATGTCTATTAAGATCTTGAACTTTTTATTTCAGGAAGTTGGGAAATTTAAGAAATGACGCCATTCTGTGTGATGTCACTATTGTGGAGTCTCTGGCTTAGATAGGAATTCTGAATTCTAACTATACAGCAAAAAAAAATAAAGCAAACAAATGGGCTTTTATGAATTACAGTACAATAATAAAATATTGCGACGTTTTAGAACTAAAACTGACTCTTACTCTTAACACCTGCAAACTAATCTCTCTTAACTAAAGACTGATTGGTATGGGATATAATAATGCTGCTATCTTTAGTTTTAGATCAGCTGCCAACATAGCTTATATCAGACTGACGGTATTATTGTGTAACTTGTATGATCCAAACGTTGAATTGGATTTAATGATACTCAAAACGCTCAAAATAATAAAATCGCTATATAAATTACATTCAAGAAAGGTATACGTTAGGTTTTAGGAACCTGAATTAGTTTTTTTAATCCTTAAAATACGAAATTGCTCTTAATCCGATTACTGAATGTTATGTTTAGTGAGCTATAAAGAGAAAATCGGTTTTCTCTTGCGGTCCGAAATGATCTTATTTTTCCCTTTTATTTCTAGTGAACTCATAGAAATTTAACACTCAATAAAATAAAATTCATTTTCCAAATAATCTCGAGTTATCTCATTTGTTTGATCACATAACTGCGATGCATTTACTTTGCAATGCTTTTATTAATTAAAGACCTTTTTTTTATTTCTTTCAAAATTAATGATGATTATATTTCTAAATTAAGGCTAATATTTGGATACCGATTATCGATTTGGAGTGGCTCCATCAAATACGCATTCAGTAATCGCACCAGCGAAATAGGCATTAGCCAATTTAATCATTTCGCAACACGGCAAAGGGAGATAAACAGCTGCTGATAACGAACGGCCATATTTACGAATATCGACGGAACAATTTTTCTTGTAAACGCTTTCCATGTTCACCAGTAATGTCTGCAGGCAATCATATGCGTAAATGTACGCTTTTCGAGCCGCTCAAAATGATTTCATCCTTTTGACAGTTTGCAAAATAGTTACTTGATAATGTTCAAACATTGTATTTCACAGATAAACATCAGCGTCAAGCTGTCAGGTTTTTGATGTCGGCACATTTTTTTTTTACTCCCTAGGAAATTCATTTCAATGGATAATAGCGTGATAATTAATTTGTAGCTTATAAAAATTAGTTATAAAAGAGTTCTCTTATCTTTAAGCCTAAAAATTGTTGTTATTAAAGTTTTTTTTAAGTACAACTGTCAAACTTAAACAACTATCAACAGAATTTTATAGTGAATGTAGCAAATACGATGGAGTCAGAGGCACACTCTATCTTAACGGCTGTTTTTTTAGGATAAGCTTATAATATATTTATCCATAAATATTAAAACGTTATCTTAACGTAGGTCTATTTTAAAAGTTAGTATGTAAGACACACCTTTGTGAGTTCATATTTTCTCTAAACATGAACTATTCTAGACATGCAATGACTGAAATTCTAACAACAGTTTTTAAAAAGACGTCTTGTTATTATAAATTTTAGTTTTTTTTTATCTGGCAATGAAATAACTAGCACTATATACTGTGCATGCAAAAGTAGTAATATCACATTCACAATTTTGCATTTTGCTTACATTATAATATAATAATTATTATACACTGAAGATGAAAGTTTAATTACATCTTTATTATAGTGTATACGATGCATTCAACTCCAAGACAAATGCAAATATGTAACGTTTTAAAATAAGAAAAATTAGAAGATTTTTGCAAGCTTTACTTAGAAATGAAAATAAAAAAGGTGCAAAACCTTCGATCTTTCAATGCCGACCATTTGCATATACTTCTTTCACCAAATCTCCCCAACTTTTTTCAATTGGATTTAAATCGGGGTTACATGATTATTATTCAATAAAACTTGATGGCCATTCAAGAATTAACGTTCTTGAGCTTAAAAAATTCTAGCGTTGACTTGGATTTGTGAAAACTAGCCCCCTTCACGTCCAGCAATTTGGTCCCATACTTTTCCAATTGAGGCCAGATATTTGCTTGATATGTTGCAGAATTGTTTCGACCATACAAAAAGACAAGACCTGTTTATCCATTAAAAGCAAGCGCTGCCCATGTCTGTAGAGAACCACCACCAGAGACTCGTTGAGAATACACACTGTTTTCACTTCTAATGTCGTGCCAATAGTATCATCGGTAACCATCAGGTCCATCTAAATTAAACTTTTTTCATCCAAAAATATAATTTCCATTCATTGTCCAAGTTTGATATTTTCGAGCAAACTCAAGTCGAGGAACCATGAATTGCTGTGTCAGCATTAGTTTTACACGTTTCGTTAAACAGACGACATTATGTACTGTTTTAAAATAAGCAGATAACTGTAAGTGTTCTTTGATTTCCCGGACAGACATGTTTTCTTTTACTGCTAGACAAACGTTTGCCCATCGTTGGCGTTTTGTTGTCGCGGATATTATGTTTTGTTGTCGATGGAACTTTTTAGCAATCTACGCTGATGACAGTCCATATGAGGCAAAGGCTTTAATCTGGCCTTTTTCGACAGCAATCAAATCTTTTCCTCGTCCCATCTTCGATAACAGTTTAACTGAAAGCACACCTTCTTTATGACAGTAAAAAACGAATGGATGTTTAATTTCAGAATGTGATACGCGAGGTGCGATCAGAAAGTTCTGGAACGGGTTGCGCATCTCGCCAACAAATACAAATACAAATACGGGTGCAGCAAATACAGTAAATTATAGCCCTAAATTATAGCCATAAATCAGTTTTTCAAAAGATTTTGTTTCATGCGCATTGGGGACTGAGAAAATTTTCTTGTTGTGACCACGTGCGTGAGGTCGTCTGCGATTTTATCATGGACATTAAATTTAAGAACGAGCAAATTCGAGCAACGAGCAAGCTGATGGAGGACATTCGCCAAAAGCGCCCAGATCTGTAGCGTGAAAAAACCGGATGGTCCATCACGACAATGCACCCTCTCACCGAACTCTCCTCACACGTGAGTTTCTTGCGAAAAATGAAGATCTCCCCACCCTACTCGCCAGATTTGGCTCCTGCAGACTTTGCCCTCCTTCCAAATAAGAAGATCCAGTTGAACGGTTGCAGATTTGATACGAGTAAGCAGATCCAGTGCGAATTGCAGAAGGAGCTTGACTTGTTTCAAACAAAAAGGAACGCTGGACTCATTGTATGGCTTCGCAAGGGAACTATTTTGAAGAGAATACTGTGCAGATGTATTTAAATAAAGTATTTTCTCTTTAAATAAACAAGTCCCGGGACTTTTTTATCGCACATCTGTAGATAAGAAAAATATAGCACTGGCCCTCTTAGCAAAAGAGCAAACAGTTTTAGGCGAAAGGCAGTAAATTAATCAGCTATTTTTTTTAAAGCAACGATAGGATTTTAGGATATATTTAAACAAAAAATATTAGAAATAATCATTGACGATTAATAATTTAAAAAATATCACTTAGAAACAACGCCGCAAGAAAATTCTATGGTGTTTAGACGTACGAAGTTTCGAAGCAAAATTTTCAGTTATTCTGGATTCTTTTATTACCTCGTTGTATTACATCGTTGTGTAAATGGCCCTTTTAAGTTATTAATCATCATGATTTGAACACAAGAAATCAGTAATCAGTATTGGAAGTAATCAGTTTTATAATTCATTAATTTGCTAAAATAAATGCGACAATAGTTATAATTCGACATCACGGGAAAAACTCCGCCTGAATATTGTATAGCAGCATCACTGCACTTCACTGCCGTCAAAGCAGGAAAATGACAAACGACTGTATTTTCTTGTTGGCTGGACAAACAAATTAACTAAAAGAAGTTTAATATTCTGTTCATACATTGCGAAAGTCATTTATATCTATAATAAAACTGTAACCGAGCCGATGTCTTTACATGGAAAACATTTAAGAAAATCTTTAAGCGACAAGTTTTACTATCACTAATAGAAGCCAAAATAATCATTTTTAGAATTTTGGTCTGTCTATCTGTATGTTTGTTTTTACCCTATCACGAGGTTTTCATTGTTGCATTGTCTTAGGTGTACTTAAAAAATGGTGTATGATTATTGTGATACGCCGTCTAGAAGCCGAGTTCTAGGCTAAACCACAGATTACCGAGTAGACAGATGCGACATAAGCCTTTTTTAACATGGGATGATTGGTTGCGCTTTGACGGTCGCTCCCTCAAGTGAAAAAGAGGGGAATTACTTGACAATATGTACTTTGCAATGAAAAAACAGTGTTTGAGTTCCAAAGTTAATTGGAAAAAAACGAAATAAAGAAAAAAAATTGGTAAATAGACTGTATTTTAAACCTTTGCCATGTATTTTAATCAATATTGAATTATTATTTCATTCACATTTCATTCATATTTCATTGAAAAAGTGCTGAAGTCATAGTAATATCTCAAGCCCAGAGAATTCCCCGTTATGTTGTGGAAAAGTGCAAGGGGCTCTCTCTTCTTGCCAGAGCATTCATTTAACAAGTCTGCTATGGAAGATACTATTTTATAAGCAGTGATTAAAATTTTGGAAGAAAAATCTATGGAAGTTTCAGATAAAATTAAAATATTTTAGGTAAAAATGTAAAACTATAAACAGTAATTTTATTTCTACAGGAATATTACTGTAGCAAGATCGGATGAACATAGGTAATTGCTCTCAATACAGAGTAGAAATCTCTGTTGAAATTAGATTATTTTTTTGCATCAAATTTTTAAGTGATTTTTTTTACATTTTCTTTTAATAAGTGTATATTAACATAAATTATTATTGAATTATTTTTGTATAATATTACAGTACTATTTTTTTTAATTTTTTTATATATAAAAACCTAGTAACACAATATGGGAATTTCACGAAAAATTTAAATATTTTTCAAATTAAAATGTAAAAAAAAGATTAACAGTATTTTTATTATAATAAGTATATACCAATATTTACAATAAGCAATATGCAGTTGAGCAATAAGAATTTTTTATAAAAAAAAGAATTAAATAATTTAATTTTCTTGTTGATTTTATATTAAAATATTGAACAATTGTTTTTATTAATAATATTACAGTAATAATAATTTTTTCAATAAAAGAATAATTGTTTAACAATATCTATTATTTTTTTATTTTTAATAATTTAAAGTAAAATGTAAATAAGATTTATATATAAATATCAATTAGTTTGTATTTCAATTTTACTTTTGCTGTCATTTTTTAAATACTTTTATAGCTCTTGTAATTATTAAAAATTGTGATTAAATTTTGTATCAATAAAACTACCTGCTTCAAATTTAGTTTTTTTGGAAGATGTTTTTTCAATTTAAATATGAAAAAAATGTAGAGAATATATGTTAAATTAAAAAAACAAATTATTTAAAACTATTGAGAGATTGTGCAAACGAAAAATGTAAAAATATACAAAAAAATATATATAAACGGGAAAGCAGACGAAACGTAGTTCCGTGGAAGAATACAAGGAAGGGCCTCTTGTAGTATTTCCAATGCTAAAATGCGACTGAATGTGTCACTTGCTGCTATCGCAGCGCACCTGGCGGCTTACATGATTGCGCTTACAACCCCTATGATCTTTTTATGATTTTAGAATTACAGATATCTTTGAAATAATTGAACACTTGATATTTCATTAAACATTTTTGAATTTGCATTTTATGATCGTTTTTATAGGAAATAAATGCTTTTCTTTCATTCAATGCTTATTTTCTCCTTTCATTTTAATGACCCTTTTCAAATTTAATATGGGCCCGGCTTAGGAGCACTTTTTTTTAAAATGGTAGGAAAATGATTTGGAATTTTTTTAAAAATTGATTTAAATGGTGCAGGGGTTTCCGTGAAGTTAACTGTTAAGTTCTAGATATGTTGACTGAGAGAAAGAGCAATAATGAACAAAATTTCTTCAAAATATCATTGTTTCAGTTAGTTAACGCACAAAATTAAATATTTATTATATTGTTACAGCATGTAGATACAAAAAAGATTCTCGCTCAATGAAAACAAACATTGGGATTTCATGGCACTGTGGCGGACAACATGATATCTCGTCCTATCTCGCATGACGCTTTTTTCGGCGAGAGGCACTTCCATCTATTCTTCCATGGTAGTTCCTATGATATTTCCATGACAACGAAACTTAGTTCTAAAAATATAAATTCGTTTAAAATAACCGATTGCTCAGCTATAAATCGTTCTGATAGCACAGATATTAGTTTTCGGTTGTTTAGTTTGATAGATCGATCCGCCATTTTGCTTCGAACTAATGCATGATGGGATACCTTGTCATGACCTATATTAGAGCGGCCTTGGGTAATCTGTGGCTAAACTATCTTAAGCTGGCATCGATTAAGGTAAACTTTGGTTTACAAAACAAACAACAGATGGCGCTAGTTTTTAAACATTCACACGGGCATAGTATAAGCAGTGAACTCTATACAGTTTATCTGCCTGTGTTATCTGTTATAAAGATTTCTGAACATCATTGAGTTTCTTTACATTAAACACCCGCAGCTGCCAATTCGCTAAAGTGGATCTTCTATAATAATAATAATCTTAATATATAAAGTGCTTTGTCAGTCTGTCATATCACGTAAATCACGTTGGGTAATGAAACAATAGACACAAAAAATGTAAATGACGCTATAAATGTAAATAATTAAAAAACTCCTTTCTTTTTAACGATATAACACAGTTTTAATTAAAATCAACAGTTCTTAATCATGCAAATTCGCTAAAATTTTCAAATTTTTAAATTCAGAGATTTCATTGGCTGTTAAGACCAGTGACCAATAGTAAGTCATTATCTACTTCTACGTGTGAGAGATTCGAAAAATAGCCGAATAATTGTTTGATGCATGTCATAACTATTTGTAAACAGTGTGATTAACGATTTGTGAATAGAGTAATAGCGCCGACGAAGCTAATTTTTCAAACAATCGCGGAAGTCGACAGCCTATGCGAATCCAAAAGAGTATGAAATTCGACAGCATCGATTGCTATGCTATGTTCATGGTCCAAAGTCTTTTGAAGATCTTCGAAGAGCTGTTGGTGTATTGCAAGATACTTTCCAGGAGGCTGCAAAAGCTCTAGGCTGTTAAAGGAAGATGACGAATTTCATCGTTGCATGCGTGAAGCAATCAGTTTTCAGATGCTTTAACAACTCCGACATCTACTTACAATCATTTTGGCGTACTGTAGTCCCCAGCAAAGGCAGCGTCGTGGAGATGTGAATTACTAAATATATTATCTTTCGTATAATTATAATCTATGGGTGTTTAATGTTGCTTATTGCCTTTGCTCGGTTGCTCCATGCACAACACGCTTGTCAGGATAAATCTAGGAACCCTTCAAAAAGGAGAAGCCGAGTAAGTGAATTATTGTCCCCTCAGCTTCTTCTATTAACTGATAGCGGTGGTGTGTCTTTGACTTCCGGAAGCTTGCTGCTAGTAAATCTAGAAAGAATTAATTTGGTGGTATTCCGCATGGTTAATAAAGGACAAACACAAACATCAATGCAAAACGGGATTCGAACCCCGAATATAGAAAATTGGGATTACTACATTATCGTTTTTACATAACGCTTCCCAGTTCAAACGATTCGAAATTCAGCTGAACAAATAATCTACAGATATCGAAACTTCATTATTACAGTAATTACATGTCGCCAACTGTAGCTCGAACGAAGGGACTGCCTCCTTTGTCATCTTTCACTCTTTCTCAATAGTCTGCTAACTCTCCATTATCTCCAGTTACTGATCATTATTAAATATTTCCAAGAAAACATTAAGAAAAGCCCGAACAACAGGAATTCTACGTACTGTTACATATTCAATTTTGTTTTATAATTCTTAGAGGTGGGATGGAACCATCCTTCTTAATGAACTTTCTTATATTGCACACTTTGCCCGGGCTTTACTTACCCTCTTGGTGTTCTGTCTCAAATTAAAATGTTATCCATCTTCACCCCCGGGGAGCATCACTGGATAATTTAGACCAGGGCCGTCCAACTTTGCACGTCGCCCGCGTGAAACATAAAATGCCCGCGGACAAAGCTCACGACAAAGCCGAGGAGATAGTCCAAAACTCAGGAGGGGAGTGGGTATAGTTTTCCTATGCAGTGTTGCCAGACTTTAGGGGGCGAGTGCATTAAATGAGGCATTATTTCTTTTGTTACTGATAATTGCTTGTTTTTCGTCTCGCATAACATGGCGCACATTCCTAAAAAGCATAAAAACGCTGAACCAGTATTTAAACCGCAATGGGAAAATATGTTGTTTTTTTCATTGTTCACAGATCGGATTCGAAATGTTTGATATGTAATCATGTCTTATCGGGGAAAAAAATATAATTCTACCTGACATCGAGAAAATTGTCACATTAAAACGAAGGAAATAAAATGGTAAGCTGCCTCGTTTTTTTTTGTTTTTTTTAGAATGTCGAATTGATAATCAGAAATTCGACTTTAAGGAACTGATCAATGTAATGTGCAATAGGGAGGTAAGGAAGATTACCCGCGGACAGAAATCTTGGACATCCCTGCTTTAGACCTATCTTTTAAAATTTCCCTTGCCCTTGACGTAGAAGCTCTTATACCCTCCTGCTCTAGCCGAGCTTCCGTTGTTCAGATATTTCCAATGCCCGGATAGCTTTTTGTATTTCTGTTTGTAAATATTCACTGATCAATACTATATAGTTCTTTCTCTTTTTTTTTTCCAAACACAAATTTTCGCCAGTCGTCCGGACGTTTTTAGGGAGCCTCCTCGATAAACACTGCCTTATTTATGTCTTGTCATTGCATAATCATATTTATGCTCGTTGTTAATAATTCGTTACCCCCTCCCTATAAGAGGTTAATATGGTTACTTATGTAGTGCAACACCAGTTAATGTGTTAACAAACTTTCAAGCCCCCTTTCCCCCTCTTAGGGATTGAATTTCGAAAAACTTACATTTTGTAAAGAACCTCTGTACAAAATTTCAAGTTTCTAGGCCTTATGGATTGGGCTGTGCGTTGATCACTCACTCTGTCAGTTTCTTCTTTTATATATACAGATAACTTTAATTATGCAGAATTTGTAAATATTAATGAGGGACTGATGTTAGTAGATGACAATGGTGATTCCCGTGCCTCGTCTCCGAGATACGAACTGAGCCAAAGCGAACACGAAAAAGGAAAGTAGATGTAAGGTTTTTTTCTTAGCAGAATATTCAGATTCTCTACGCAGATCGGCTCCAGCGTGGATCGCAGAAATAGTGTATCAGATTCATCAGGATCGCCACAAGGGGAGGAGAGGAACGGCAAGGCATTGGAGGACCAACGCAATGACAGGTCGTATGATAAGCAAATAGCCATTAGAGTGTACTTCCTGCATTCCTCCAGATTTAGACATTGTCGAAAAATGTTCTATCTCCGATTTTAATGATCCGAATAATCTCAGCATTAATATAGGCAATTAATTGCCGGAATTTTTGAATGCAATAGATTCAACGAGCAAGACGGAATGCCACGATGGATGCAGTGCGAGGAGACCAACAGGCGCTTTGCTTGTAGACACTGTAAGACACTTGTAGACACCTGTCTCTCGTTGGCCTCGTTCGTATACTATTTTAATACCGCCCTAACAATACTCCACATGATAGCTCACGTAAAATGAACGCGCGCGCCATATTTAACATGCTTTAAATTCCTGCTGGCCACGCGACTACTGAGCGTTTATAACCTTGCCAGACCACCAAACTTTGGCAATTGTCCGGTTGGGGACAAGAGGATCAACGTTTTCACCACTCTACAAAGTTTAATAAGAACTCAAGAAAAAACTTACTGGCAATAGAAAGATGCATGGGGAATGCTTTGAAGTGCAGCCCAATTTATGGGGATTTGGTGTTGCTCGTTATGGAAGAAATCAATAATAAGGTTTCCAAATTCCCTATTGGATGCAACACCCACCAAATTGAATCTTAAAATTTGTGACAAAATTCTGCGTTACCATAAGAATGCATTTTTATATTAGATCTATAAACAGAGGAAACAAACACATTGAAAAACAAAAAAGCCAATGAAAATTGTCAAAATTATAGAAAATAAATAAATAACTATCCACACATCCACACATCGTGCGATGACTGATCATGCGACCAAGGTAAATGAATATATATTTTAAAGACACCCCCCCCCCGTTCTAACGAACTGATATATACCCCTTTTTCTATTTAGTCACAGTAAATTTCACTTACCTTGGTCGCATGATCAGTCATCGCGCGATGTGCGGATAGTTAATATTAACCCTGTGTTCACATTAAAAAGAAATACGTAAGTACATTTTACAATAACTATAAGTCCCTCCTTATAATGGCATTATTATTTAATTAAATTAAATAGTATAAAGGATGAGAATTGTGAAGGAAATAAACGAGTCGTCAAGTATCGCTATCGCACAACTGTTTTCATTGCCGCCATGTTTTGGTTTCCGTGGAGGTTTCGATTTAGCGGGTATTGGTTTCGATGTCATCCAGTGACGTCAAAATACGCGTGCGCAGTAAGGCAATTTTTACCACTTCCGGCAAACTGACCCCCACCTTGTTCTAGATCACCTTGCCTTTATTCTAGATTATCTTGGAAGTGCACTCCACTGTACGAGTAATGCCCATGAGAATGGTGAACGCATTGGCATTGAAATAGTTTGAAAAGGGAAGGAAAAATTCCGCGAATTGTGATCCTTCCCTTTTCAATTTGTCTTTAGAAATATTGGAGTGTTGCTTCAGTTATTATCTTATATTTGAATTGAAATAGTTTACCTATCCTTATTTTAAGCCAGTATTTCTTTTTTCAATCTATTTATCTATCTAGCGATATTAGACTGTAAGGACAAGTTGAGCTGTTATATGAAAATACGACGGAAAAATTTCACGAATTGTGATCGAATCACAGAACACAAATACCCGTTTTTAATGATCACGTCTTAATCTTGTGGAGTCAACTGTATTTGATGCAAAAATTATCTTCACTATACATGTCTGCAGTAGGTGTATTTTAAGTTGAGGAATGGTGACAATTTATTAAAAGTCGAGAACTTTATTTCTTCGTTGCAAACTTAGTAAAGTGCATTTAAGCGAGTACCATTTAAAACTCTACGTTAACATAAAAGTTGTTTTGAAATTCTGAGTAAGAAGAAAGCAATAAAATACATACCACAAAAATAAAAACATTAACAAAAGACACGAAGGGTCATAAAAGCCAAGTCAGTAAAAGAAAAGAAATTAAAAGTTGCAATAGACGGAAACAACTCCTTCACAATGTTAATTTACACGGTGGTAAAAACGATTCTTTATACTTTTATTAAAGTAAAAAAGATTGTTGGTGAAGCATGACCCAGGTTGTGAAATTTTCTTTCCTATTTTCATCAATAATTTCTGAAGTATGGCGCGTAATAAATTCCCATAGAACATTAAAAAGTTATTCTTTAAAAAAAAAGATTGGATTTTATATCAAACAAGTGCTCTGTATTTGATTTGTACAATCACAGGACGAGAATTACTAATTGTTAATAATAGCTAAGTATTTAAAGAATTTTGAATGATTTCGTTTAAAAACGTTAAATCCAATTAAGTAAAGCTGAAACCTTTCTTACAGTAACAATTGTTGATTGTGAGAGTCCCCAGGTTATTAATAGCTTTTGATTAAATGGAATTAGCATTTCCCCCCTCTTTTATGAAAACAGTAGAGACACGATTGATATGTTGTAATTTATAAAAATGGTGAGCTTAAAAATTTCCACGAGATATAAAAAAAAACCGAGCCATGAATATTTTCCAGATTCAAAAGATTGTCTTTGAGCAGGCTTGGCGTGCGACTTGTGTGTGCCTGAGAGTGTGTCCAACATTTCTCAGAAAGGAATCGCCCAGGGTGGAGGGAATTTTGACATTGGCAGCTGGGTGTCTTCGCAACAGTGTCACTCAAATATTCAAATCTGAGCGCACAAAAAAGTACCTTATGATAGCGACCAAGTGCATAGCTCTTTTCAAATTAACGAGAAATGTCTAAAAGAATAATCAATACAAGAACTGATTAAACATGAGATCATTCTGTATAAAATAGATAATGGAATAAGAAATATTTTAAATCAACGTAATTAATTATTTTAAAATTATATGGTTACCGTTGAATAAGTTGAACTGTTTTTATTATGGCAGTTTTAGGTTCTTCATTCGTTATATGTAAAATATAAAGTTTGCGAAATGAAGGTAAATTCTATTTTATCAATCATATCTGAATAGAACCATGCATGTGTATATAGATTTTTAAAATAAAATATTTTTAATGGATAGATAATAATAATAATAATAATAATAATAATAATAATAATAATAATAATAATAGTAATAATAATAACAACAACAAGGAAATATGAACGTTTTTTTCCTCGAAATTCGTTACTGAGAGTAAGAAAGTGCGATATTATCTTGACGGTAAATCACTTACGATCCGGTGCCAATCAGACTTCTGGGTTAATGAGGAGTGATGATGGGTGTGCGTGCACGATAGCGCTTCATAAAGAGAAAGTAATCGCAACTTTTATGAGGAAGGAGGAAAATTTTCTGATGTATAATAAGGCCGAAAATATTTAGCAATTTACACTTTCGCCATTAGTTTGTACAATCATTTTCGATTAAACATTTAAAATTTAAATGAAATGAAATACAAAAACATATTCCATATCGAGAATCACCATCGACTTTGAAGCAATTCAAGTGTACGAAATGAACTAGAAGAGATAGCCATAGTTTCTTTGGAACCCAAAGTCATTTACTTTAAAGTCATGAAAAAAATTCTTCCATATGTGTTATTCATAAGCTTTAATAAAATGTGATTGCTTGTCAGTAATTATTAGGAAAAAATAAGAAAGCAAGAAGATATCTAATTATCCTGCCCATATCTCCTAGACGTACCCTATCTTGTGAAAGTAAAACAACCTTTTCTGAATTAACATATCAGTATTGATATAGAGCTTAAAAGTTAACAAATTTATTAAGTTAGGATTCCTCTGGCTGATATAATAGCTGGATCGCGACGGGGCATGGATCCTCGTAGAGAAGCACTTATTCATTTTATTGATAGTGCCCCACAAATTCTGCAAATTGGTGGATAATTGTTGTCGCATCCAAACACAAATACTCGATGGAGCGTAGGCCATTTCTTTATCGTGCTTCTAGAATCAGGATTCCAAACAATATCCGTGGCACTGGCATTATTGTGACGATTATAACCGTGACCAGGTGGACATGATTAGCAACAATGTTCCGATACGATGAAGCGTTCAGAGAGTTCTCTACACACTCAGGGGATAACATCTCCAATGAAAATATTGGCCATACCATAACGAATCGTCAGCATATGAACTTTGTAAAGATAGGAGAGTGATTTATCAGACCAATTGTGACTGTTTTTCGTTATCTAAGTGTATAAAAACGTACGTATATATCTATGTATTTATGTGTGTGTGTTTGTATTTGTACTCTCTGCAAATCCACACTGTTTGTCATAGACACAAAATTTTGTATAACAATTTTCTTTTAAACTAGGAGAAAATAACTGCAAATATTAAAAATCCATCTTACACCCCCCCCCCACCTCTAAGTATGAAAAATGAAGTTTGTGTCTGATAGATGGCGCCATTTCGAAACCATGACGAAATCTGGTTTCGAAATTGGCTTAGCCTTTAAAAAGAAGATACTTTTCCACAAAAATTGTTTTAATAACATACAAGAATGTACTGTACATTTCGATGATTATGTCACCTTCCTCAGCGTGATTACAGATGCAGTGCAGGAAGATGTTTTATTATTAAGAGATGGCAATTTTCAGTGAGACTTGCGTTCTCGATTACAAGAGAGAAGGTCAACATATTAAGGTCGTCTGGCACTAATTGTAATACCGCCTTTGAAGCCGATCAAATCCTTGTTTTGCTCGTCTTGCTCAGCTAACAAATGCCAGATGCTGGAAGTTGTCCAGTTACACATTTCTTCCGGTTACGGAGGCTGCAAAGCGAAAGACGTAGCCTACCTAATAAAATTGGCAAGTTTATTATGACCACCTAACAATTTAAAGCAAATTAGTTATGCCGTCACGTCTTTGTCACTATAGGGCCAGACTGATATAAAAAAGGAAAACGTAGTGCTTACTCCGGTAGTAGAAGTGATTTGTTTGTGAAGATAGGGTAAACAACACGATTTCACAGACTTTGAATGTGGGATGATTGTAGGAGCTTGAACCCATGAAGCGAATATCAGTGAAACCGACACATTTGTGAAATGTTCAAGAGCAGCTTTTGTTAAAACGATTAAAGACTTGACTGTTAGGCAAAAAACTGAGTCTCAACGTGCAATTTGCGGTCATCATAGAGAACTGAAAGCTCGGGCAGAACAGAGAGTGTCTAGAATTGTAAAAGACAACAGAAAGGCAACAGTGCAGCAAATTACGGCAGAACCCACCTCTCAACATCTCATGGAGTCCATGCCGAAAAGAATTGACGCAAGAGATGGTCCAACAAAGGACTGAAGAGAAGGTCATAATAAATTGGCCACTCACAAGGGAATCCCACATAGCCGATCCGCTTTAACAATAGAGTCTTTGTTTGCTTATGTATGCTCAAATTTTTTCGTTTTCGCGATTTATTTTGAAAGAAACAAAATGTTGCATTCTCTTATTTTGCAAGCATCTATAGTAGCTTCAGATGAGTAACATATTTCAATATAGTGGAAATCTGTAACATACATGTTCGAGGGATTCCCTTGTCAGTGTATACGTATTTCAGTTACCCTGTGACCTATCTGTGACCATCTTTCAGTGTTGTAATACAGCAGAGAAAACCAATAGTCTTATACTAAAAATTAGCCAATCAACGAAATACACGATAGTAAAGACAATGATTGGAATGGGGCGCCAGTCAGATATAAACTTCAACAGAATGCTAAATGACTGAAATTGGTCAATAAAGAATATCTACTGGACTCCTTCGAAACATTGGAAATCAAGAAGAAGGACGCAAGACTTTTGGCTCCCCACTCCTGGACTTTATTTTCTCTGCTATATTACAAACTGAAAGATGGTCACAGGGTGACTGAAATACGTATATGTTTAAATTAAAACAGTTTTTTTTATTGTGGACAAGAGTCTCTTCCTTTTCATCATGCTATTTATCCACAGTTTATGGTTAGTTTCTATCATGCAGGATTCCGTAATCATGGTCACTCAAACAGAGCAGATACATGCACTGAGAAAGACTAAAAGTCCAATTGTCTAAAAAGACTAATATTCCAAAAGTCTAATAGTCCAATAGGTGAGAAAGATCATTAAACTAAAGAAACGTGGAATTCACAATCCATGTAGACTACAGCCTCCGAAAACTCTATGAACCACATATGCTTTAAAAAATAAACTGGCTCAATATTGCCTAAATTTATGTAACTATGTATTCGTCTATGCATTTTTTTTATTGCTATTAGTTTCATATATCTGCTGACCCCTAGACATCGATACGTGCGCATAGAGAAAATGACAGTACGAAAGAAGCATATTCAACGGCCATTTAACTTCGCGGAAATTTCACTATGTAATCAATTCTCCTTTATTCTATTATTTAAAAATAAAGGCAATATATAAGAATTAAATCTAAATTAAATCTAAATATTCAGGCTGTTGGGAAAACCGATATTGGCGATCCAAAACTAATACCATCTATATATTCAGATATTCTTGTTAAGAATATAATTTAAAAAAAAATTATCTGCACATAGATGATCGCTATTTGCATACGGAATAGACATCCAGTTTTGACAACTGAGTTGATTATTTTATTCAGATCATGAATAATTAGTATTCCAAAACGCATTGCATGTTAATTGGAGAATTAGCATCCGTCATGTGGCGTCGTGAGTTCGAATCCCGCTGTGCTTTGAATGTTACTGCTCTTTTATCATTATTTATTCATAAATCGTTTCTCGATGTTTCTCGCTCAGTTTCCCTTTGCAGCCTCAACTCAATACACAGAAATGAAATTTTTACCTTAGTGCACAATTTAGCACCAAACTGCCTGCAAATGACGGCTCTTGTTCACATGACATTTCTCGTTCAATGGTATCCCTACTGATTATTTAAATTGATGATAAATTAGTGGCAATTTAAAAGTTCGGTTGAACATTATTAAACGTATTGGCAATAATAGCTAAACGTGAAGGTTAAGCGTAATGCTATAAGATTTATTTTTTCACATACTATCGTGAATGAATGGGCTACTGCTTTCTGTAGCTTTAAGCTACGAATGTGATCTATAGGATTTGCTGAGTTCACCGCTTTCAATAGCCAACCTGAAGTAAGTTTCTTTTAATGTATGTTTTAGCTGATACGCATGAATTTTACTATGTTGTGAAATGGCACTGTGCAAAAATAATGAGGCGAAAAGTCCCCTTCCGGAAAAAGTTTCCACTTGCCTATAAATGTATTCGAGCAAAGTTTTCAACTTTTTCAGCTTTATGGATGCTCTTCAATTTTTGAATATTAACTAATAAACAAATCTAGTTTCCTCAAGGAACGCAGGAAAGTTAATAAAGATTTTATAAAGGAGAAAATGAAAAGAAAGCTAAACTGTTCTCAGTTACGAAGTAAAATCAATAGATGTCGGAGAGAAAGTTAAAATTGTGGAAATTCAAAGCCAGTAGTCGGAAGTGCGAGAATCGAAATGGACTGTTTCGATTCGAAAAGAGGTTCCGCCTTGGGGCTGAGTAGGTAGCTCTAATTGTCACTCGATAATAACGACCCCCTTTCTGCTCTTGAAAATTTCATCATTAGGGAGATCATTAGAAGAGCAGCAATGGTCGCGCCGAGTGTGACCACTTCCTGCGTTCGAGAGAAACCTTCGCTACGAAAAAACTTCCTCCTTAAATTCTCCTTCCTCCATCAACTCGTAAAAGCGATGGGCCACGTGATTATGCCCTCACGCGACAGCCGTCTAATTTACATGTGTTACAATAATACTAATAAACAGTAATCAGCTCGCTTTTATTACATCATTATTCCTCATTTGCATAATTCGAGCGCTATCCATGATATTGAAATTATCCCTTAAAAGTAATGGATGACTTATTTTTGATTCGTGATTGGTTCACTTCTTGGAGGTGCTCTTTCACTTAGCATTGCAATAGGGCTATGAGAAGCGAATAGAATATCATAGTTCACTTCCTCTTCGCGTCTGACAATGTACAAATTTATTATCTGCAATATAGCTTGTGAAATTATTATTATGCATTATTCATTTTGTGCAGATGTTCCACTTCTTTCTAAGGAAGTTAACTTTCCTCAACGTTTCTTTCCAAATCCTCTTTAAATTACAACAAAACTTTCTTTTTACAAATTCTATATTGCTATAACAATAATGATAATATACAAAGTTCTACAAAGGCTTTATTGGTAGCTATGCAAGCATTTCGTTTTAAAAGATTCTTCAAGCTAATGTTTCTATACTAGGCCCGCGTTCAAAAGTTAAGCATAATCAATATCAGTATGCTTATTTCATAAACCAACTTCTAGAACGAGGTGAAACTTCATATGTTGATGTAACCCCGCATTGGAAGTTCAAAAAAAGATAATTAAAATGTTGTTATTGATAAAAAAAAGAAATTTATGAAAACAGAGAAAAAGAATGTTGCTTTTATGCGCACGAAACATGGGGAAAATGGTGCGAATATGTGATATGCTCATTCCTAACGGCCACACAAGCCGTACACCTGACGGAATTTAAATTGTTATTGCATCGGATTGGACCTGTTCGAGGAGCTCACAAATCATTTGAGCAAACAGCCAAAGTTGGACCCCTCCATTAATAAATGTCATAACAACTGGTAAAGCCTCTCCCACTTTCCAAGAAAGGTTCTGTTTGCGCAAAAACTGACCTAATATTGATTCCTTGGAAAATCATTTATATTTGGATCCGCGAAGAATATTCACCGCATAAACTCCTCCCCCCTCCGTCCATCTTCGTTAGGTTTTTCAACTTTTTATTATAAAGCTGAGAACGCGCTTGGCCAATAAATTAGAATTTGATACTTTATTCGACCCCCCTTTGACCCAATTGACAGCATGTATACGGGTTGGCGTAGAGTCACTGGTAAATGAGGCGTTGAAGCACTGGTAAATCAATGGAAGACCAGACATTTCCGTAGTTCTTGCAGGAAGAAGACTTTGCTGTCGTTCCAATATGTCCCAAACATTCTCTATGGGGTTGAAATCTAGGCTCTATGGTGGCCATGGAGAATGACGGAAGTCGTCTTCGTGCTGGTCACCTTTCTCAGCTGGGACAGCGGAAGTTTTTACAGCTAAGCTTTCTCAAAGTGTCCTACTCAAGTGGATACTCAAAGACAGGGTATACATCACACTTTCTGGAGCATTCACTTCTCTGGAGACTTTCGTTTGTGACAGTCCTGCTTCGAGCCTTCCGATTATTCTTCCTTTCATGACAAGATATATTGGGCGTGTGTGGTTTATATTAAATACAAAATCAACGACAACAAGAAGCTCTTTTAGCGTGGTTTGCAAGAGTGTAATGTTTTACTCTACTGTATTTATTGCATTTTGATCATTTTGCATAAATTTGCATTTCTGAGACAATCCGATCGTGAATTGACATTGGTTTAACCGTCTAACTGATTTACATTCCAACGTTTGGCGTTTTTCTGGATCTGAACCTTTAACTGTTATTTTTTACAATTATGCTTAAATTTTGGACACGAGTGTAGTTCTATGGCTACTGCTAAGATGCAGTCATAACCAAAATTACAATCATATTACGTGAGAAGGAATCCTGTGTCTTGGAATATGTATAAACGTTCAACGTAACATCCGCAAAGTGACTGTGCATGGGGATTTAGATGTGAGTTTGAAAAGCAGATATTGGCTCGCAACAGTTCTCAGCGGGGCATATGAGAGATTCTAAGGCAAAGTTTGTCTATACTCGAAAAAATAACCACTCTAGGCATAATATCGACTCCTTGCAATATCGTTTCTTCAGGAGTATGTAATGGATAATGTATTCATTACCCAATATCCTCCTACTTTAATCAAATTCGACATCGTATCACCAATGCAGCCATCGACAGAGACATGTTAATGGATTACCGGCTGGATGCCTGCAGGCTAACCATGCAATGTATACTGTATGAAAAAAACATCTTTATTAGTTTTTCTCTTATTTGATATCTCAAAGGTCATGTATATGGTTTCTTTACTGAATTGAGAATATCTGAAATAGTCTTAGGATGATATTTAAAGTAGCTTTCTTAACTAAGCTTTCCTTGGCCATTTCAAGTTGACATTGATCTAACCGAATATTCCTTGTATCAACACAATCTTATAAACTTTCCAAGAAAGAGCACGCCGTACAATTGACTTGAAGGGGTTCTAGAAAAAGCCGGAAAAGTTGATACAACCGAGCTAAGACCTAACCTAATTTAACCTACCCGGCAGATATCATATTAAAAAAAAACTAAGTAAACTGTGAAAAAAAACTAGATTGTTAGTAGGTTTTGAAAATATGAAGCTTTTTTTTATAATTTTGTTTGTTCTTTTTTATTACCTTTTGAAATGTGGGACTCCATTCTGCCGCACCCTGTATTTGTGGTAGAATGCGCTTAAATAAAATGTTAATTTATTTAAAGACTCAGAATCTGAATATATGCTTTGACATAAAAAGCTTATACGATGAAAAATATAAACTTCGTCATACCTTGATTTTTTTTTAATTTCAAAAAAGCAATGAATCGTTCTTTAATCTTTACAAGACACAAAATTCTTTTATTTTATGTAAAATATTTAGTTTCTTGCACAATTATGTATACGCCTTCAAATCCTATTAAGTAATTTTTAAAATTCAACGATTTTTCTTTCTCATTTATTGAATTCATTTAGTTCTTTCTTCCGTGTAACGACATTATTTTTATTATTTATTTCAGATACGCATTTGGTTGTCTTCGCCCCTAAATGTAATCATGCTAACAGGAAAAGGAAGAAATTTAATTATTTATTGAACCAGGATCTTGAACCTCAAACGACGTTCCTCTGACAGCTTCCCTTCCGCACGCTTCTCGAATTTCATGCAATCTTATTCCTCCACACACTCAAATTTTTTGTTTCGGGTTGTCGAAAACTTCCTACAGAAAGCTATCATCTATTTTTTTATATTACCATCCAATCAGTTTCAGGAAACGAAGTGAACTAACGAATCCCCACAATTCGTAATTGATAAAAGTCTATGTCGTTTTCTTGGGGTTTTATGACTTTGCAATTCTTGTTTAAAGGTAAGCTGACACTGTTGGATAGATTTATATTCAATAAATTTGTATATAAGACATGGTGAGGTTGCCCGATTTTCAAAAACAGCTTTTGATTTTCAATTCAGGCATCGGATTTTAATTAACCTGTAAACAACTCGCACAATATGTGGTTTTGTAATCATTCCAAATGTACTTTTTATGAAAATCTATTTTAGATTTTGGTTTCAAGTATTTGAACATTTATTGAGAGTCAACTTTAAAGTTTAAGAAGTAATCTTACTGGTCTTCTGAGTAAGTTACAACTGGAAAAGGTGACCATCAAGATTACTTATATAAAGTTGTGATTTCGAGAAGACTTGTGGTATTCACAGGGGACCAATGGAAACCGAATGAGTTCGTGTTTTTGCTTCCCCCTCCCCTTCATATAGTATCAACATTCGACTTCTAACATGTGTAAAACTTTTTCACATTTTTTTTCATCTGATCTACTGTTGTTTCTCTTGCATACTAATAAGCTGCACCTAATATGAAGTTAAATAGTAAATTATTTGATTTTGTTAATACTTTGAATTGGACGAGCTAAATGACGATAATTGTATTCCTTAATTAAAAAAAGGCTAACCCACCCTAAAAAAATTACCACCATTTTTTGCACTTTAAAAACTTTTGTTTTAGATCACTCTAACATTATAAAACCACAGACATTACTTACGTCAAAAGCAAGAATGCGGTTGGCAGATAGTTATTAAGAATGATGACATATGGTAATTTCCTAGTCATGTAACTAAGATGCAGCCTAATGTTTCTAACTGGATTGAAATGGCTCTTACGTGTGGCATAATTGTAGCATTCTCTGAAGTTAATTGACATTAACAGCAAGTGAAGTTCCCTCTTACCGTCTGTGTTCGATTTTCCAGTAACGGTTACGTTAAGAGAAAAAGCGATCGATTAGATAAGCCTATGCGATAAGTTTGTGTGATTAGGTTTGGTTCACAGCATTCGTTAAACGATAATGAAAAACAGACAGAAAAAATCCTGCCTAACTGACTAATATGAGAAAGATTCCTGGAAAATGTTTATCATAACCTCACTTCAAAAATTTAGGGACCCAGCATATCTGCGTCGCAGGTTTCAGATAACAGGAATTAGTAAGTGGTAGCACCCCCTTTTGCTCTAATGACAGACTCCATCCTCCGAAGAAGAGTTTCCACCAGCAGTAAGAAACTGGAATTTCCCTCCATTCCTGCCTCAAGAGCACTGATTAGTTCAGCCATGGTTGAAGGACGTGGTCTGGCTCGTAGTCGACGTTCCAGTTCATCTCACATGTGTTCAATGTAACTGAGTTCGGAGCTTTGGGCAGGCCAATCCATTTCTTCGACCACGTTGTCTTGAAACCAGTCATGTATAGATCTTGCTTTATGGCAAGGAACATAGTCATGTTGATACAGAAAAGGCCCTTCCCCGAACTGTTCCACAATGTTGGCGGTGCATGTAAGCAACAGAAATAAGCTGGCCTAGTCCGAACCATGAAAAAGAGCCTTATACCAAGATACCACCATCTCCAAACATCACAGCGGTTTCCACACACTGAGTAGGAATCCGCCAAATGTTCTCCAGGGATCCGCCAAACCCCAACTTCATTCATCTGATTGTCAGAATGTGTACCGTGATTCATCAGTCCATAGCACACGTTTCCACTGTTCCATGATGGTTTTAGACCACTGTTTCTGTTAGTTTTAGACCACCCCAAACGTCCCCTGGAATTGTTGCCAGTGAAGAAGGGCTTGTGAGCAACAGCACGATCGTAGAAACTCAGGGAATGGATTTCCCGACGAATGGTGATTTTGCTAGCAATCATTTCAACAGAAGACCTTCGATTCTTTGATTGCTCCTGGTAACACTCGATGATCCCCGTATGTCAGTTTCTTGGGCCTGCTAGTTCTTGGTTGCACTGTTGTTGCTCCCTGGTGCTTCCTCTTCGCTATCATATTGTTTATAGTTGTACGGGGTATTTGTAGAATGGCGGAAATCTCACGGACTGATTTGTTGCACAAGTTCCACGTTGGAAGTCGCTGAGCACTATTGAAAGATATGTGTCCGAAGGTGTGTGATGCTATTGAGATAATTTACATGTTATTGTCATATGACATTTGGCCCCTTCCATGATTTATGAGGTGTCCCTAAACTTTTGATCACATAGTGTATGTTGTCTTGGTTTGGCTTTGCACCAGAAAAACACTGGATTTATTTTTATAGCCATCGTAGTTACTCCCAGTTTTGTTATCAATTTTAGCCAGCTTTTAGGGTTGTTGCAGATCATCGAAATTTACTTTCATCTTTCGAAAATCATATAATAAGACTGCCTTAACTGAAGATTTGTCAAGAAATACAACGTTCTCTCTAAAATAAACCGAATATACAGTAGAAGTACACATTCCATTTTATTACAAATTATATCTGTTATTAAAACTTATTAAGATATAAAGTGCTTAATTTTAGCTGCCTCTCAACAAAATAACGTCTTCGTGATCTTTTAAATTTTAAGAACGTCTTCGTGATCGTTAAGTCATTTGCTTTGCCTTATGCGACGATTCTCTTCATTGATAATCATCATATTCAGTTTAAACTATTAATCGTTACCGACTAGTTAAGATATCATAGCATAGCATATTGCTGGATGAAACTAAAGGGCTTAAAACTTCATAAGTTAACGACAGTTTTGAGAACTTCAAGTTTAGATCTAAAGTTTAGAACTAATGTCATTAACAGCCAACCTCATTGTGAAACAACAGGAAAATGCAAAATCGATGGGAAACTGAAAATACATCCTCACAAATATAACGTAAATTTCTCTCAACATAGTGAATCCACAGAGTGGCTTTAAGTTGATATTTTCTGTTGATGTTAAAATCTAAGATAGCCTGTATAAATTGTTTTTACATTCGTTAAAACGCGCACTTTTTATGGCAATTCACTAGCTCCTGCGACCTGTATGTTTAAACCGGAAGCATGAAACTTTCTCTATGAAACTAATCGTTATATACGAAGATATGCGGAAATCGCCGATTACAAAAACAAAATGGAATGAGTTATAGGTTAGGGTGTACTTTGTGTTAGGAAGGCGGATTAAATGGTTATGGGAATTTTGAATTGGATATGCGAGTTTTACAAGCGGGCAGGCTATTAATGAGTGTAAATATGGCATTATATCTCTTTGAGTACCTTTTTTCATTCGATATAGGAATCTTGTGTCGATTCAAAGCGATCTTTCTTGTGTCGTGCACTTAGAGGTGGTTTCTGTTTAGTCTTCTGCCGTTTTAGGTGAGAACAGTTGTTTAAATATCTGATGATGATCCTTCGTGAATTCTGTGCATTAGTTCTGACATGGAAATAAGGCGTTTCAGGATTCTTCTCTATATAACAATTTTTTTCCTCTACATATAAGGAATATTTTTTGAAACTTTGGCCCTTTTTGTTAACTTTGTATAAACCTTTACACTCAACATTGTTGATACTTGTAAGGAGTAAGTGCCATACTTTTGGGGACCAATAATGAAATTCGACGCTACACAAATTCTTCTTCCAATCTCCGAGTCCTTATTCTTCTTTCAATTTTGATATTTTATTTTATTCTAAGGTTCTTGTATCTCGTTCATCTTTTCTTCTACTTGCGCTATTTGCTAAAAGGTATTTCAGTAGTTATTAGTTATAAATTTGCTTACCAAGATTTAAGGCCCTAGCAACAGTAATTTTCAAAAAGAAATAAAGAAATAAACGTATCTTATCTTTTTGACCATCCTATTTTCAGTTATTTTGTTTTCATTTGGTTTCACCCAATTTGGATAAAAATTGAAGCTCTGATGTCTTTCAAGATCTGCTTCTCTTTATGGCTAACACCGTATTTTATGTTAGAATAGCCACCATGAATGTTTAGGGCTGAGGAGATGCTAAATATTGGACGCAATTTTAGATAAAATTGTAAAGGATTATAAGAAAATAAAGAAGAGTCGTTCCTGACTGAATTGTGCTAAGAAGTGAGTTTTTTTTACTATTTTAATGCGACATTACAATCATTTATAATAATTATTCTGAATATTTAAGAAGCTTTAAGCATTTATTTTAATATAAAATTTGAAGACTCATTTAATCGACAGAAAGGAAGGTAGATTTCTACCATTCAAAAATCTAAATATAAAAAAAACGTTTGCTATCCTAAAGCAGAACAGAGTAGACGTTCGTCGACTTAGTGTGGAAGGAAGCTGGAAGAGCATAAGGTCTTTCACTCGGTTGCATTTTGCCACTCGTGGATCCAGCCGACGATGAATAGATAACAACTGGGAAGGAAGATGAGAGCGGCTTTTTTGGCTCCTCGTCCTCTTCGTTTCTGTCTATCGGGCAACGCATCTGCGCTTCAACAACTGTTCAGCCGCACAGGCAACGCATCACGGAACCTGAGCATTGTTACGTACAACGCTCGTTAGCCAATGATTTTCTTGATAAGGGAGTCGAAGTCTTATCTGAAGCAATTTCGGAGACCGAGGGAAAGTGTGTTAACATTTTTGACGCACCAGAGAGCTCAAGAGCTTTCGACTAGATTAATAATTAGGTCGCAGTAACGAGAGAAAGAAAACCAGGCAAACTTTCAGCACCGGCTCCCATCATCCCTCTCTATAAAGGGGTAATCTCGTCTAGAATAGTTTCAAAGAAAAGACCTACTTCTCCTCCCTTTCCTTCTTCTTTCCAGTCTACGAGTGCAAGAAAATAAAAGATTATCTGAAATCTGTACTCATTATATTCTAAATTTATTGTTTTCATTGGATTCTTCGCCCGTCTCATAATATTGCGGAAACATGTCAAACTTATGATAACTATTTAAAAATGTAAAAAAAATTCAAAATAATAGAGACTTTTTGAAAAAATTTTTATCCATTAACTCATTCATATCGTTTTTCCTACTTCGATAGTTATTAACTATTAACAAGATGATATGAATCGCACGTCAAAACGCAATTCATGCATCTACACATCTGCATGTAGCATTCTGATTAATTTGAATTTTACATTTATGAAACATTTTCTTTCTTGTTCATTTTCTGTTCATCCGCACATCTCATGAATTAATTACCGACCTCGACCATGATCTGTGCTTTACAAACCTTTCATCCTATTGAAAATGCTCTCCAGAAAAGAGAATTGTGCATGTAAAGGTTAAGCTATAGAGTATTGATTGCTGAGAACGAAAGTGGGAAATCATGTCAACATTACAGCCGTAGAAGCTTTACTCATTTGCCCACTAGAACTTGACAATGGTAAGTTAATAACTAACTGCTTTAACAAGAATCTTCATTGGCAAACTTAATACATATTTAATTCCAGAAGGGATTTCGAAACTTTGCTTTAAATTTACTAAGAAGAATTCATGACCTTAAAGTTCGTTGCCAAAATGTAACTTAAAACTTAGTATGCAATTAATCGTGGAATCTTCTCTCTTCGAATAACAGATTCGCTGAATATAAATTTCTATGCGTGACCATAAGGTAATCATAAAATTCGGTGAATGATCCTATATCGCGCGCTGCAGTATTGTTGAACAAAACTTTCCAGGTGCAGATGGGGATGGGGGACATTTATTCAAAAATAGCGTTAATAGTGCTGTTGTAACTAAAATGATTATCTTGTGAGCACTTGTTTTTTGGGGCAATTGCAATATATGCAATGGAATTTCGAAGAATGGATAAGCGAACGAAATTGTTTCTTCTGTTTCAAGCTTGGGAAATAGACGAAAGAAAATCATGCAATGTTGAAGGAAATATATGGAGATGATGAAATCATGTTAAAATTCTTGCGTGGGTGGTGTAAACGTTTTCGAGATGGACGGGAAACGGTCAACGACGCTCCTCGAAGTGGCAAGTCTGAAACTGCTTGCAATAACGAAAGTTGGAAAAGCTTTTGGCGCAGGATCTTCTGCAACGTTTACTGCAACGGATCCGAAACAAGTATTTCTCCAGTAAGCCGCGATGTCTGCTTATTCAATGCCACGTGACCATTGAGTTTAACCGTATCATAAAAGAGGACTATGCCCAGTCTTAACAAGACATACAGCCGCAATACGTGACCTAAAACGGAGGTAACTTTGATAGCAATAGCAAATGTTTTGCCTTTCGATTCCAGGTCCTTTCACCTAACAAGGTACATGGTGCGAGCTAGCTGACTGGGGCTAAATGCGTAGTTAGTAAACAGCATGGTAGCATTTCCAAAAGGTTACGTTGGTCGCTATCAATTATAAACAAGTGGTATGTTTATTTCTAAAGCATTAAAATCCTGATACGGAAGTTTCAAATTTTAGTTATAAATTCGTTAAAAATGTTAACGACAGGTGGCGCTGCACGTAATGACTGAATATTTCATTCTTCGTTTGCGCAATCTCTGCGCTCGAAAGATGCACAATTTGAATCGATTGTGATGTAATTGTGATTGTGATGTAATAGACTCTAAACTGTCCCTTGCAAGCAGCCATTGCAATACATCACAATCGATTCAAAATGTGCACCTTTCGCAGCACAGATGGCGCAAACGAAGAAAGAAATTTTCAGTCACTACGTGAAGCGCCACCTGTCGGAAAGATTTGTACGAATTTGTAACTAAATTTGAAACTTCCGTATCATGTTTTGACGGCTTTCGAAATAAACATACCACTTGTTTCATTCTTCTATCGATCTCCGTTTCCGAGATATTTACTCTTAAAATCAGGGAGTCCTTTGTGGGACACCTTGTACTTCAGATGTCCTTACAACAAGAAGTATCACATATTAATATAAAGCTGTAGTAGTATATGGACATGTTACAAAAAACAATTTTCTTCTGCAGGTCTTGGGAACAACTACGAATTATTCATATAAGTCGGACCTCTCCCTAATACAGCTAACGTTATCCTGAATTTCCTGGAAAGTTTCCAAAGCTCTTGAAAGGTCTTCTCCAGGATTAAAGGAGAATATCCAAAACTGTAGAGAGTAATGGACAACAAAAGGGCCACACTAAAGCAAATAACGGCAGCTTTTAAATTACATTCTTCTCTGCATTATTTAAGAACAAATAGCACGGCGATGCCTCACTCTACACGATAATGGTAGTAGACGTTCATGCTACTTCTCTGTGGAATCCATGAAAGGACGTATTCGATAAGCCAATGACCATTGCCGTAGACCCTGTGATAACTGGAAACGATTTCTCTTTTACGTTGTAGATGGGAAGCAGGGTTTAGCGAAAGGGAACATGAGGATATGGAACTGCCGTATGATGCCCAAATGATGCCCAAGCTGGCTCAGTGACTTCAATATCAAGGTATAGGGAAAATTTCATGTCACTAGTTGGGTTCTTCTTACCTACAGAACAGCAAGGCATATCTCGGCATTGTTGTCGACCCGCTACACCATGGCTTTACTTCATCGCTCAGGAGGTTGACATCTATTATCAGGTCAATATACAAGGTGACCCAAAAAAACTTACTCACTTTGAGAGCTAATAATGGTTTATTATTGAACAGATTATAATATTTTAGCACATTCATATTGACAAAATGCGGAAATGTCTCCAATCATAAAATATGCAAATTAGTTTTAATAGTTATTTTGACCGCTAGAGTGTTTAGCTAAGCACAGAAATGATTGTAACTTTGACCGATTTTTTCGATAGGGTTTTGGGAACTGTGACAATCACATGTGCCCACTATTTACGCATTTTCCAGGACCATGTTATTGCTTACATCAGGCAATGAGGCATATTGGGAAAGATAACATTCAAACATGATGGCGCGTCGCCACACATTAACATTCCTGTAAAACATTTCTTGCTTTCTGTTTTTTTACTGAATACAGATTGATTGAACGAAATGTTCCAATAACGTGGTCTCCTCGATCCCCAGACCTTAATCCCTGTGACTATTGATTACGGAGATTTCTAAAAAGCAGGGTTTATCATACCAGACCTACAATTCTCTGTGACCGGAGAATTCAGACTCCATCAGAAGAGAGAGAGAGAGATCAAATCTCACAGCCAATGTTGTAATCTGCTGTTTTCAATGCTGTTACCCGCTTAATTTGGTGACAAAAGAAAAAGCTGGTTATCCAATGAAAAATGTAAATCCCTTATTTGCATATTTTATGATTGGAAACATCTCCGCCGATATGTTAAAATATCATTATAATCTGTTCATTAATAAAACCATTTTCAGCTCTCAAAGTGATTAAGTATTTTTTGTCATATTGTTGCTATAGTTACCTACACAATCGTCAGATATGAACACTATAGAACATTTATAGGACAACCTACGAGAAGGTTATTCTCAACATGCCTTCACTACAGTTGAATCGACATCAGTTAACTGGTGCAGTTGGCATGGCGGAAAATCGACTTCCCCAGAATGTTTCCGAATGTGTTCCTATTAACTTGATATGCTGCTTTATCCTTTATTATATTTAGCCATTTAAATAAATTTCTCGAAACGCTGACGTTACCTCTAAAGTCGATAGCATCTTTACTAAGCTATTTGCCTCTAATACCGAGAAGCTGAAGCCGTATTTTTAGGATATATGTAGATATATGAGGCATCTGAAACTTGTTGGATAAGCAGGCAATTTACTATCATTTACTATATCACACATCACATTTACTGTACAGGGTGTCCAAAAAGTTTGGTAACATGGAAGATATCTTAAAGCTGTCAGGTAGGCGAGATCTAATGAGTGTGGTTTATAGGTAATAGGCGGGGTGGGGAATTCATTGCCGCACTCAAATTTGACCTTGACCCCAAATTTAAGGTCATCCGTTTCCTAACTCGAAAAGTTAATTAAAGTTAGAGAAAAATTTCCGATTGCTACCCTGTAGAGCAACACCACATAAGTCTAAAAACATTTTCTAATCACACCCATCCCCTTGAAAGATTTTGAAAAAATGGCGAGAAAGAGGCACTCAAGAGTGTGCTTCCACTTCCCCTTCCAAACGGTGTGCTTCACTGCAATTCAAATATGTTAGAAACCTCAGCCAACCTGGCCAGCTAAACCTGACATTGAGTGACTATTTCTCGCACATTTTCTCAAAATCTTTCAAGGGGAAGGGTGTGATTAAAAATTGTTTTTAGACTAATGTGGTGTTGCTCTACAGGGTAGCAATTAGGAATTTTTCTCTATCTTTAATAGTTTTCGAGTTAGCAAAAGGATGACCTTAAATTTGGGGTCAAGGTCAAATTTGAGTGCGGCAATGAATTCCTCCCCCCTCCCTATTACCTATAAACCACACTCATCAGATCTCGCCTACCTGGCAGCTTTGAGATATCTGCCATGTTACCAGACTTTTTGAACACCCTGTAGTACGAGGAAAAGTCAATAAATCACAAATGGTGATTTAATATACGCTAAGTGGGATAGGAACGTGAAACACAGCTAAAGATGCACGTTTTACCTTCTTATTTCTCAAAATAATCCCCTCTGTTGTTAATGCTTTTTGTCTCATTGATTTTCTAGTCCTTCCATACTTTCTCAATAGAAAACTGGGCTTTGCTGGCTGAGCCAGTTTTGCACTTCACTTTCAATCTCCTCGTCAATTACTCTTTTTTGAGCGATTTCCATCTCTTTGGTCCGCTCAAAAACCATCTTGGCGGCCAGCGTTTCATATCCATTCCAAACACACAATTTTCAAAAGACATATACACAGGCAGCATCATTAAATACACAAATCTTTCATAGAAATTAAACGCCTTTGCAGATTCTACAAAGTTCGCACAAACCTGTATTACCCGCATAGTGTTTTATATTAATTTATCCTTCATTCTTATTGCTTGTCGGAATATGTGTTTGAAATGAATGGGAAAAACTTAATTTTTTGAAACTCATTAATTCATTAGAGTTTTCCAATTAGCTAAGAACTGTGCCCCCCTTTTTTTTTTTTAATGGTAAGCTACGGACCGCATACTTTTTCGAAGCTTAGATCAATAATTATAGATGAGAGAGAGCTAGCAATGTTTAAAAATGATGCTGTAATAATACAAAAATGAGGAGTTGTAATAATAGTAGTAGGAGTTTTTATAGAAATAAGGCCACGGTACCTCTAAAGTGGTTCTATTGACTTCCAGAGATCCGCGAGCCACCCAATAGAGCATTGGGAAGATTAGATTCCTTAATCGTGGCAGTTAGTTGATAGGAAAAGGACTTCTACCATATGTGAAACTTAAGAATATTAAGAAAGCCATGTACATAAAACACATGAAGAAAACCATGTGAGAGTTAGTGTTTCTATTATCTAAGTCCATGTTATGCCTTCACTGATACAAAAACGATTTCCCCCGACGAATTTTCTTATTGAAAACAAACAAGAAAAAGTTAAGAAATTTCTGTTCGAACAATTGGGTGTCTGTTAATCATTTGATCCGAAAACACTCTTCTTCAGTAATTTTCGGTAATTTTCCAGTGAGGTTAGGCTTAAAGAACATAAAGGATGTTTTTATTTTCATTATCGATCAACGGGAGAAAGTAGTAACCGTAATATTATCGCTTTATCTCCATGAAGGTGGATCCATGAGAAAGGCAAGGCAATTGGTGCCCGTTCTTATCGCTCTCCGTTATCAGACTTAGATTTACTTGCCGTTTCTCGGCCCAACATAAATGGTCCCTTATCGCCTTTATGACGACGTTCTCTTGGCCGGGCTAAAAGAGCCGCCCACGCCATCCCGTGCTGATCAATGGCGCTACGTACCCGCTCCACCACCTCCTCCTCAACACCGCCACTTTCTTTTTTTGCTCTCCTTCTTCACAACGAAATTTACTTAAGACACACACGCACACAATGCTTGTGGTCGCCGATTTCTTCTCCATCATTAAATTTTCTTCTTTCTTTTTATTATGATTTTAAAAAAATTAATTCAATTATCTTTTTTTTTTAACGATAATCTTAATAGCATTCTTATGGTTCATGCTTACTACGGGGCTATTGTGGAATTCTCCAGTTTTATGGATGGAATAAAATTTGAAAAATACAAGGAAAAGATCATTCTAACGTCACTTCTTGTTTTACGAGTCTTTGATTCACGCTCTTTCTCTTTTTTACGATTAAAAATTATATAAACCGTTTTCTGATTCAGTCTTATTACTTTTTAATTTAGCAAAATTTTGTTATCGGCGATAAGAAGGCGGTAGCAAAACTATAGAAAAATGTTACTTAAGTAAAAAACGAAGATTACGAGATTAAAAAAAATACCAATCAACGTAATGTAATAATAAATCAACGTAAACAGCTTTAGAGAGAAGGGCTACACAAAGATCAATTAAAATGAATTTTCTGAAATTCTCTTAAATTAAGTGTAGCAACTGGAAAAGTTTCAAGTAGTTTATTTCAATATTTATTCAAACGTATAGTTGCCAAAATTTTATTTAAAAAAACAATTCACACATAGGATGCTTTTGGCTTCAAATAAATTTCCAAAGAGTGTTAATTAGCAGTTCTAATCTAGCCCATTTCAGGAATGTTTCTTTGTTCCATTTCGTCTGACAAATTTTCCTTAGTATTTACGCAGGAAGTACTACAAGTACACATTTAGCCAACGATATCGTGTTCTCAGACAAAATCATAGACTACTTCGCCTTTATGTTAGGAGAAAATCTTTGCAAGTAAAGCCTTTAATCGCAGAATTCCAGGAGTCCAGGAAGTACAACCTTATCCCGGGGCATCATGGTTAGTGTTCATAAAACTCGAAGGTTTATCTTCAATTTCAGGGGGAAAGTCCTATTTTCCTGAAATGCTGTTGGAACAAAAATTTTTCTTGCACGTTTTTCTCAAGCCAATATTTTTTCTCAGCTGGAAATTAACTATGAATGCATAATTAATAACAAAAAACTTATACTGTAGATATTCTTAATGCGTCATATCTCTTTTATGCAACTTTATTAACAATTTTTTTCCTAATATACGCATAAGCATTTGCAAAACGACTCCATTTACCTTCCTATCTTTTAAATTCATATACTTTGCGCAATCCTTTACGCAACTCTGAGGGGTCACCGAACGTAGAATAGGCACACAGGCTGTTGCGAAAACAAGCTTACTTAAATCTTTCTGTTGGGCAATTAGTTGGTAATTGAAAAACAAGCGATATTTGCAAAATATTTATTAGATATCGTTTACATTGACCTACATTAAATATTTAAAATGGACTGGCATTAAATTGCTGCCTTTATGAACGAAGCCATAACAGTAACCCAAAACACACACATTATATTAAAGTGTCGCAAGTGGGCCTGTGAAGTTTTATTATGAAAATTCATTATGCGCAAAATGGTGTCTGAAATATCAGAGTATTTTCACAATTTTTATTAAGAAAGTCTACAAAATTGCTTATTTTGCTATTACGCAATTAATACTTATATAAACCTACTATTTTCAAATGTCAATCTGATTTCGATGGCAATGCTACGAAATTGTAAATTGCAGTAGGAAAGACATTATGGTTGAGGAATAATTCAATCGATATTATAAGGCCAGTATCATTTTTCAAAAATAAATTAAGCCAGAAATGCAATGCTTTCTAAAAAATGAGTAATTTTAAGTTAAACATTTGGCGATATATTAAATGTCCATCTAAATTGTTATTAGTTATACAGGGTGTCCCACTAGAGACTGGCCCTTTAAAAATACGAATTACTCTGCAACACTTGCATGTAACATCATGCACCAATGCTCAAAATTTTCCAGATGACACCTGCGTGGTACAGAGATGTAGGCAACTGCCTAGATCCGAGAGTCCAACCCTGCAAAGTGGCGAAAGCAAGCATGCAGTATACCGTACCGCAGAGTTTTCATCGTGAAACCTACTGGGTCAGTTTGGAGGGAGAACCATTGAAGACCGCAAAGAAAACATCAAGCTGCCATTGACAGTGACAAGTTGGGGCGTCGCATTGCCTTGTGTGCAGATCTTGCGGGAGGGCATTTTCAACACATTTGTAATGTGGACTTGTTTTCCATTAAATAAAGTTCTTTCTTTCAGATTCCTACAGTTTGCCTTTATGTTAACCCTGTAGCAAACTCAGTAAATTCAATTTATATTTACAATGCAACATATGTCATGGGTACGTTTGATATAAGGCAAAATGCTGTATGTGCTCAAGGTTTTGGTTCAAATTTTCCTACAAATTCAGTCACATGACTGTGTGGACCCTTAATTTTCATAAATGTGATAAAACAAAATTGAAGAAAGTGTGTAAGAGAAAGTAATGTTTGTCCAAATATCAGATCGGAACAGTATATTAATTTGTGTTAGCCTTGTTAACTTCATTCTCTCTCTGTGCTATTGTTCCGACCACTCATTGAACACGCATGGCATCAATCTGGAATACTAGAGAACAAGCCGTACTATAAGAGCATTCGGGATGCGTGTTTTCGATTCAAGACAAAGTTCTGCAGTTTTTCATTCGATGATTATCAGATGACCCCATTTAACCAGTCGGTGCCAGAAAATACTTTACTTTCAGCACTTTTATCGTGAGTATCATGCAATGGCATGTGATGAAAGTCCGTGGCCTGGTCGGCTTTCACTGAACACACAACACAACTTAACCTATAAAGTTAAGCAACATCAGGCACGGCTAGAAATTGGATAGGCGACCATCAGTGACACACGATTTCCCCCCCCCCCCCCCGGCTGCTGCGACCATCATACAGCAGTCATCAATCCAGGCTCATCCAAGGACCCACTCGTCGGCCTCTGGCCATATAGGCCCTGGATGTATGTACTGGATTCCATTAAATAAATAAAATAAAATAAAAACAAGAAAATTAAATTAAAAAAATTTGATAAAGCCATCTATTGATAAAGTCTTGAACGATATTTTACATATAAAAATTAAAATAATTAGTTGCCACTAATTGATCAATTAGTTAGTGGGTTTTTTAATTGATTCATGTATTGTCATCAGGAGTAAGTTAGTGTGCAAAATTTCAAGTCAATCACTTAATAGGAAGTAACTATAATATCGATTACAAAATTCCACATCGGCCTCGGTGGCTCAGTGGTTGCGTGATCGCCTCGGATGCCAGAGGACACGGGTTCGACCCCGGCCGAGGACGACGAGGATTTTTTCAGGGGAAAAATCCTGAGATCACGCCCTTCCTTGGGAATGGAAGTAAAGCCGTTGGTTTCGTGTAGTCGTTTGCCGACTGCACGTTAAAGAACCCTTGCGAGGCAAAATTTGCGGCCCCTATAACGTCATCCTGAAATGACCATAGCAGTTGAAAATGACGTTAATACCAAATAAACTAAACCAAACAAAATTCCAGCCAAACAAACAGACAGACAAAGCAAGTAGAATAAAGTGTGTTAAAAAAAAGTAGACATATCCTAGAAAATCTGCTGCTAAAGATATTTCCACTGACTGATAAATTTTGCACCAGAAGATACAGAAAGTGCTGCCAGTCTCAGTCACGGTAAAAGAGACACGTCTATTCTCGACAGAACAAGGAGACGAGGGCGAGAATAAAAGATTTTAGATTCTATTTGCTCCTGAAAAAAATCGAAAAGAGCATTATTTTATTTGAAAGGTTAATATTTTTACAAAAACTTATTCTACGTACTTTTAATGCACAAAAAGTGAGGAGAAAATTTTAAAAAGCACACTTTGGAGATTTGAATGCGCATCCATATGCATGACATTGTCACCTGGAAAATGTATCTGAAAAATGGGCTAAGGGGTGGACCTGAACAATGTGATGTGGACTCGTCGGAGAGCGACCGACTTCACACTCAAGAGCGACCGCCGTCATCGTGATTGGTTGGGCCATATCGCATTCTTTACATCATAAAGGAGTGCGGATAATAATATAGTCCATTATGAAATGACTTCAGTAAAATCCTGGACTATTTTAAAAAGATAAATTTACTAAAATGACATTCATTACCGTAGATGTCTATACTATATCTAATAAACTGGAAGTTTCTGTCATATGTGCATTGGATTGTCTTCTATAGACAAAAAGACGGATATATATTGCAGATACCACATTAGCACTTCTTTCCCAGATATACTGTACAAAGATCAGTTAAAGCCGCAGGTACCATTAGAACATGAAGTTTGCAATTATACAGGACATTTTGGTGTCACATGAAGTTTTCACTATCTGGTGTTTAGAACTCCTCTGAGGACGATGCGAATTAGACTGTGTACTCATTAAAAATTGCCTTTATAATAAGAGAAAAATAATTTCTATACTCCATTACTGCTTTCTGGCTTTAGGTCCCATTGGTCGATTTAGTGACAGCTTCAACATGAAATGTTAAACGCAATTTTACATTATGACAAAGTTAAAATGGGCGCTTAAATAAGTTATTAAGTTTATGCAATCCTTATAATATTGCTTGCCTTGCTTTAATTTTTTCCTGATTTATTTCACTCCTCTACTCACTGCCATGTCAAGCTGCAATAGTTTCTTGATGATCTCCCCTCCCCAATAAAAAGCATTCATACATCTGCCTATGGAAGTTATATTGCTTCCATTGATTTTTATATGCATTATTATGTGTTTGACATAAAACGATTCATTTACCTGAGCTAATACGGATTTTTTAAATCATGTGATCGATCAATATACGAAGAATAAGTAAAGAGGTCTGATTAAATTTGAATCTTAGGCAGACTTATTGAAGCCAATTACTCCTTCCTAGAAGGGTGTATTCCGCCTTGATTTCATTTCTAGTCATTCATTCAGAACGAATTGTTCCTACCAATGATATCACCGTTTGTGCTAAACGACGTCGTTTTGCATAAATGGACCCTTTGTCAATCAGCAGCCATTTACAAGAGAAAATCAGAGATGACGTGTCATAATGATGTAGCATGGGCGTCTTTGAAACTTTTTTATGGAGAAGTCTAGCAATGAAATCTTTTCAAAAGTAAATTTTTTGACACGTCTCGTCTAGTTTGATGATAATAAAATGGACGAGAGGTTGAAGTTCCAGTTTTTAAGGTGTTAACGTTTGGATTTGATCTTATTATTTTACTCCTAAAAAGATAAATAAATTATTAATTAATAAAAAAAAGTTGATTTACTAATTTAGTTCAAACTGTTTAACGCTTGTCCTCGTTAAAGAAAAAGTTTATCATGATACTGATTTCTGGATAAAAAATTATTTTTTTTTGTGAATTATTCTCTCATGTAATAAGTCCAATTCTTTTCATTTGCAATTGTTGCATACAAAGGGGAGTCGGTTATATTAGATCACATAAATTTAGCATGGACTTTTTAATAATAATACCCAGTCAAAACATTACGTATAGAAGCAGAGCGATTATAAAAATAGTTACAGAAAACATATTGCTACGTTACAAACTTTTTATAATCAAAAAGCACAATTTATAAATTGTTCCATTTACAAGCACCTGATTCAAGGTAAATGCCTAATAATATCTATGGTAGATAGCAACGGTTCTCAACCCCTGGTACGTGTACCACTGCTGGTACGCAAGCGGTTATCTTGTGGTACTTGGAAAGGATCGTTGGCAATGTTTTGTTGTTATTTTGTTTGAATGGCACGCGATTAAGGAAAGCTTCAGAACCCGTTGTATGAATTAACTGAAATATTATACAAATCAATCAAAACACGTGGCGCCTGCATAGATTTTCTAAATTTTGGCTTAATACTTTTTTTTATAGTCACGTATTCGCTTTTTAACTGTGACATCCAATCGGTTTGATGTGTAAAAGTTAATCTGATGATAGGTTATTTGCACGTTATCACAGAAGAAATACGAGTATATGGGATCATTAATGATGCAATGTCGTCACACGCCTCGAGAGCCATACAGAATTCATGCCTCTTGAAACTTTCCCCTAGGCCAAAATTGTGACCGGTCCAATTTATACAAATAGCACTATGTCGAAAATGGCGGTTTTCCCGGTAAACAACAAAGTCACGCCAACGATTTTATCCCAGTTGTATTAGCATAACTTTTGGTTATTCAGCCTTGCAAATATCTTTTTTTTTGCTATCCCTCTTATAAGTCACTGAAAATTGCATATACTTAGTTTGCCTTGTCGTTATATTCAGACATCAAAAAACAAACTTTTTAGCCACTATAACACATAAGCTTATAACACTTTCTTGAAAGAACACACAACAGAGAAATGTAGAGACACACGACGCTATCAAAAGGGCAACCGTGGCGATATCTACTGAAGGAAAGAAGAACTATGCATGGTCCGATTTACACAGTGGGAATCTTCAAAATGTCTTCTACGGAATAATTCCATTATAATGAAGGGTATGCCAACGGATTCCAAATTATTCCGTTCGTTACAGGCAAAAATTTCCGAATACGGGTTATACAAGGGTTGTTCAAGGTTGACCTAGACTTTTGTGCATATAAAATCGAAAAATAACTCTAGCAGATTACATTTTTGAGGGAACGTAACGTAATTTGAGTATCTCGCATCCTGCATTCGGCATAATGTATTTGACGCATGCGCAGCAGCTGCAGCAAACATGGCAGCAAGCAGTATCGCTGTTTCTGTGGAACAGCGTTATACATGCTGTGATTTTGAGTAGACTTCCTACAGGGAAGAAGTGTATAATTGGTGTAATCAGTTTGGAGGAGGACGAGATATGATGAAAATTACTCTGCACGGACACGTTCGTCCGACTGCAGTCACACCAGTAAAATCGCACCCGTTAAGCGAGACATTTTTGATAAAGGGATCACAATTAATATCTAGTATATCTGCAAATTGCTTCAGGGTGCCGTACGCAATGTTATTCAGAGGAAAAGACCCAGGATGTTGTCCGGAAATGCCATTCTTCTCCATGACAATACCAAATCTCACATGGCGAATTTGGCAGGTGTTGCCCCATGCCCCTTATAGTCCAGACTTGGCTCCCAGTGATTATCATTTGTTCGGACCCCTTAAAGAGCTTCTGAGGAAAGGTAGAAGTTTAAGACAGATGAAACGCTGCAGAAAGCTGTCCTGCATTGGCTAGAACAGCAGCCGAATTCTTTCTATGCCAAAGATATCAGGCAGTTGCCACAACGATGGCAGCAGTGCCTGGATGCACATGGGGAATAATTTGAAAAACTGGCCTACTTTGGTGCTATTCGGACATTACATTTTGTCAGTACAATCTAGGTCAATCTTGAACGACCCGTGTACTATAAGATTTTGAAATATGATTCAAACGTTCTGTCTTTCAGATAAACGTAAGTAATCTACTTATAATAAAGATTAAATTAAGAAAATGATTTCTTTGTATTATTTAGAACCTTGTCAGAATCAAAATATTAGAAAGTAATGAACTATTTGAAATATATCCAAATTTGAGTATCTATAAACTCTACTTGTACACCCAATTAGAGATTGAGAGATATCCCTACCTAAATGCATATCCAAGCAGTTTTTAAAATATTTTATGGTAGGCTAAGCACATTTAAAACTCTGGTACGATCACATTATTTTTGTAAAATAAGAGCCCGAAAGAAGGCAAATGCTTGCACTTCATTTTCAGGAATTTGGTTATGAAAGGAAAATAGCTTTGTTTTTGAACTGCAACGACTGCAGATCCCAAAAAATGCAATAATAAGTTGAGCAACTTCTTTTTTAAGTACTTTTTCACATTTTAAATTTATCGTTGTAATAAATTCCCCCTTTTAGAATGCATTAAAAGAAAATCAAGGCTTTTTTCCCTCCCTCCTCCAACTACCTCCTACACTTCTTTTGGTTTTTTGGCAGTCGTTGTCTTTTGCATGAATCGATTAGTGGAAAATGAGTTTCTGACGCCATCCATCGACTTCAGATGCATTGCGTGATTCCAGGCCCGAAGGAGAGTGTAAATTAACATTGGCTTGGTCGCTTTTCGTGAACATTACATACACTGACCGTCAGTTTATTAGGTGATGAAAATTCCCTGCTGTCATGCAAAACTTAATTTTATGTCATTTCTAACCGAAGATTCATCCATTCCCACGGACGGAGAAGCAGGGAGGGAAATTTCAGCTCAGTATTGTGAATGGGAATACATTTAGAAGGAACCATTTCTTCTTTTTTTTTCAGGAAAGAGCCCCCTCATTCCATTGCCAATATTCCCAACAGCTTCAAACGAGATGAAAAAGAAAGATTGCCATGTTAAACTGCCAATTTAACTTTCCCAGAAAACAGTTACTGCATCGAACGTTAAAGGCTATTAAAAGAAACTCTAAAACCATAAATGTCATTCGATCAACGACCCTCTGTAAAACGCCAGAATTACGACATTATACACACGAATTATTCCAGCAAAAGAAACCGGCAATAGTTTAAGGGGGAAATTTTTGTTTTGATGCCGGTTATTTAAAGAAACCAATCACACCTTTTGTAAATAACAATAAATTCCCGTTTTATTACTAAATTAGCAATTGATTTATTGTCAAGGACCAAGAATTTCTCTAAAAAGCGAGTTTTATGAGTGTCCTGTACTATTTCCAGTATTGTTAGGAATTGCGCATTTCTTCAAGAGTCGCATCAGTCTCTAACAATATAATTTTAATAAATTATATTGTACAAAGGAAACTTATGAGTAGGTAGTTTAATTCTATATAATACAGTATATGTAGCATATTGGTTTGGTATTTGATAACTAATACAGCAATGTAATTACGAGGGGCGTTCAAATTTGACCTGGACTTTATTTTTTTATAAAATCAGGAAACTACAAAACGCTGACACACACACACACACGATCACACACAGACACACCAGTTATTTCTCAGAGAATTCTCCTTGGTTCTCTACGCGTGTTTTCCAGGGTTCTGGGAGCATCTGGATACCGGTTCTGTAGAAATCTTCAGATTGATGTCGAAACCACGTCAGGACAGTCTTTTTCACTTCTTGATTGGAGCCTAACCTCTGCCCTCCCAAGAACTCTTTCAATGGTCCTAAAAGGTGATAGTCGCAAGGGGAGAGATCCGGGCTGTATGGAGAATGTGGTAAGATGTTCCATTTGAGTTCCGTCAGTGTGTCCGTAATCAGTTTCGGTGTATGTGGTTTAGCATTATCTTGCAGAAAAACACCACTAGTAAGGAGTCCTGGTCGCTTTTTCCTTAGTGCCTATAGTGAAATATCAATTTTATAGAAATGCCCTGCCTGAATCAAAGGTGCCTTCCATTTAAAAATTAGAATCACGTGATTGGTTGAGTGATGCTGTAGGTTTTTGGACGCGTTAACATCTAAGTCATTTTGCGCCCTTTCACTTTAAATAATATTCTTTCACGAGTCCTGAAACAATTCACATTACTTGTATCATTTATTCATTCCCGGGACAAACAAGCATCTATGACCATGTTGGGATTCGATCCGCGACCGGACCAATTTTTTTACTGTTTTTACGTAGGGGGTATGCCAGTTTATAAAAATAAATACTAAAACTTGAAACAACTTGCATATAGATGTTTTCACTAATTGTTCCCAACTTTGAAGCACGTTAATTAAAAAAAAGTTCTGGAAGTATGCTGCAAATTATTTGAATAACTTCTACGTCTTTTTAACTATCCAAAAAGGTATAATACTCTCAGTTAAATAGGCAAATCAAACACAAAATGACAGAGAAAGCGGTCCCAGACCGCAAAGAGAAAATGTTTATTTAAAAGTCACATATCTAGGAAACGGTTAACTTTTGGATAGTAGGTTATAGGGTCAAAGCTATCGGCAACAACCTAAATAATAACGTCCTTAAATATTTAGGTCGACTTTCCCTGTAAACCTGTATACACTGAGGCTCCAAATTATTCGTAATTTAAAGTGTTTTTGAGGAACAGTTTTAACAATGTGAAAGAGCATCAAAAACAATTAGATATCAATACATTTTATGAATACAAATAATATACATAAAGAGGAACAAGATATTAACAGAATTGTGTTGAACGAAAATATTTATATCTTCTTTTAAAAATAAGGTTAGTCTCTAGTAAAACAAGAATTGAATAACCAAAAAGGGAGGGAACCTCTAACCACAAGGAGATTTGAATTACCTGATACGTATTTCGGCTACCAAGTAGCCATCTTCAGCGATGAGAGATAAAAGTCAACTTTTCTTTAGAGGTTCCCTCCCTTTTAGGTTGCTCCATTCCACAGTTTTGCTTACTTTTTGAAGAATTGAATAAGAAATGAAGTTGGAAAATAGTTTACAGTATGCCATACGCCAACATTATTTTGGTGAAAATATCGTCTTATACTTATTGCGAAGTGTTCTAATCCTAAAGCATCCTGCAAGATGGTTTGTTAGTTTGGTTTGGTTGGTATTAACGTCCCTTTCAACTACTATGGTAATATAGGACGGCGTTATAGGGGCCACAAAGTTTGGCTCGCAAGGATTCTTTAACGTGCAGCCGGCAAACGACTACACGGGACCGACGGCTTTACTTCTCTTCCGAAAGAAGTGCGTGATCTTAGGATTTACCCTTGAAAAATCCTCGCCGTCTAGGATCGGCCAGGATCGAACCCGCGGGCAAAACTAAAGGATATTCTCAAGAAGTTCGTGAAATGATCAAGTTTCACGATAAGGGTGCAGGATACAAGAAGATTCATACGCAGCTGAATATTCCTGTTTCTACTATAAAAAGTATATTCAAAAGTACAAGAAGACGGAACTCACCACCAATCTTCCTGGATGTGGACGACCGAGTGCACTATCAAAACGTGCAAAATGAATTCTTAAACGCAGAGTTGTTCAAAACAGAAAGATGTCGTCATCAAAGCTGTCCAAAGAACTACCGTGACAGGTGCTGCTCAAGTAAAAGCTCTACTGTTCAATGCCACCTGAATTCCAAGGGCCTCCGAGGATGTGTAACTAGGAAGAAGCCACTTTTGAAGCCCATTCCCTAGAAACAGCGGTTGACATTAATAGATAAACCTCCGCAGTAATTCTAAAATTTCACTTGGTCTGAAGAAATAAAAATAAAGTTACTCAACCGTGGTTGACGCAAGTTAGTGTGGCATTTTTCTGGAGAAGCACTAAGAGATGAATGCTTGAAAGCTATTGTCAAGCATGGTGGTGGACGCGTTTTGTTGTGGGGTTGTATAAGTTCAGCTGGATCAGGTGAGCTTATTGTTTTGATGGAGTGATGGATTCCAACAAGTACCAAGGCATTTAAAGAAAACATCCCATATCATCTGCTCACAAACTTGTGGGTCACCTTTTCTTCTGCAGAAGGATAATATCCAAAACAGACCTCACGGTAAACAAAATCAAGTCATCCAAGATCAACCAGTTGGAACCATGGCCAAGTTCAATCTTCGGACTGAACCCCATCGAAAGATGCAGATTAGAACTCAAAAATTTGGTGAAGAATCGTTGTCCTTCTAATCTGATTGAATTGAAGCAGCTCTGTGTAGAAGAACGAGGGAAGATTAGTCCAAAACTTCTGTAAAAAGTTTGTGTATTGTATGCCAAAACGACTGAAGGCTGTTATAAAAGCTGAAGGTGGCTATATAGAATTTTAAATATTGGATACGAATAATTTTGTTTAACTCAACTTGTTTCTTTTTTTCTTAATATTGTAAATTATCTGGATTAATAAAATATGTTGAAATCTTAATGTTTAATGACACTTTTTCTTATGGTTAACACGATTGCTCACGATCATTTTCATTTTATTGTGAAACGATGGAATTGGCTAGTGTATGAATATTTTTGAGCAGCAGTGTAAATCGTTCCAATTGAACTCAAGTCGATTTAGTTTTTTTTAACCCTTCAATTCTCTTTGTCCCACAGAATTTTTCACAAAATTTTGTAACAATATGATGTTGGCGTCTATGAAGCAGCTACTGTAATAATGTTTTTAAATGCAGAAAATGTGCCATCTATAGACATTCATCGGAGACTGAAGACTTTTATGGCAATAGATATTACATTAGTACTGTGCGAAGTGGGTCTGTTTGTACTCGTAATGAACCTGGTGCAACTTAGAACTTCTGTGACACGCATCGTACTGCAACGGAGAAGAAGGTCTCGTACTGCAACTGATGACACGCATCGGAATCGTGTCAATGATCTCAGAGCGAATCATCGCATAATGCAGGGACAGCTGGTAATTGTATGTAGCACACCAAGGGAGTGTGTGCTGGCAGAATTGCGGAAAGTTTATGCACGAGGGGTCCCGCGAATACTGCTTCCTGACATGGACCAAGAAATTTGACCAACCATTGCTTCTGCGCAAAGAACATGAAAACAGTGGATTCCTAACGAATAGTGTCACAGCTGACGAAAGCTGCGTACACCACTTCGATCCCGAAAACAAGAGATCTTCATCGGAGTTCCACCACAAAGGATACTTGTGCCAACAAAGTTCAAGGCTGTGCCACCAGCAGGCAAACTCCTGCTTGCAGTCTTCTGAAATATTCAAATTGTTTTACATATGGTATTCATGCTTAAAGGTACTGCCATAAACTATGTAAGGTTCTGTGAAGCCCTAGTGTCACGACAGTCGGATGAGCGATCGGGAGGCAACGTCACCAGAATCCCATCAATCAGAGAAGCGATCGCACAAGAAAGAAACAACGTCTCATCCTGGGAACAAAAGTAGTTCTCCCCTTCCCTCATTGGTCATGCAAATTAAAAGACGAATGAGGCGGAGTTCGGGAGGTATAAAGAGCAACTGACAGTAAAGGGGCAGGTTCCGAGTTCTCTAAAAAGCTCCAAGACAGGACGGCGATCGACGCAGCCATTGCCACTTCCCCTGCCGATGCTGACTCTGCCCGAGGAAGGTCTCCAAGCCCGGATCCCTGGAACCAGACGGACGAGGACGAGATAGGAGACATAAGTAGGCAAGTCACTTTTACTGATTCGGACTCTGACAATACGTTAATGGTGACCGTAGCCGAGACGAACCACGACAGTGGCGGAGCTAAAATTCCAGTAGCATCGAGGATCACGAATCCCACATCGCCCGACCTGAAGGACGTAACCGTTACAAGGACGACTGCTCGAGAGAAAGGCCCGACCGCTAAGGTTATTCAAGGGATCATAATTCCGGAGGTTCGACTACCTGTATTGACGATTTCGCCCGACCAAGCCACCGATCTGTCAGCGTCCTCTTCGTTAAGCGTTAACTATTTCCTGCGTTCGCGGGCCCGTTTGCGCGTTAGAGATAGCGCGCGAGAGGACGGCTTTAATCACCCAAGCTACAGTAGGTGCTCTTTCAAGTTGTCTATTAGAACATTGACTTTGCTTAAACTAACGAATAACTTTATTGGTGCGTTGGTTATTACACTCTACTGTCTAATTTGTTTTGCTTTGTTCCGCAACAGACACAGCAGGATCAAGACTGGCGACATTGAGTCTTCCGTCCACGTACATGATACCCAGCCACTACTGGTTTCTATGCCAACCCACTCCGGACCATTGACGGAAGCAAGATCCCTTTCATTGCATTTATACTGAATTCCCAAGATTGTGACATTTCAATTAATTTGTTCAGAACTTTAATAATTCAAGTTGAATTACAAGTTTTATTTTTCTGTAATACGTAAACGTCTGCTCCTCTCTCTGTATGTATGTGACACCTAGTAAAAAACGAATTCGAAGAGTTCGTCCCCATTTGAAGCATGACAACTTCGTTCATACACTAGTACAATGACAACAAGGCAGACTCAGTGTCTTGGTTTCAATGTTGTTGATCATCCTCCATACATTTCCGACCTGGCGCCATCCGATTTTCAAGTGCCCAAAACTTAAAAAATTCTATTGAAATCACTCACTCGCAATAACAAGAAATATGTTTTTAGCAGGTGTTATAAGAGAGAACTCACCTGATACATTGTAAAAAGATCCGGAGAAGTTTCAAAGATTTCATGGCTAATTCATCCGAGAAATGGTGGGGGCTAAGTGAAAAATTTTTTGAAGACCGGTAAAAGAGCATCGACTGAAATGTACTTAAATACGATGTGGAAAATTAAATTAGGCTCAATAAACCAGGCAATAAACATTACTATCATTTGGGGAAGAAAGCAGGATGAGATTCGTTAGAAATATGAAATCGCCAAGCAAGTTCTCTGAAATATCAGATAAAGATTTAGAATTGTCTAAAAATCTTATGTGGATAATGCAGATGATTAACTTAAGAATAAAATAAAACTCTTTTTCCACAACGAAACAGGAATTGAACAAACATAAAAAGAAAAAGACAGAAAATAAAATGAAAAAATACAGACTCAGGTTGTATTTTTTCATTTTATTTTCTGTCTTTTTCTTTTTATGTTTGTTCAATTCCTGTTTCGTTGTGGAAAAAGAGTTTTATTTTATTCTTAAGTTAATCAAAGATTTAGAAGATGGAACAATCGAATTAACCTCATTCTTTTATCTGCCATCTCATCATAGTCATATAGCTGCTACAAAATTCTAATCTGTAACTATAATCTGTCCTTAAATATAAATGAAAAATGAAAAGAAAAATTCCGCGACCTTGATTCGAACCAGGGACCACGAAGTAAAACAAACTCATCGCCTCTACCAGCCGATCCACTGGTAACACTAAGTTGTCTCTATGTGTCATAAAGACTGATAAGCAGTGAAAGTAGAAGCTTAATATGGCAGTCACCTGGCTCGGGAATTTCTTGCTATCACTGGGCCTCCATTTTGACTCCTTAATATAAATTATAATTCTTGAAATTGTAAGAAAGAATCTTTATAACATCTTTCATACTCTAGATAATGCCTCGTAAAATCTTATTTCTTAACGTAATAAGAGATAAATTTAAATATTTACCATTTGTACGCTATCCTTCTAATTTCCAAAACTAATTTTCCATACCTAGAGTTAATTATCAAGTTTTTTAAAAGACAACATTCAGGCCTCACATCCAATGCCATCATTTTCTGACCAAAATTATTAAATTGGCTCATAAGAATTTCACCACGAAATAATCTTAATATCGGAAATGCGACATATGAATATACCTGATCGAAGTCTTAATTATGTAAATGGTTCGTTACTTCCATAAGTTTGGTTAAAAAATTTTTCTATTGCAGAAGCACGTTATCATGTTATCTTGTTGAGATAATTACTGTAAAATGTCATTTTATAATAATTAAAACGCAACCTTCAGTCCGCGATTTTTTTTTTCTGTCAAAATGAAAAATGGGATAATCATCCTGTGTAAATAAATAATCAGTGAAAGTGTCATTTAATAAGGTTTCTGCAGAGCGAATTACATTGCCATAAATATCGTCCATTTAAGAATAAAAACTGTCCTAATTTTGAATCGTCTAAATTGTAATTTTTTTTTTGACTGCGCTTAAATTTTTTAAACAAATATTCTTTTTCGTGGCTTCTTCAAAAAAAAAAACTCCTATTAAAATCGTATTAGAAAATATTTTATTGCAGTAATAATATTAAAAACAGTAAAAGAAATTAGAACCACGAGGTGAAATAAAACACCTGATATGGTGGTGTTAAAAATAAAATATAGATAAAACACTCATTAACTATTAAGATATATTTCTCATAATTTATTAAATTGCGAACTTAGTGGATACTTCTTTTTTTATTAGAATATCAAAGTTTGTTCTTAAAAATATTTGACTATTTGATAATGCGGAATGTCAATTAACATAATTAATGACAACAAAAATCTCTTTTAATAAAATTAAAGACGTTACTCTTAAAATATTTTTTCTTCCTCATTTAACAAAGCATGACCCTAGATAATATGAGGATTTATTCTTCAAGAGATGCGAATTTCATGGTTCATTTTCGAAATAAAAATGAGTAACATGCAAGTGTAGATCTGTCAATGGGACTCGATAGCTTGGTGTCACCATCTGTTGGGGAAAACTTAAATTTGAAGTATCAAGTCACTCCCTACTATATATATTATATAGTAGGCAGTGATCAAGTAGGCAGTGGCACAGATCTACCAAGAGCTCATAAGGATATACCTTAAGAGCTCTTGGATATACTTATGGTTGTTTATACGTATTATATTAGATGGCTGTACTGTAATAAAAGCAAATTAAAAACAATTTAAAGAATGCAAGATATTAATGATTAATAATAAAAAAAAACATTAATTCTGTTAACAAAAGAGTTGACAATGAAAATTTTTAAAATATTTAAAATTACAATCGCCGAGGTCGATATCATTAAAATAATTATTAAAAAATGATTGGGCTCTGTTAAAAAATGCGCCACTGAAGTAATCAGTGGTAAGTCGATGTATTAAAAAATGTTTTTTTTTAATCTTGTAGGTCGAGGTGGAACCAGCGCCGTAGTGAGAAAATTTTGGGCCCTGGGCAAAAAATTTTGGGCCCTTGGCAAATCAGCTTTTATGGGGCCCTAAACAAGTTTACCCAAAAACAAATTTAACATAGACCTATCCAAAATCCAAGTAATAACCATATGTGGCAATCATTACTTCACAGAAAATAATTATGACATTTTAGAGTGGGACCATACATTCAATTGGGGGCCCCTATCTACAGGGGAGGTGCCTAGGCGCCGCCCCCCCTCACTACGGCCCTGGGTGGAACAAAGATATTACGATGCGATACAAAATTAAGATAGTTAAAACAATTATTATATATTTTATACAATGCAATCATAGCTTATAGTTATTTATTAGATAATTATCTTATAATTATTTTATAAATGCAATAATAATTATTTTAATCGTAGAAAACTTTGGTTGCAAATATAAAATACAAAGGCTTGGATAAAATAATGATCTTTTAAAAAACAAATTTAAATGTATTTAGGATTTTATACTCGTTCTAATTTGCAGGGAAGTCCCTCTCTAAACGTGATTGTCATTCATTCGAGAACCACATAACATATATTCATATATTAATTTTACATTTGTTCAACGCTATATAATTTTTTATCTTCCGAAAGGATTTTCATATGTTTGAATATTGCCACAACAGATGGCGGATATGATAATGCAGTTTCACTTTCTCTATACCGAGAGCAAAGAACAAAAACGAGGAACAAACAAGTAAAGAGAATTGAAAGATTAAAAAATAATAAGATTTTTATTAAATGTATTTTAAAAAGTATAAATTTAAGATCCACAGCTTTATAACACTATGCGCCAATTGTTTCGATGTTTAATTTTTATTGTGTAAAATACGGCAAATAGGTTCACCAGAGGGAGAAACAGTATTGGATGAATTTCGAAAATGAAAGCTAAAATAAGGCATTATTTCTTATCTGTACAGTTCAACATTTTACCAAAAGGTGGTGACGACTTTTATTTTGATAAACTCGTAACTTGAATGGATAATTTTTCTGATGGGGTAAAAAATTCGGGAGAAGGCATTTTGCTCTTAATGAAACTAAAAACCAAGGTAGATAGACGATAGACCCAAACATTATCAATAGATGGGGATTCTTACAAAGGCGGTATGAATTTGACTTGTTTCAAAAATTACTTTTTGCGCGAATTTATCGTAATTGAATTTGGATGAACAATTCAAGGGATTTAGGGAATCGCAGCTCAAAAATTACATCTTGAAATCGCTCTGCATTTTCTATTTCTATGATAAATCTTTCTGTATCGAATGTCATTGTTCTTTAATTAAAAAAAAAAAGAATACTTGTTCAATTTACGAAAAGCGGGATAACAACATAAACAACGAACAAACCAAAGAATGACATAGATTGGTTGCTCCAACTTTGCGAACACAATCATAAATAAAAACGATAAATGTGTATTGTAGTATACCGAAGCTCATTCTAATTTAGGATTCGTTAATACTTACGGTAAATAAAGATAAAACTTAGCGCACTAGCAGCATATACTTTCAGCATAATTTCTTATGCAAAACTACACAAGTGGCTGCCCATCTAAACAAAAAAGTAAGTTGTGCCGAGTGGGTTTCTCTCGATTTCCTGTTTGCCGACAACCAACTGGCTAAAGAAACGGAGAGTTCCCTGCAGTCCTTCTTGATGAAGTTGATGGAAGCCTGGCAGTGCATAGCGGGAAAAGTTGCGGGCAGCTACTCGACAGTGCGTTAAAGAGCCTTCTGACTGCTCTGAAGAGATGCTCTGAATTTCATTTTCAACCATAAATCTATTCAAATTTCTGTAGACAGATACCAACCATACTTTTATGTTCTATTAGGAAATTGAATAGACACTGCCTAATGAACATTAGTATTCTAATCCTAAACGAATCCAGTTATTCCTAACCGTTACCTAAGTAAAATTTTAAAATGGTGTATTCTGAAATACCTTATAACTAGATAGTAAGGAAAATTTATTGGCCTTATGTTCAATGGACTGGGAGACTTCGACCAACTATTAAATAAAGTTGATATCAAATTCTTACAAATGTGGTTTTACATATTACGCTCCACATGTTATGATTTGTCAGAGATAAAAGTGTTGAAAGTTGTGGCTAGTCGGAATAGATAGTACCATATTCCGAATAATAATGTTTGTATGTCGGTTGGTTGGTTTGGTTTGTTTGGTATTAACGTCCTTTTCAACTGCTATGGTCATTTCAGGACGGCGTTATAGGGGCCGCAAATTTTGCCTCGCAAGGGTTCTTTAACGTGCAGCCGGCAAACGACTACACGGGACCAACGGCTTTACTTCCCTTCCGAAGGAAGTGCGTGATCTCAGGATTTCCCCCTGAAAAATCCTCGTCGTCCTCGGCCGGGATCGAACCCGCGTCCTCGAGTTTGTATGTCGGAGAGAAGCGTTGAAGTCCATATGGTTTGTAAATAAACCTACTAGATTGTTTGGGCATATATAATGATTTGAGTGGAAACATTTTATTGAGTCTCGAGATCGTTGGGGTTATCTATAAGTTCACTCCAAAATTTTCTTTAAAACAGGTCTTTTTGCCATGAAGTGATAGAAGCCCACCTGTTTCAACTGTAGTGTAATGCAATATGCGTCTATTACCTTACCAATTAATGAGCTGGCCAGGAAGGGTCTAAATTTTGGATATTAAGGGCAAGTTCATCATCAGAGCTTAAATAAAAATATTCCGTTGCATTCGTTCTCGTGTTTTAACTGCTCTAGAAAAATGATCTAATTTTTTAGAACACGCGTGACATTTTGTCAAGTTATCTTTCTTGGAGATTAGTTTGAACAAACTATTCTATATTTTTAGCACAGTCCTTTTCCTTAGATTCCTTACATTGTTGAAATATTTCCAAGTTTTGCGACGCGCAACTAGATGCTCGATTCAGGAACTCGCGTTTTCAAACGATGATCGCGAGGTTTGTTGACCTGTGTCCTTTCGAGCAAGCATTCATTATTTTGCTGGCAAGAATTTATTGTAGCGTAAGAAAATTAATTAATTAATAGTTAATGGTTTTTTATTCGTTTCGTTTTGACCCTGTGCTCGTTTAAATGTTCCATAGATAAAGATGAAAAGACGTATTTTAAAAATTGGAATTTTTATTACATTCATAATTTATCTTTGCTTGAATAATCCCTGTGTGAATGCAGTTAATCGCTTTCGAATTATAATGCTAACAAAAGCACTAAAGGGAGTTGTCACCACCCTATTAAGAGGAACTGATGAAAAGAAATTAGGCGGGGAAATTATTCTAAGATAACTTGTATCCATTTTCGTTAGTAATTTTCCACTGATTTATCTGTTATCTATCTAATAAAATTTTATACGGAAAGTAGAGAATGACGCCATACATTCGGAAGCTAAAAATTGCTAAACTTTCACGGTGCAGCCAGTGAAATCCCTTTACCGGCTGCTTCCGTTTAGCACACCTGTAAAGATCGTAGTCTTTTTTTTTTGTCTCAAACAACATGACCGTCTTTTCCTGCCCTTGTAGTGACGTCTTCATCTTCCCTAAGATGAAAATCTACTCAAGGGAAGGAGATTCGAGACGATAGGAGAGATCCAAGCCGAGTCGTAAATGGTACTTGACAGGCTGGTAAAGAAACGCTTCCAGAGGTGTTTCCAGATTTGACAGCGACCTTGGAATCGTAGCGTTGATTTCCAGAGAACCACTTCAAGGGTAAAGGGAGAATTTAACGCTTAAAATAAGTCAACGATTCTTAAGGGGCACAGTCCGGAAACTTTTGGTTCGCTTAATACTTTGAAAAAGAATTTTATTCTAGGGAGCAAAAAAAAAAAAAAAAAAAAAAAGCTAAAAGGAGTTGAATCTCTCCCACCTCTTCTATATGAAGTTCTCGTAGATCGATAATCATGAAGTTAACATAGCAACATATGAAAAAGAAACTCTTATCATGGAATGGACTCTTAGAAACTGCTTTTTTTCCTATAGGGATCCGCGAGACATCCAAATAAATTTTTCAAAAGCTGGAAGTGCTTAGATCCCCAGTAGGGTTGATCTATGTTTCAGTTTCCAAGGAATTCAGCTCTTAGATGAGAATATCATATATCTTAGAATAAAAAAAACTATAATAATCTTATTTTCCTACAGAAATCAACTTCTGTTTATCTTCGAACATGGTTATAGCTAAAATCACCTCCTTAGATTTTATCTACATCATTTCTTAATTCAAACAATCATTCGTAATTTACTATTTCCACTCGTCTGCTTACCAAAATGAAAAAAATCTTTTAAATTTAATCCAAAAAATTATTCGTCTAAATTTAGTATTTCTCTGATAATGTTTGAGATTAAATTCTTTAATGTTAATTTTTATGATATTTGTATTTAAAGCGCGATACAAATCTATGTTCGTAATATGCTTTTTTTCTACAAAATTATGTTTGAATTTAGTATTGTAACTTAAAAGTAATTTTAAATGCAAGTTCTTTTGCTATATGAAGATCATAGCGACGGTTAACACAAATACTATATTTTCATTTCCACTTAAATTAGTTCCTATTCATTTATTTTCAACCTTTAAATATTTGATACTTTATATCCACTATTGGATAAAAATCAATAATAATCAATTTAGTCAATTAAATATTTTTGACCGATGAGAAATCAATAACCACTATGGGAGTTGGTCATGAAAGGGAAAAAAATTCGTAAAAAGAACTTTTCATGAATAAGCGAAAAGGTTTCCAGAAGATGATTAATTGTTCGTTTTGGAAAATTCAATAAATATTAAACAAAACGGAACAATATTTTCTAAAAAAAAAATGTTAAATCAATTACGTTAAATCAATTATCAGAAATATATAAAAATGTTGTTGAACCGTGCCTGAAATTAACATTTACAGAATTCATGGCAAGAATAACAGGAAAATTTATTCATGCCTTGAACATTATTGAGAATTAATTAAAACACCCCCTTAAGCTATTTTAATTATTTGATAAACCTTTTCTATAAGAAGTTTTCACAGATATGATTTAGTTACATTCTTCATAATTCGAAACAATAAAAACGAATTACCAAACAAGAACATTATTTTTGCATAAAACCAGGTTTCTTATGCACAAGACATAATTAGAAATAAATCAGAATTCATTGCTTGACTTTTAAGATGGCAACTTATAACTTAGAAGATATTTGAATTTCGCAAACGATGTTACCTAATTGAAAGTACAAACTATTTCACATAAATTTAGTCATCATGTCGTGAAAGCCAAGAGATTATTAGACAGTTTGAATTAGGTAAAATCTACTGTGATTTGTTTGAATTCTAACAATCCTAATCACCAAAAGTGTCCTATAAAAGTAATTTTCAGATTCGTATAATGTATGCTGAAGAAATTAAGAAACCAAATAATAAAAGAAATGTACATGAAATTAGGTTTTATGATCTATTAAAGAAGAAACATCCAAACAAGGTAAGCAATAAATGAAAATGAAAACGCAAGTGAAGTTGCTGCGTTTCTTTAGACTCGGCCTAGGACTGACACGAGCCAGATTTCACAGCTTGTGCAAATCATCACGCCATACAAAAAAAAAAGTAAACAAAAAATTATTAAATAAAACATAAGACTTATTTCCGTATACATTTCAGCTGGATTTTAATTTAATCTTCTCGCAAATTAAACTTTGATCACTCGAAAAAAACACATTATTTTTTTTTCTTTTATTAAAATGATTTGTCCTGCAGTATTCCTGGCGAGTGTTTTATCTTCGGTCAAGATTAAAATTTTCTTCTTTGAAAATAGGTAACAGTTGTAAGATGTCAACGGCTAAATTTTCTTCTTTGATGTGTTTAGGGGGCAAATTACATGCCTTCCTAATGAAATTTTCTGTATATAATTTTTTTTAGACAAATGTTACTCTTTAGTTCTTATTTTTAGTTTTTTTTTTCTTAATTGTGATGTATGCATAGGAATTTTAGCTTATAGTAAACAGCAGCGTTCTCATTCCCATATATCAAAATCTGATTTCTTCCCTCTACTTCATGATACATATTAAATAAAACATAACCGTGATTGAAAGAATTGGACTATCGTATAATTTGCTGGTATTAAGTTCGATTTTTTGTGACTTTTTGTTTGGTTGTTAGATGTTTGATATAAGGTCAGACACTGTGTGAAAGCATACAAAGAGCTTGCCTATATCTAAAATAAGAGGATCGGTAAAATCCATACAGTCCCCGTGAAAAAACAATAATAGCGTGTGAAACAATAATAGTAGGATGCAACAGTGAAACAACAATAGTAGCGTGTGGCTTCATTTCAACTGAGACGCCCAAACAAATTAACCCGTGCCGCATTTCAGTATTCACGGGTAGAATACCAAATCCAAGATGGCGCAGCCCATTGGCATAATACCTGCATCTGAAGAGAAACATCGCCAAGTTGAAAAATATCTACGAGAGAAACAACAAAACGCCCCTATCCTATAAGGTCCTTGTCCACGTGGTTGTGAGGCTTCCAAAGAGGCTAGATCACCCTGGAATACGCTCGAGATGTCTTTCCATCACTGAGGTCGGAAGTCATGCAGCACGAAGAGGCCCTGATCCTCGAAGACTGAAGAATCACAGTTATTAAAAAATCGCATCATCGACGGCAATATTTGTAACATCTGGCACACAGAATTCCACATGACAAATATTGCTACATGTTGGATGTCACATTTGCTCATTCTAGCAACAACTCTTGGTACGAATTATGGGAACAGGCGGTTTCTTCATCTTTCCACGCCTGATAAGCACGCGTGCATGAATATTTCCTCCAGGACCAAAGAGAGGACACTTCCTTAGAAAGAAACTCTGGCAACTGATTCAACATTGGGAAAAGTGCGTGGTACTGCGTGGGACAAATATAGAAAAGGATCAACCACTCTTTCGCTGCGCGTAACCGAAGTTGTTTATGATGGTGAGTGTAAGGAATTTATCACCCATCTTCGTGTATAAAATATTATAAATGTTATTTCTTCTATAGGAAACGTGCGAAGTACATTTCAAAGTGCTCTTATAAGCGTATATTTAATCAATGTTTACTGGGCCCTTCACATGATTAATTTCTTAACTTATTAATTTCCTTTCATCAAATTACTATTAGGTGTCACACGGTGAAGCATCGGTGGTGGTGCCTTCGCAAAGCGAGATTGAGAGGGAAGGTTGCCCGCCATCTAAAGCTAAACATAAACGTAAACAAAGAGTCGGAGCAAACGGACGCGAGCAGAAGCAATTTACCAGAAATTGAGGTCGTGGCGCGAGCGTCATTAAATTTTGGGGAGAAAATGGAAAAAAATTGGAAAGTGGTGAGAGAGGAGAGAGATCGAGGAGAACGAGCGGGAATTTTGAAGGAAAAGATTGTGTGGATGGAGATCTGTTGGAAACCAAGATGACAGATAAGCAACCTTCCATCCTGGCCTCTGTGAGTGTGCCGCTACTAGAGCAGAGCGTTACTGTAAAGACGCCATGGATTTTTGAAAAAGATAGCGCCTGAAAAGTCGGAGTACACACACACGAGAAGCGACAGCGTTTCTACTAATTTAAAGACTCTTGATATCGTTGTAGCAAAGCCAGGAACTGTGAAAGTGAACCGCCCAAAGCAAGCCCATGATGAACATCGAACGTTCGAGCCAGTCCACGTAGCAGCGACAAGCTCCAACGCAGGGTTCGGTATTCGGCGGATTCTACGACGTGCAACCGAGTCGGAGAATTTGAGCAGCGTCAACGACGAGCCCCGGCGTTCGCTCAGTTGTATTCGTTACAACGAAGCCCGCCTTCAGTATTTGGACATTTGGTATTTGTGGCGGCCATTCCTACCCTACTCAGCGAGAGAGACGAGAAAATTTACGGATAACGAGTGTCATATACAAATTTACAGCATGAGTTCTTTGTAGCCAGAGAAGCAATATATGTCTCATGAGCATAGGGTCACAAACACTTCCTTCTGAAGATACAACTGTGCGACGTTGTCCTACATTAGCTGGTGCAATTGTCACATCAAATCCGTTCAGCGTTACAAACTAGGTTTATTTCCGGCTTTTACAGTAACAGAACAGTCCAGACGTGCTAAAGTACATGCTCGAAATGACCTCCGTTAGATTCCACGCAGGCCTGCACACGTCATTGCATTGACTGGCGAACCTGTTGGAAAATACCGGGTGTGTTACGGATGACATCGCAATTGTCCGCAATCTGCTGGCGAAGAGTATCAACATCTGGTACGGGGGATTTCAAGTGGCCCCACAAAAAAAAAATTCATATCCGGCGAACGTGCTGGCCACGGTATGGGTCCTCCATCGACGAGGGTAGGTGGCATCTAAGAAGTCTCTACTGAGTCTGCTGAAATGTGGTGGTGCACCGTCATGCATGAACCACATACGTTGTCATACAGACAACAGCACATCCACTAAAAGCTCTGGAAGTTGGTTTTCCAAGAAGTCACGATAACCCGCTCCATTTAGTCTGCATGGTAGAAAGTGAAAGTATGGCCCAATCAGGTGCTCGCTGACAATTCCTGCCCAATCAGTATTTTTCATTTTGTTGGAAACAATGAAGGTTGGATAAGATTATCACGCACGCCTCGATTATCGGCATACAACGTAACTGTGTTCAGTTGACGTGTAAGACAACGTCGCACGGTTGTATCTCCAGAAGGAAGCGTTTGTTGACCCTATGTTCATGGGACATATATTGCTTCTCTAGCTACAAAGAACCCATGCTGTAAGTTTGTACAGACCGTTCAGATATACCCTGTATTATGCCCTGGTGGCTATCAGCCTATTTGGAGGAAGATTTAGGCACCTACTATAAACTCCCAGAAAGGGATCTAGCATCTAAATAAATGCCTAGCGTCGCTACTTTCCAAGGGCTTAGTGCGGTAGTGACCTAGTCTGCGAAGCTCAACTATTACTTCTTTTCCATTTGTATAAAAGTAGTCCAGCCTGCTGAATTAGTCAGCGGCTCTCTAATGTAATTCAGATGAATGTATCATAATTACATACTTATTTAATTACATATGTAATTACAATTCTTTAGAGCAAGTAGCTCAACATTTAGATGATATCTAAATGTCTTGCTCTCACGTGTTAGTGAGGGGGTTTAATAAATATTAGATCTTTAAGTTAGTCAACCTTGTGTCCCGTTCTGTTATTTAACTAGTTACATTATTAAGTAGGCTATCATAAAAGTTTATCCGTGACATTAGGTCGATGTAAAATTAATGGCCGATGTGTAGTGACAACTTTAAAATGCAATAACTTGTTTCAAACAATACTTTATTAATCGAAGTAAAATCCAGCAGAGTCAACTGCTCAACACTTTTGCCAACGTGACACAAGCATATTTATTCGGTGGCTTAGAATTCTGGACTTCTGGAGGCGACGAACTCATTGAAAGCAGTTTTCGCTTCATGTTTTTGAACAATCTCCCACGTAGGAAATTGCGAGGTGCTTGAAAATGTGGTATTCAGTTGGCAACATATCGTGTTAGTATGCTGGATGATCAAGACTTTCGTAGCCAAGATCATTTAACTTCTGTCTGGTGACCATTGCGACGTGTGGCCGAGCGTTGTCATGAAGCAAGATGGGATCTTTCCGATTGACTAATGCTGGTCATTTTGTTGGAATTTTTGGTACATGTCGTCGATTTGTTGAACATATGACCGGGCAGTAATGGTTTTACCCTGATTCAGGAAGCTGTGATGAACGAGTCCGGTTGGAGATCACCAAACAATCTCCATAGCCTTTTTTTTGGTGCAATTTGGGCACCAACTTATCGAGCTTTTTCATTTTCCAGTTTTCTTCAGTTGAGCTCTTCGGCAACTTTTCGTGTGGATTTACGTGGGCTCGTTTCGATTAATGTCTTTAATTGATTGTCGTCAACTTTCGATGGACGGCCGCGATCATCTTCATTTTGAAGGGTGGTATTGCCGTCACGGAATTTTTCAAATGATCTGCGCGTAGTATATCCCGTCACCCCATGCTTTGATGACATTTCGAGTTGCATCAGCAGCGTTATGGCCAAGTTTAAACTCGTGCAATAAAATGATGTGTATCACTTACGTAGGTAACATTTGCAAAATTGATCTAATCTTTCACAACATAATGCGTTTGAAAAACTTTTTAGCATCAGCTTAAAAGAGAAGAACTACAGCTTTAAAATGATGTGTCACATGGCTGTATTAGTCGAGAAATAATTTGCATGTCGACTCGCGTATATCTACAAAATGCAATCGGCCATTTATTTTACCAACCTAATATTACATCGGATTAAAGAAGTGGGTTTTAAATTATTAAAAAAAACATGTATCAATTATTAAATAAAGAAGAAGTGACGTATTAATTCTATCCTTATTTAAATAGCACGAATTAAATACGAATAATCCTTGTTTTGGCAGTTAATACAGGGAGCTTACATTCGTTTCCATAGGGCATGGTCATACATTGCTATAAGCGCTTAAAAGACTCAATCTAATCTTTTACAACGCCTAATGCACAAGAGACGCAATGGACAATTAAATAGAAGTGATTTTATATACAGTTTCCTTTAAAAACTTTGAACTTGGAGACGGCACGTTTATCCACAATTTATTTCAGACGCCAGAAATAAGCTATTGCACCACCAAAGTTCAGTTTCCGCAAACAGTAAAGGGCAAATCAATGGCTACACATTAAGTGGTCTTGCAAATCCCATGTTGATTCTTCTTCGGCATCGGCAACCTCTTCGGTTTGAAGCACCGAACGCTAGAGGCGATTGATTCGAGCGTACATTAAGGTTTGCGGTTCAAACGCATTTCCAGTCTGACAACTAGGTGCGCAACCTCTGCCGGCACGTAGAAGGGCTTCTTGTGTAAAGCGATGCCACTTGTTCTCAGCACGATCTTGAAACAAATGCATCAAACATTTAAGTTAAAATAGATACAGCTTCGAATCCCACTTTTTCGAATCAGCTGATATTTCTAGGTTTAGCAATTAATTTCAAAAAGTTCATCTTATCCAAATTACTTTTCGAAAATCTTCTAATTGTTTTAAGATGCTTTGAGAAATAATGCAACGAAATGCTTAATCAAATTATTGGAAAAACACAATTTCTTTTGCACATATACTTTAGAACTGAAGAAAAATAATTTATATAAAAAATGAATGTTGAATTACTTGGTTTTGTTTTAAGTTTTTAAATTTGCCTCAAGTGATTTTTCTCCTGCAGCTGGCGTAAACAACATTTAATTTTGACATTTCCCATTTTTTGAAGGTAGAAAAATCGTTGTTTACAATCTTCATTTTCTTCTTATTGAAAACAAAAGGAAAAATGAATCGGATTTTACGTGTATTAAGAGAGATCTCAATTTCCAGCTCCACGTTTAGAAATATATTTTCTCGAACAAGGTGAAGTACTTAACTGGAATAGTGCAAACTGGTGGTAGCATATCGTCATTCTTAATGTGATCATAGCCATTTGTCATATTCAAATAAGCACAATCAGGTTCGTCCCAGAAACACTTCATACAGGGTGTTCCAAAATGATATTTACAACTTTGATCACGTAATGTATATTTCAAAAATGAGGATAGGTAGAAAGGTATGCTTTGCGGTATAACGTTCATACACACTTAAGTTTTAATAGCCGTTTAACAGTGTTGAATGTGTGAGCCATCTGTAGCACGCAAGATGTCTAAGCGATATTCCAGTTCCTCCCATGTCCGATCTAGCATGTCCTGATTAACGTTTGCAATTGCTGCTGTGATGCGGGTATGGTAGACAGTAATCTTCACAAAACCCCAAAGAAAAAATCTAAAGGGATTATGTCTGCAGACCTTGGGGGACAGGAAATGGGTCCTCCTCTGCCAATCCAGCGACCTGGAAATGTATCGCCCACAATAGTAACTCCTACAATTGACTTACTGCAATCAAAATCAAATGTTAAACTTTGATTTGAACCTAAAACCCAAATGCAAAGATTTACAATCACCCTTTCATCAGGTTCGCAAATTACTATCAGCTATCAAAACATTTTCTTATTTTTCATTGAACTCTTCATATACAGAATACGCCAAAAAACGTATACAAACTTCAGCAAAAGAAAAAACCTATATAAAATTTGCAGCACTAAATTCATACAGGCATCCTCTTTGACTTCTACGAGGCGCATCCAGAAAGTAAGTTTCCCGATGTTTTCCCCTTTAAAGTAAACGTAATTAGCCGTGTCAATTGCGCATGCGTAACAGATCTATGACGTATCAATCATATGCCAGCCGGACAGGTCCCGCCTCGTGCCAGTAGCGTGGTAGCAATGGTCCGAAATGGAAGCTCTTATTTCTTCTCCCGCCGCCTGCGAGGTTCGGTCGGTGATAAAGTTCTTGAATGCACAAAGCATTGCGCCAATTGAAATTCATCGTCAGCTCTGTCAGGTCTATGGGCCGAACATCATGAGTAAGCAGATGGTGCGTCGCTGGTGTAGGCAGTTTTCTGAAGGTCGTCAAAGTGTCCATGATGAAGAGCGCAGTGGGCGACCATTCCTCATCAATGATTTGGCTGTGAGTTGTTTGATCATCCACCCTACAGCTCTGATCTTGCTCCCAGCGATTTTCACGTTTTCTTGCACCTCAAGAAATTCCTGTCCTCCGGTGAGCGTTTTGGCAACGACGAAGAGCTGAAGACCTCTGTCACATGCTGGTTCCATTCACAGGCGGCAGAGTTATGAAACTGTAATCTATTTTTACCCCAATCTATTTAATAAGGTGCATATGCAAGTTTGGTTAATGCAGCCCAGATGTTCTCCATGGGATTCATATCAGGACTTCTAGAAGGCCAGTCCAAAACCCTGATTTTTTCACTTTTAAACCATTGTTTTGTTGCTTTTGATACATGGCATGGGGCATTATCTTGCTGATAACACCATTCACCTCCTCCAGTGAGTGGGCCAATTAGGATGAGATGATCATATAGCATCTGATGATATAGCTTTGAATCCATTCGTTGGTTTAGCATCACAATGTCATTCTTTCCTTCATAAACAAATGCTGCCCACACCATGACTCCACCACCTCCTGCTTGCCTGCTGAAAAATTCAGGTTTCTCCATTCTCAAATCGTGCCAGAAATGCCTGTTTCCATCGGGGCCGTCCAAGTTAAACCTTTTTTCATCCGAAAAAAACAATTTCTTTCTTTTAATCTTTCTATGTCATCAATCCTTTTGCCCATTCCATCCTCTTCGATTTGTGCGCTGGAGTTAATTTTGGTTTTGTCTTCAGTTTTACTTATCCAGCGTTATCATTGGTGCGTAAGCACTCTGCCACAATGCTTCGGGTTGACATCTGTTTTTTGGTGGCAAAATGGAAAATACGACGCTTTGCTCTTCTGAATAACACAGGTTTTCGTCCAGTGCGTTTTTTTGTCCATACTGGTCTCCTTTTTTCAACACATACGAACTGCACTCATGAATCGGGTGAGTGCTGCAGGATTTTACCTCACCATGGTATAAGTACACTTTTCGAATCTCGCAATCTTTTAACTGACTTCCTCGTGGCATTTTCGCTGGTTTAGCTTTCTGTTCAGCTAGTAAGTTTATATGATTTATTTGAATGCTTTCTTGCCCTGGAATAATTGAATGGAATTAAGGTGTGTCCCATTTGTATAAATGTTTTACACTTGCAAATTATCAAACTAGAGTTTTTGCGTATTCCTTAATAACTATCAGAGAATAATAATTAATTCTTTTGCATGATTGGTGTTTCTTTTGGTTGATTATTATATGCCATTATCATTTTTTTTTCTAAACTGTGCTATTTAAATAAATCAGCATTTTGGGAAATGTTTCTATATGTTCTTTACGCACCTTACTTCTTATTGCTTTGAAGTAGGTAACAAATGGCACTTACATTTAACAAAAGATCCATATAGTATTTTAATAAAATACAATATATTAAAATTTAATGCAAATCTTCTCGCGGAACGCAGCTTTAAATATGTCTAGGCAAACATTTTTATCAGAATTATTTAGGATAATAAAATTTATTATGAATCTTGATTTGGATAAATTTTATTTCCATCGGAATAAAGACTTAAAAAAAGAAATTTTTAGAATTTGAATAATAAAAATACCAGCATTTTTAGCCTATTTAAAAATTTTAAAAGAGGTTTATGATCGACCAAAAATATTTTCAATGAAAAAAAAAGTTGAGTGTTACGCCGAGCTTCATTTCGCCCATTATGTTGATTGCAGTACGCCGAGCCAAGTCAACGACTCGTTTACTTTCAGGCAATCCCCAAAGATACGATATAAAATGTACGCCGTTAAAATTAAAACATATCGGACCAATATTTACTTCTGCTGATATCAATCACGACATTCAACATTGGGTGAATTCGAAGTGAAGCAAACCATGGCACTACTTTCATCAAAGTTGATCGGCCTCGGTGGCTCAGTGGTTTGCGTGATCGCCTCTGATGCCCGAGTACGCGGGTTCGATCCTGGCCGAGGACGACGAGGATTTTTCAGGGGGAAATCCTGAGATCACGCACTTCCTTCGGAAGGGAAGTAAAGCCGTTGGTCCCGTGTAGTCGTTTGCCGGCTGCACGTTAAAGAACCCTTGCGAGGCAAAATTTGCGGCCCCTATAACGCCGTCCTGAAATGACCATGGCAGTTGAAAAGGACGTTAATACCAAACAAACCAAACCAAACCAATCATCAAAGTTGAAAAGCACGTTTCGTTATTGAAGACAAAAAACAACATTGTTACTGCCGTAGCCTACAAAGATTAAAGAATGAGCGTAATGAATGGAAAGGACATATTTTCAATTGAAGAAGTTTTGCTAAGTATGTCGGTGTTTTTGAGGAAAATATATACGAAAGAATTTTATATTCCGTAAAGAAAATAGCACAAACGTTATGGAACTCTCATTTTCCCGCTATTTTAAGCTGTTTCTAAAAACTTTCAAGTGGGAATTTTTAATCACGTGTCTGTTTACTTAGTTTCACGGATGATTACGGTAATTATTTAGACATTCCGATTCGCTTCCACTTCGTGCTTCACACGGAGGTTGAAATGATAATTTTAATATTTATGTAGACTTTGGAATCGAGCTCTGATTCTAGCAGTGATCACACAAATGCCTGTTTAGGCTCAGATTTCAAATTTGAAAATAAATTTGGATTTCATAAACACGTAATTTTAAAGCACGTTTTAAAATACTACGGAGTATTGGTATTTTGGCATGATGAAATATTAGTATTGTCGCGAATAGTGTCAAATATTAAAAAAAGAAGCAAAAATAAAGATAACAATCTTTGCGGGCCTGTCTGGGATTTGAACCCGGGACCTCTCGCACCCTAAGCGAGAATCATACCCCTAGACCAACAGGCCACATTAGGTAAATCATTTTATTTATCCACTTGATTAATAGTTACACATCATTACTCTATTTCTTCTCTAAAAATCTGTATTTTCTTTTACATTTGAACCCTGGTTTTAGAAATAAAGAATATTAGGATTGAAATAGTAAGCTAATAAATTCGGCTAACCTAACTGAATTTTCCTAAGCTTAAAATTTTTAGAAAAATTGAGTAAAATTTTTAATGTTTACATTAAACCGACAAGTGGACAGGTCATACTGCCCTATAATTCGGCGTATTTTGGCAGAAAATTAATACAATTGGCAGACAAAATGTAAATGGAATAATAAACCTTGTCATTTACCCTGTCTTTTAAATCGTAATTCAACAATTTCGACTTCGATTATGCGGTTTGTTGGCGTTCACGAGATGATGGCGGCATCTTATAGGCGCATTCAAGATGAGCGTCCTTTTGTTTCTAGATATTTATCATGAACGGTCGCGCCCGCTCGAATTAATCCCTACAGTTAGCGCATAGGTTCCTATAAAGAAGCACCCATTTAAGACCTAACGGGTAAAGTATCGCTATAAATCAATTTGTAAATAAATTAATATTCCTATTAAAGCATTTCTGTATTTGCCTATGGATTCAAAGCAACAATAATTTTGATGAAAACAGTAAAGAAAATTCCACAGCCTAGATTTGAACCGGGTATCTTCGGCTAATCGCGCCGACACCCTAACCGATTAAGTCACTATGATGGACATGGAAGGATTATGCTATCTACGCATGTCCTTCGGGCTAGCTAGAGCAGTTTTCTAATTCGCAGGTCGGGACTATCCCTCCTAATGGCGTAACAGTCATTAAATAATAACTCAAGAATGTTCGGTGAGGATTTTTATTACATGCCATACCTCAAATGTTAACTGCTCTAACCAGCTTAAAGCACATGCAAATAGCGTAATGCTTCCATGTTCACAGTGGCTGAATTGATTAGGGCGTCGGTGCGATTAGCCGAAGTTTCCTTGTTTGAGCCCAGGCTGTGAAATTTCCTTTCCTACATTCATCAATAATTTAAACACCTGAGGGTGGCTTGTAATAAAAAATCATCAATGAATATACTGAATATTCTTGAGTTATTCTTTAATAATAACTTTATTTAAAAGATTAGTAAAGGGAAACAAAAAATATGACAGTTGTCTTTCAAAACTTTAATGTCTGATTGTCATATGTAGTTCATAGGATAATGAAAATGCTGGGTTGGTTCTTTATGCATGTGTACTGTTTTTCAAAGCGCTCTCTGGTTATTCATCAGCAGCAATCCGCCAATATTGACGTCTTCTGTCTTGGTGGAAGTATCCTCCGTGTTCATCAAGATGTTAATGCAACCGACAGTGCGTTATCTGAAGGACGAGTTATCCACATGTTCAACCATGACTGTATTTTAAACCACCACCCAAAATAAATTAAAATCAAAAAGTTATTAATATTTATCATTAATTTTATATTTTGTATATTTATTATTTTTATTTTTTAATATAGAGCTCGCTAAAAGATAATAAGTTTTGAATTGAGTTTGGAAAGAATTCAGAGGGAAGAATTCAAACGACAAAAGTTACATATGAGGGATCGCAAGAGAAAGTGAAACGGAAGTGAATAAACGACGCGAAACAGAGAAGGGAAGAAGTAAACAAAGACGTTTAAACGAATCTTTGGACGAAAGACATCAACGCCAAGGCCGTGATAGGCAACGACGTATGAATCGTTCCCGACAATTATAATACGTTTCGAAGGTCAGCAAGGCCTGAAAGAAGATCACTTCAAGAGTGTGGATAGCGAAAGTTGTAATGCTTCTTTTGAGTTACAACAATAGTAAGTAACGTTAAAATTCATATCAGGATGATAATCAGAAGCCTATTTCTAAACTTGAAATATAAATTAAGAATAGAAAAAAACAACGAAATTAATACTTGAACCAAAACCTTTATTATGAAAATAAGAAATAAGCCAAAAAAAAAGGGAAATTATTTAATAATTAAATTAAGCATTCCTTCGATCAGCAATCATTAAATGGCATATTACCATCAACAAAGTGAAAAGAGAAGCATTAAGCCAAAATAATAATCACCTAAGCAGAAGGTAAATATTCGAAGAACACGAAGTTTATTTAACACAGCTTTTGCTGGAGGTCTTGAAAACTAGACGAATGAAGTCGTATATCCATTACACTTATTCAGATGCACTGCATTCAAGGGTGGAGTAATCACGCTCGTATCACGTTCAATAGCACGATAATCTCTGTTCGGTAAATTCTTTCGGATTCACAATCTAAAAATCAATACGTCACCGGCGCTAGGATTAATGATGTGTTTCACTTAATAGGTCTCGCATTCCGTCGGACCGAAATTAAATTTGTCTTCGAGACTTTGTACACAATTCACCGACTTTAACTTTCCTTCAACTGAAATTTAATTACCGATTAAGTCTTCTCTGTGAGACCTTTAACACGACAAGGAAACCAAATAGATAATGACGTTCGGGACAAACGGAAAAGAAGGCAGCGGGAAGCATTACTGCAATACTCACCTGCATTGAGCCGAAATTCTCGGATTGCTTGACATATCTGCTATTGCTAGAATTATTTCAATCCTTCTTATCGTTATCCAGTTTTAATTCGTCACCGATATAAGGAGGTACTATATCTTCTGTTAGTTTAACATTTAATATTTTGTTTCCGTCGTTTCCAACGGACAAGCACTAATTACTAGAAGAATAATAAACTAGGCGTCGATGAATTTGCTCAACGATGCGATTCGTTGAAAACCAGTTTTACACTATCGTCGATCTCTCTAAAGGATGGCATGACCATCAAAGACTATATGAAAGCCGTATGCAAGGGACGTACAACTCACGTAGGGGAGAATCATTCTCTTAGAAAACGTCTTTCTCTTATAAACAGTGGCGTAGCGACGTTAAATGACGCCCGGGGCATAGTATTCATAATTCATATTTTCGCCTGGTCTTCTCATATTTTGTCTTCCCCTCCATCTCGCTTAAGCTTTAAGAATAGCTCCTAGGGCATCATGCCCATCCCCTCTGCCTCCTTTCGCTACGCCACTGCTTACAAACCATCATATTCTTGGGACACTCTTTCCTCATTTGCCTTGTCGAATTTCGAGACAAATCATGGTTCATCTTTGTACTTGGACTGTTAAATCTTAAGTTGGTTCATTCTTGTTGCAAATTCTACTCATGTAACTATACAAAATTCAAATTGCTGGGTTATGGCAATCCCATATTCTAGGACAGAAGTTTAGTGCTACTTTGGCTTTCAATTCTTTGGTTCCTCGCTTTGTAAGTATCCACATTATATACAAGGCAAGTCAAAATGATGGACCCGATTTCAGAAGTTTTGGCAGGCGATAGACTATTGCCTTGATGGGTGTTGGTTACGCAAGGCGCTCACGTAGAACACCTGTGATGTGATGTAATGAGATGTGATGTGATGTGATGCGATGTGATGTGATGTGATGTGTTTGAAGTAAATTTTGAACGTTTACCTTTCGTAGCATAAGTCTCAAAATATCATATGTTCATTAGATTTCACAGAGTAAACCAGTTCATCATTTTGACGTGTCCTGTATTAAGATGAAATTTAAACGTTCAGAGTATGATCTAATAATAGCAATACAATAAAAAACAACCTCAACAGTAAATGACACATAATGATAAGAAAATAATTGACTGAACTGTTTAACTTAAAAATTGTATCAAAATTATTTATCAATAACATTACGTCATCAGGCCCATCAAAACCTTCATATGATCTAGATGTTGATTGGTTGGCCCGAGGATGTAATTTACGCATGTTTTGATTTTATAATTTAAGATTTTTGTGTGTTTTTTGTATCATCTGACAGGTACCGAAGACATCAGTGCTCCGAATGACTTTACTGTCATCAATTATTATTATTATTATTAGGCTATTATTATCATTATTATTTTGGACTGGTTAATTTTTGTGAACCTTAGAAATACCGTCTTGATAAAAATAACTTTTGTCCCACCGATACTGAAGTTTCATCGACCGATTTATCATTAAGAATTGATCGAAAATATTGAATGAAAATCCATTCATCATTTTCTAGAAAAAGGAGATAGGTGAATATTAATGTTCGTACAATTTTTTATATACTTGGGAAACATTCTTGGACAATCGATCCCTTATTTTCAAAACGATCAGTCAGAAAGAAATAAGAAATTTATGATCAATATGAAAGAAATATTTCCAAAATAAAAAAAAAGAAAAAATCAACATAAAATCAAAATATTCTCGAAATTATATTACTCTAGTTATCAAAATAATGACAATAACCCCTTAAGTTTTTACTGATTCGAAGAAATAATTTTGACTATTTGTCGCAATATTCCGATGTCTATCGCGTTCTTTCAGTAACGCGTGTGAAAATAGCAGCTGCGACTGAAAATAAGAAAAATTGAAATTTATTTTTTGTTCAACATTTTAGCCAATTTTTCTTACATATTCATCTACTCATATCTTAATCATTATTATTCTCCTTTTAAATTAATATAAAAGATTAATACAAATTAAAATTCATTTCAACATGAAGTTTGCTATATTATTGCTATTGATTTTATTTTCAACAAAAATTTTCGTTATTTTTAAGTTCGTTATTCAATAACTTATTGAAATCTTTGAGTCTATGCATGTTCAGCAAAAAACTTTGGATTTTTGAAATTCTGACTTCGAATTATTAAAGAACGTCAAAAAGTCGAATAGGAATGTCTATAAGACCGACCCTCTATCTATTTGTCTTCATCGATAAAAAAGGGTTCAAAACTTTAAAAGTTCATGATCTTCAGAATTTTCAAGTTGATTTTCTCGATAAAAACGAAGATGGATAGTTCGTTTTTGACACATTCCTATTCTACTTTTTGATGATCTTTCATAATAACCCTGTAATATATATTTTCAAATTCTGACAAATGCTTACATGTGAAGTTTGATCTAAACCTTTTAAAGAAGACCTGGCTCTCCTTACAGGATAACATTTGCATAGGTGCCAGGACATAAGCAGAAAACGAAGCAGCAAGTATGTTATGCAAAGCAAGGTGCTGCAAAGTTACCTTTAGGCCCAGAATCTTTCTGTGGTATTTCAAAGAAAACCGCCAATAAAAGGTTGGAAACAGACAACCAATCAAAACCATATAAGGTTAATGGTTAATTAATATTCCATGAAATTAACAACCCAAATTCTATATCTTAGCATAATAGACTTTTAAACAGCCCATTATCAATTTAGGAAATATCTCCACACGGTGAGTATCTGTGAACACAAATCACTGTGCAGGAACTCCAATTTGGAGGAAGAAATAACCCATCATTTAATTTTTGAATGCGTGGCATTAGCATCACATATCATGCCAGTTGTCTCGACTTCACACTTGAGGAAATTTACCAAGATCATGTTAAGAGATAATTTGCTTCCTTAGAGAATCTGGCCTTGACATAGAGAGAATGGATGGTTTTGGGTAGGCGCAATATTCTCCAAGTGGAATAAGTTCCAAAGGGACATCTTAGCACCTTAACCCTAAATAAGAATAAGATTAATAAACCTAACTAATAATGCAAGCTTGCACATTCTCAACTTGTTTATTTTTATTTGTTAATTTCTATAAAGAAAAATTTTTTTAATATAATTCATCACAATAAATAAAAGAAGGTGCTTCGCACGCAGTTAAAAAAATCAGCGAATTCCTTTTCAAAAATGAAAAAATTTAAAAGAATGCGACAAAGAAAGTAACTTCTATTTATTTAAAAATCACTTAACCGAGTTTCTTTGCTTCCCTTGTTTGACTTGTGATAGCACTTGTTTCAGTGATTTCTTTCTTGTGATAGCACTAGTTTCAAATTCAAAAGCAGAAAAAATTTGTTAAATGAAAGTTTTATGATATTTAAAAAAAACATAAAGACTGATTTTCCGAAAAAAATTAAAAGCTTTTTGACATTTTGGAACAAATGATGATTTATGGTTTATTTTTTTATGCTTTAAAGACGAATTTTTTTATTATTAGAAACAAAAAATTTGGAGACATGGAAGGAATGGATAATGAAAGTCAATTTAAAAATTCAAGAAGATGTTCGTCCTTTAATATACAATAATAAGTAAAAGATATATAAAATATAAATTATTTTTGAAGGAATTATAATTTAATAGCAAAACCTCTAATCCATAAAGAATTCTTTGCCTTCATGTTTGAATTACAATTTGATTTTACGTATTTATTAGGAGGTTTAATAGGAGACGTCTGGATATTAATAATTTGCGAGGACAAGCTGATTTTTCATGTTAAAAGAATATGCAATATATATCACAGAACAAAATGAATAACAGTAAATGACCGGAATATCCTCTTCTGTATCATAGACGTATTTACTTTTCTAAGTAGTGACCACAAAATTGATGAGCTGTTTTTTTTTATCCCGTTGGAGTAGAAATTAGGACTGTGAGAGCGGCATCAACGGCGAACTGCAGCCTGAACATCTGCGATTGTCCTTCAGGTGTTCCTGCAAGTTTGGAAACAAAAAAAAAACCGCAGAGCCAAGCTTTTGCTTGAACACTACAAAAATTTGAGCCTTTGAAGAATATCCACAATGCGATGACAAAAATGTCATCGGCCTTCAGATTCTGAACAGATACATACTCGATCTAGAGATTTTGTGCAGCATCAGAGGTTTTTCGCTGCTAAACGTTTAGTGGACAGATGAGGCACAGTTTTTCCTCAACAGAGCCGTAAATACACACAACAGCCGTATCTGAGCAACGGAATATCCCAGAAGTTTCTTGGTAGTACTGCTCAATCAGCATACAGTGACAATATAGTGTGAGTTCACGGCTTTCTTTCTTATCGGTCTTTTCTTCTTCTTTTTTTTTTTTTTTGAAGAGATCCGCTTCCTTCGAAATCTTTTGTGACAGCTACACATTATGCAAAAATTTTACGAAACAGCGTTATCCCTAGATTGCAAGAGAGAGACGCAATGCATCATGTCACATTTATGTAAAATGGAGCACCGCCTCACATGGTGCGTTCCGTTAAGCAACTCTGCAAGACATGTTTGGAGTAAATCGCGTGTTGAGCTGATTCTTTCCGCAGGTATAGCTTCCCGGGTCATCAGAACCGGCACATTGGCCATGGGTGTACCTAAAAATTACCGAAGTGTCAGAAATCGCCCCACTTCGTTCGCGATGCTGAAAGATGCCTTTCAACATCATGTTTCAGCCATACAACTAGATATGCTCTTATTGCAGGCCGTCGTATTGAACGCCTGGTATGACTTGGTTGTTTTCCCTATCGGCATTTCAAATGCTTGGTTGCAGCGCTGTCTGGCAATGAAATATATAAATAAAGAGGAAAGTTTTTTATTTCATTTTGATCAATTCTAAGCAAATAGTGTTGCGCTACCTTAATGTCTGCGAAATATTCCTTTTTAAAATGTGCTAGACTTTTGATCATCTAATATTCTCTTTAGTGGATGCAAATGTTATCAGCAGCTCTCCACACCAACGGGCCTACTTTCCGAGGAAATGTAACTACTTCAGTTTAATGAATACTTAAATGAAATTAACTGATTGCATAACATAAATTAATTAGATCTTTATTTAAATTATACAGCATTTGATAGTTGAACTATGCTTCGTTAACTTAATTAAGCATCTTTTATTTATTAGTAAGTTTGTTAAAAATGTTTAATAAAAATTTTAATTGTTAAAAATCTATTTTGTTATATAATCTCATCTGGCTATCTCTAAATTTTTAAAGAATAAAAAAATGAGAGAACTTTGATGAAAATTCATAATTAAAGAAAGAGCATGTTTCGAAATTTGATTACCATTCTCATATCATTTTCATATCGAAATGTTTGTCCGAAAAGTCTTAACTCGTCTAACGACCATATTTTAATTTCAGATGAGTATCAAGAATCGCATTAAACATAATAGGCCTGTGTTGAGAGCATTTTTTGCTTTGTGGTCGGGAAGGAGTTTCACAGTGAACAGAATCGGAAGAGGTTAAGGCCGGACATCCGCAAGAGAATTCAATAGAAGCCACACCAGCCCAGGCCTGCAAGCTTGTTAGCGAAGCTAAGACAACAGAGCAGCTATCGATCCGAATATGCCTCATCGGACACAAAGCAAACGGCCTACGCTTTTCGCAAAATATCTACGAATTGCAGGTGGTCGTGTTGAACCCATCCTTTGCTATTTTTCTTTATTTTTTAGTTTTTCCGGACATAATTAGATAATCCTAAATTAAAGATTTACTCTTAAGCTTATTTTATTTTATTTTATTAATTTTCTTGGTTATTCTTGGATACATTTGGTAATAATATTATTAATGCATGTATAAGTACAATGAAATTTAATCTCATATTATAATAGTGTAATATTTATTTATTGAAGTAAATTAAAAAATAAATTATAAAGTAAATATAAAGTTTATTAAAATACAGTCCAATGAGCAAGGGTTTGGACTGGTAAAAAGGAAGAGGGTTCAATATTAGTTAACGAAAGAATCCATTTCTTGATTTCATGAGTAGGCTAATTCCTAATCAAAGGTTTACATTGAGATTATATATTCTTTTAAGAAGAAAATAATAATAATGTGAGGTAAACGTATGGTTTATTTGAGGTTTATGTATGATAACATACCGTGCGTTTCAAAAGTTCCCGAACGCAGGAGATGACTTTCCCTGCATAACGTACTGTTGTTCAGGTATGCTGAAGGGCTGGTAGACAGGAGCCACTGTCTCTCAACCTCTTTTGTTCAATTAATGGATGCTTCCAGTCGTTACGAATCCCGCAATTTATTTTACATAAATGCAAATACGCGAATATTCTTCAGGCAATCCTAATCAATGCCTGCAGTGCGTTTGAGCACCGACTAGCGTATTGCCTAGAGGTGAACGGTGAACACTTTGAGCAAATGGTGTAACCTACATGTACCGTTTCCTTTGGGAATGTAAAAATAACATAAACACATTTGAGAAACTTTGCCACAATGTTAAACTTATTTTATGTAATTTATTTCAGCACATGGTTTATTTTAGTGGTTGGCCGAACATTACTCCTGCTGTCGTAGATTAGGTTTTCCCTATATACGGAAGGGGCAGTTCGGGAACTTTTGAAACACACGGTATGTAGGTAATAGAACTATATTTGATGTACTATACGAATACTGCCATGGTTCTCTATTTATTACATCTAACCTTAACCTTTAACCTTTCTAATAAAAGAAGGAAGTTATTGGATTTCTGTTAAATGTTCTGCAAACTCTTCTGAAATTTAAATATTGAATTTAGAGCAGTACGAGGGTTAAACCCCGTTTTCAAAACAGGGAAATATTTTTCTTTTTCAAGGAGGACTATAAATGTAAACAAGAAATTTTTATCCCTCCGAGAAAGGTATAGGAAAGTAGCGGAAGCCCTGGATTCATCTATTTTTACCCCTTTATCTGCACTATTTAACCCTCCCCTCCCAATTATTTTTAATCGAAAAATTGATTTTTTCGAACATAATATTTAGGAAATGAAAAATAACTCTATCTTCTTTCGTTTCTCATCATTTCCGATCGAATGGTATATATGTGTTGCCATATGTTGCCATAGTTCTAAAGACCAAGTGACTGCCACCCCCACAACTCTGACCCCTGGAAAACTGGGCCCGAATTTCATAGTAATGTAAATCTTGCCTAGAATAATTTGCATATCGAATTTCACTCCTTTACATACCTGGCCGACCAGGTGGCCGAGAGGGCTAGGGCGTAGGCTTTCTAGTTCTCGAGTCCGCCTGGTCGTGGGTTCGAATCCCGCCATGGGCATGGATGTTTGTGTTTGTCCCGGGCTGCGTGCAGATATAACTTGTGTAAAAGACGCAAATGACCTTAGTAATCGATGCCAAAAATTCTAATAAACCAAACTAACTTTACATACCTAAATACACGTAGACGTTTTGGTCCTTCTAACTCCCACCCCCAAAACTCCGACCCCAGTGAGCCAATCAAAGCTATGCTCATATTAATATATTTTTCGATTTCAACCTTCTCCCTCAAAAAGTGCAGAAATTATGAAGGGGACAGACGGACATTGTAAAACCAATAAGTAGCTCCATTCTTCCGCTACTTAATAAACGACACTTTATTGAATGCTATTTTTGTGAAATATTTCGAATTTAATAATTCTTGAGCATGCATTTTCCCGTCTCTCTATATGTTGTCTCAAAGTCCAATTGTTGAAACAAACTTTGAAAGTTGTTTTTGTGCAATAATTTTTTATCTTCACTGTTGGACCCCTACAGAAACAATCAAATTGGCAAAACAACGAGGCCAACGAGAGACAGGCCTGGGCACTCAAAAGTCACCTGACCATCGGAGTCCGAGCAACAATCCATCCGTCACTATCCCCATCTTGGATTATAACAATCAGTGTATTTTGCTTTGTTGGAAGCCTAAAGAATTGCGAAGGATGGTATTGCGAAGTTTTTGAGTGTTTTGAAGATTATTTTTTTCTGTAGACTACCATCTTCGTACACGTCTACACCGTGTGATACAGGGGTTGAACAAAACAATGGAAATGCAGAATTTCGCAACGCCTACTAGTTGCAGGGAACAGTGATATACAGAGTGAGCACAAAGTCTTTCCCTGATAAAAAAATAAAGAAAAAACTACATCAAATAGACACATACGATATTGTGATCTTCATCTCTTCACATCGTTAGTACACTTACAGATGTGTACCTTTCGTAGCTCTGAAAACATCTAGACGATATTCAATTTCTCGTCACGTATTCGCCAGCATGTCTTCTGTTACCGTCAATATCGCATCCGTTATTCTTGCCTTTAATGTCTTCACATTGGCACCGGTGCAGCGAACACTTTACCTTAACTTATCCCCACAGGAAAAAGCCGAACGGTGTTATGTCGGAGAATGTGGGGGCCAGGCTGTAGGACCATCTCTTCCAAACCATCGGTTGGGAAACTTTAAATCGAGAAATTCACGAATTGGTAATGCCCAATATGGCGGGTAAATTACTCATGGTTGATACTCCTCTAATTGAGGCGCTACATAGCACTGCACCATTTCCAAAAAACAAATCTTGTAGTGGAGGACTTAGCAAAATAAAAAAAAGGTCCAATAATCTTATCATGCATTAGGCCACACCAAACGGTTACTTTAGAACCCTTTTATGTTCGACCACAACATGAGGGTTTTCAAATCCCATATCCGAACATTGTGTTTATTCACCTTTCTGGATAAGTGAAAAGTGGCCTCATCCGAAAAAAACACATTGAAGACAGTCATAATCGTCGTCAATGCGGTCGAGAATCTCCATAGCAAAGGCTTGACGGCGGGGGCGGTCGTTTGGTTGCAAGGTTTGAACGAGCTCCATCTTATAAACACACAAACGAAGTTTCTTGTGTAGAACTTTAACCATTGTGTCCTGAAGTACGCAAATTCCCTTGAGGTACGACGAGTTGTTTTGCTAGGACTTTGTTGAAAACTTGACGGATATCCTCCCTGTTGTCGTCACTCACATTAGGACTACCACTTCTTGGAAGGTCAGGAACGCTTTTCTGTCTCTATAAACTTGTCATACCAATGTTTGATGCTCTTAACATTTTTAAATCTCCTCTGCACGCTAATCGGTGATTTAGTCTCACTGAAAACACAGAACGCATTGAGCTTTCTCTCTCATAGAAGTCATTTTCAATATGATCGATATTAGCGCCACCTATATCGCTTCGGCTCCTACCATACACGCAGTTTAAAAATGTTTTGAAATGGAGATCATAATACAAAACCTGTGCTTTTCTATCTGACATATTTTTAATTAATTTTCTTAGTCAGGGAAATACTTCGTGCTCACCTTTTATTATTCATTGACTAACAATTATCTTCATCTTCTAAGGCAGATTAACATTGTGCAAGTGCGGTTCACCTTTATCTGGAATGAAATCTCGAAATTCGACTAATCTTGGAAAGTGCACTCATGTGATCGCTGAATACAAATGTTGAAACAGTAAAGTAGTCGGTAAAGACAAATATGGAAAAGTATCTAAACTTCCCACAAATGTTATCCTTAAAGTTGCCGTCCTATTTTTCATTTTTATAACTTTCCGAAGAATTAGAATTAAAAACAAACGTTAAATATTTAGAAATATAGTCCCACAGACGAGTCATGGGAATCGTTCCTTCTGCAGTAGATCAAGTGCCAAAGACGTTGGCTAAATTCAGCAGCCAAGCAGCGATTGTCTTAGCCTCGTTGCACAAGTCTTTTATTTATCGTTCATATTTCTTGTTTAAGTGCGCTATTTTCAACAAGTGCTCAAGCAATATGTCAAACAAGAAAGTATTATGATTCTTCTGAGGAAATTTAATTTTGAATTAATTGCAAAAAGAAGCGCTTTTAAGGGCCACCAATTTAACAGTGATTCATTTGACAACAACCTCAGTATGAGGCTAAATTTTACTCCAGTTTGTCTCCATGGCAATGCAGTAATTGACATTTCTCTTGATTTGCTGGTTGGAGTCTCCGCGAATTCATTGTCGGCAGTTACCGCGCCTCGCCTAGCCATTTTTAAATGTGCTAGAAGAGTTTTTGCTACTCCTGCTTTCGTGTGAATCGCATCTGTCTCGACTCGGGCAATACCGCCTAGAGAGAAGGCCTGCGCACGGCGTCATGAAACTGAGGCAGATAATCCAACTTTCATTGTTTACAACAAATGGAAAAAACACTGATTACAACAAGGCTGACTGAATGGTTGCTCTGTGTTGTACTGGCACATCGACTGATAGTGGTGGCAGGTAAATAGGTTTTTGACAAATCCTCAAAGGAAGAAATAGGTTTTTGACAAATCCACTGTTGGAGTATTGGTCCCGCGGACTACAATTTGGAAACAAATCATTATTTACACTATACCTTGCTTCATATAATGTTAAGGCCTGGAGTACACTTGAAAACTTAGAGGGTCACTTACGAAGTCATGGCAACTATTTTTTTTTTGCAGGCAAATGTGTTGTTATACAAACATATCATAATATACATATGAAAATACACATTGTACTTTACCAATAATGTCTATAACATGGGTTGCTCGGGCAGTATTGTAGACAAGAAAGAAGAGTGAAAATCAAAAATAAATTCATTATGAATGTGGGTTATCATGCCAAAGTATCTAGAAAATATTTCACAAACATAAATATCATCCATACCATTCAACCCCTGTTTATGCACTTAAAAGAGAGCAGGACCAACATTTGAGGATGAATTTTTATAACCAGGTCAACAGTCATTTTAATAAGTGCATTCTCTGGAGTGATGAGTCCGTTCACTGAAGATTAGATTATAAATAACCATAATTTACACTTTACACTTTAACAGGGAAACAAACCATCAATACAAATGGTCAACTAACATCTGGTATGGAATGTATAATTCAATCGTAATTAATCCAAATTTTACGAGGGTACATTGACTGTTTACGATATGCTAACTTATTATTCAAAACGTTGTGTGATTGGGCTGAACTTCTTCAAGCAGTTCCAGCAGGATGGGGCACCACCCCACAGAACTACAATTATGTCACAACTCTTGAGAAGTGATTTTAGAACAAATTGGATAGGACAGTTTGGTCTTTTTCGGTGGGCCCCAAAGTCATCTGATTAGACTCCTATGGATTTCTTTTTTTTTTTGGATTATATGAAGGATGCTGTGTATCAAACTCCTTCCAGAGACTTGGATGAGTTGAAAACCCGAATTCAATACGCATGTACAAACATTTCTCGAAAACATGTACTGATGTGTATGAAATTCAGATATTACGATTTCAATTATATATTGCTTCAGATGGGAACCAAATTGAACATTTTCTATAATTTTCTTGTGAAATAAAGAAATAAGCTATGTAAAAATGATGATTAGGGGTAAACATGGTGTGTTCTACAACTTTTCCATTGCCACTTTTGTTGTATGGTAGACAGTTAAAGAGTTACGTTATGATTTGACCCTTAAATAGGCCAAAGGTCAAATTTGACGTGAGTATCAGATTGAGCATCCTCACTTTTCTATAGATTGTTGACTATTTTAATAGATTTGTGGATCACGTCAAAGTAAACACCTTTTATACTGCTTTCTATATTAATAAAGGGTTTAACTACTGTCCTGATAGACTCTTAATTTGAAAACCTGTACCTGGTATTGATCTGTATTTGTGATCATTTCCTGTTACCCAGCTATATTATTATATGTTTGTCTTGCGTAAATTGAAGACATATTCGAGGTGTTGCAATGTTATTTTCCCTCAGTATATCTTAGCCTTTGGTACAACTCTTCCTCTTATGGTTTCTGATCCATTTCTCAATAACATTATCTTTATGCTTACAATAAAAACGTCATACATCAATTTAGTTGCGCCTATAAATATAAAGTATTTTGTTTTATACCTGAGATAATGGTAAAAATATCCGACCTCGTAGCTTGAAGTTGTTTTATCTTCTTTTTTTTAAAATGAGGTACAGGTATTTCCTGCACGTAATAGAAAAAAGCGATTTGATGAAGAGTCTCGAATGGATTTTCCTATTATTTTTTCTATAAAAAGGAAAGGAGAGTGAGAGACAAAAGGAAAGTCTAAGAAAATTCCATTGTTTTGAAAATCACCAGTAATATTTTCTTTTCGCTTTGTGGGGGGAAATTGTCTCGGGTCTGCGAGGAAGAGAGAGAGAGAGAGAGAGAGAGAGAGAGAAAGTGGAAGTCGGTGGGGCTAGCCTCGTGTGACTTGGAGAAATTTCGCTCGGCGATCAAAGAATCCACTCAAGAAGAGAAATGATTATGAGATTTTGGAAATCGATTCGGGCTGTTTTTATTTCACAGTCGATAACTTTTGCGACTCTTTTTTTCCTTCTAGATCACAAATTTATTGCAAGATGCGCTTTTCACACAATATAACGAAAACGCTTCAAAATGGTCAAAAAATCCATTACTTATGGGATATGGAAAAAAACCTTCTTTCCTTTGATAGTTAACTGAGACTTTAAACAAACTGAAACTGTGGAATAACATGGGTCAATTTGAAAAATAAATAAATTAGATATTTTTGTCTTTTTTTCTAATATCAAGTATATAAAAAGTACGCGAATATTCAGGTTTTCAATTTTCCTAATGAAAAGTTTATCATTCATATACTATAGTGATGGCACAAATTCAGAGACAAGTGATGATACCTTATGTATGCAATTATATTTTGATAAAGAATATATTACTTTAAAACAAGTATAAAATTCTTGTTTATCAATCAAAGGAGGTGCTGATGTACTTAAATTAGCATATAAAAGCTCTTGAGACTTTTTGTTATTATATTCGTGAGATTTTTAATTGAATGATTTTTTACTAAAAAAAAAATCATAATAATCAGAGAGATTTTTTTTTACAATCTAGTAATTTTTAATTGAATATGTTACTAACATGAAAGAACATGGTTTCCTGCTTTTCACTTTCTCTGTTCGGTAAATAGTTTACAGCTTGGTTCAGGGTAAACAATGCACACTGCAGGATCACAACATTTTACCGAAAGCTTTCATGAGACGAAGCAGTTGTCAGCAAGCAAATCGATTTTCCTTTCCCCCAACAAAAAAAGACGGAACTCACATCAAGAACCCCATCTTCCCACTTTTATTTTCATGATATAAAAATGTTCACGTGTCAAATGCCTCAAGTGGTCTGGTCTTTTTTTATCTCTTCTTTCCACAGTTTATTCTTTTCCAGCATAATATTTTTTTCTCTAAATCTTCATTATTTTTTGTTTGAGGAGAAGATGGTGGCGCTGAAGGCAAAGTAAATGAAGGTAATGACCAACTATTTCTCTTAATAACCTTACACGCAGCAAATAAAGCAGAAGAAATGAAGCTAAATGACCACGATCGACTTTAAAAGTAGACAAGATTGCTTTCGTAACAATACGGGAAAGTTTTTTTTTTCACACATTTTTTTTGTAAATCGTTTACTTTATCTCCACTACTTTCTCTTTCAAACAAACAGCGAGTTAAAATTTTTCTTCAATCTCTGTAAAACTTACCACAATTCATTGTCTACACCGACTCCCGGTGGTCGTAAACAATCCAGTTGACAAACCCCGGCCTGGTCTGAGTTCAAGAACAAGAGCGTCGGGATCATTCATCATGAGACGGAATCGTGCTTCGGAGACCCAGGCACATGGAAGTAAAGTTCACGCCAAATCGAACCTATACAGATAGGGAAATTTCTTAAGAAAACAAAGATATTTTAATCGTCCACAACGTATCTACGTTACTAAATTATTTTCATTAGTGGTGGATGAAAGTGTTCAAGAATTGATAATTTTTATAGAGTTTTGCGACTGTTAAAAACAAACTCGCTTTTTATTAAACATTTCAATAAAGTAGAAAGTCAAACTTTATTAATATTAATTTTCATACCAATAATCTTATTTTATTTAAATGTTGAAAGTTCTAGTTGAATTTCTATAGAAAAGAATTTTGTTTTTTTATAAATTTTTGCTTTCTCGATTGCTAAAAAAATAACCTTCCTCGCCATTTTGGTTATTTCGAATTTTTCTATATTTAAAAAATCCATATTGTCAGGATTCCGTTTCAAATTGTTGTACGAGAACAATTCTTCAATCTCATTTGCCAATTTAAGAATCGAAGCTTTCCAGAGAGTCTAATTACAAAATATTGGAAATCAAAGTTTTTAATTAAGCCATTAATTTCAGACTCTACCCTATAGTGTCAACTGAAAGAGAGACATTTCCATTGATGTTTTAAATTGGAAAGTTATAAAAATTACTTCAAATTCAATAACAGACGAAATCATTTAATAACTGCTTAGCTAATTCTTTAAAATTTACTGTTGTTCCAATCACACAGAAAAAAAAGTAATTAATTATATTGAAAACAATCTTTGATAGATGTACGCATAGCCGAAGTTAAAACGTTATAATGTTAGTGATTGTATTTTTGCTCTTTTTTTCGTTTGATTTGTTTATAAAGAACTTTACTTATAAAACTAATTGAGAATGCATAGTACTGCATTATCAGAACGATTTTAAAAGCGCAAGCCTGTTAAAAACATCATTACTCTATTTACGAAATCGGTTGTTTTGTTGTCAATTTTTTTCGAATTTTTATATTTTGACTTCAGATTCGGACAGAGGATCAAAAAGTAAGTAACAGTTATAATTATCATGCATGTCCTATCTATTCAAGAACATGGCTAAAATGACGGTCAAAGAATAGATAACTGAAATTTGATCGTCAGTATAACTATTACTTTTTACGCTCTATCCGAATCTGAAGTCAATATCAAAAAATTCGGAAAAAATATCAACAGAATGACCGACTTCGCAAATTTAGTAATGATATAATTTTAGTGATATAATTTTATCTTCCAGTGAGAATAATTTGAAAGATAATTTAAATCTGCATTAAGAAAAGCAATAGAAATTCACTCCGTTACAAATTATGAATGAGGTAGATTCCATTTGTGGAGAGGCCTGAATTGCAAACCCGGGAATAATTTCTGCAGAGAAACTCACGACTTTCACCACGAAGGGTATCTCTACAACAAGTTTGCCATGTTCGACCTTTATCAAACGAAGCCTTTTCGCGCAGATGGATGGGCTGAGGTGGACCAATTAGTTGGCCATTCGCTTTCTCGCTTTGTCCCTGTTAGTCTTTTCCCCCCGGGGACATGTTAAAAGAGTAATTTACTTTTCAAAACCTTATCGCATCAGTGATCTTCTACCAAGATCACTGACGCGATTAATGCTTTAATTGAAACACTAGTGGAGAATACCTTCGTAAATTTCAACCTCATTGCTTTTATTCTTACCAAATTATAAGAATATACATAGCAAAGATAAAGAAATAGGTACACGAGTTTCTTGGAAGATATTTGACTATAATTCTATACAATTAAAGCAGAAATATTAGAAAAAAAATTAAGTGACTTAGAAATCATTTTCATCATGTGAAGTTTTATCTTATTACTAGCAGAGGACCCGGTGTTGCCCGGGATAATTACGCTTGCAGGTAAACAGAACAACCTCAAAAAGCTAAATTAAACCTCCAAATTGGTTAAATAATAACTCAATCACTACAATATAGAGCGAAGGGACTATCCATTTTAAGAAAAATCCGAAAGACAGGAATTTACCTCTTCACTTGAAAAATCCATTCTAAGTGATATACCGGGACTTGATTTACCGAAAAAAATAATTTTTAAAGGCTCACAATGGATGGAACTCTCCAAGGATGCCTTCTAGTCTAAATAATTTTTTACTTACGTAATCTTACTTTAGATGTACACTTGATGTTGTTGCAATTTCCTTTCTTCTTTCGATATCTTGAAGCAAAAATTGGCCATTCATCACTTTGTGTAGTCTAGCGGTCGCCGATTTTTCTATTTACTTGCTTACCATTTGCTCAATACAGCACGGAACTATAGGAGTGCTTCCTCTATCATCTTTCACTCTTTCTCAATAGTCTGCTAACTCATTATCTCCAGTTACTGATCATTTTTAAAGATTTTCAAGAAATTATTAAGTACTATGAATTCTCTTTTCTAAGAAAAGCCTGAATAACAGGAATTCTATGCATTAAATTCTATATTGCACAAACTTTGCCTTGCATTGTTGGTCATGAGACATATATTGGTCATCCTTGCATAATGTTGGTGCATTGCGTGTTGATACCATTGTTGATACTTATTGTTGCAAAAACTTTGTCTTGCATTGTTGGTCATGAGATATATTTCTCATTAATATGCCCTGCCATAACCATGAATATCGATTTTTTATCAATAATTATTATTTTTTCGAAATCTGAGGTCGACAGTGACCTTCCTCATGCTTTGAAGGTCATGTATGCGAAATTTTATCAAGATCGGAATAAAACTGTAGATTTGTATAAAAAACAAACAAACAAACCCACAAACCCACAAACAAACAAACATCCTTCTTTATATAAATAGATAGAAGATCATTTAAACGTGCACATTATATGTTTTTATCTTATTTGATTTTCAATTCTGAGCTGAAAAAAATTTTTTTAACTAAAATTCCAAGAATCTATTTCATAAAAAGATCTTTTATTTTTGGCGTTGAAAACATGTGTCATCTTGGATCGAAGATGATTCTGCCCCAGGGTGGTTGTTAGGCTTTGGCGCCGCCTTCTTCCGTCCATCTGACTGTGCCCCTGGGCCGACAATGCTGTCGCCGATTGCTGCATCCTCATTCAATGAAGCTTGCATTTCCATGTCCACGGGCCTTGACAGTCATTTATCACATCCTGGGGGATCTTCCTCTTCCACAGTTCGATTTATCAAGATCTTTGTCTGATTCTAGCATGGACACTAAACAGTTCAAACGTATAAAATATCAATAACGTAACGGTTCGTTATTTTATTTAACTTGATTCCTGAAGAAAAAATATCTGAACAGATAGTTTGTTATCCATGAAAAATTACCGACAAATCCTAGAAGAAAAATTTGACATTAAAAAAATTTCTGTAAATAAAAACGAAATTTTATTTCGATGTTATTGTATGCTATGATTGTTATCATCAAAATTCCCATTCATGACTAGGAACTTTGCGTTATTTAGACGGGACATCACTTCAGAAACAAATCGATAATTTATCTTAATTATGCCTACAGACAAACAAACAATGTTACAATTATTCGAGAAAATGCTAATTGCAAAAGATTGATACACATGCCATAAATTCATTTGCACTGACATTTCTTATCTTCGTTGATTTATATGACGAATTAGCCATCGTTGTCACGTATATATCAAATTACATCACAGCTTCTAGTCATTTCTCTCTCTCTCTTTTTTTTTTTTTTTATTTTTTTACAGGAAACTTGATATTGATTTCAGCACACGAAGCCATTTCCATGATCTTGATACAATTCTTGCCAACTAATCAAGACTTCTGACACAAAAGCTATTCTTCTAACGAAAACTTCTTAACAAAGTTTTTCTCACAGGTTTGTGAGGTTATTTTTTTATTTTTTATGGAAAAAAGTAAAGGGTCTGAGGAATCAATATATTCTCTGGAAAAGACAAGTTTCCATGACTGGAATAACTTTATGCGATATTTAATTATCCAATATTTTTTCATTGCATTAATGTAATGTAGCTTATAATGGGGATGTTTTTAAATGCTCCGAAAATAAGGTCGCGGAGTTTTACCGTAAGTTTTTAGCACATTTTCTATGATCAGTTTGTCCAGCTGTCCGTAGAAAATCCCACAATCCATTGCGTTGCAATAGAAAGAGTGCATGTATTGAATTGCTGGAAGACACGAATTATCCTCGCATTCGGGAAAACGCGTGTTGAGAACATACATGGGTTCGGCTCTGCGCGTGCTCTAAACGTTAATGAGATGGTGCGCGTGCAGGATGTACGTGTTTGACAATTATTGAAAGGGCAGTTCGGTCTCTAAATCAAGAGAATTTTTTTATTCCTAGGGAGCTTAGTATTTAATACGATAACTTGAAAACGAATTAACTTTTTCAAAGTCTGTTTTCACCAATCCATTAATATGGGACAAAGCACGAACAAGTACGAACGTGAGATAGCCGGAATATGTACGTACTATAACGGCACGTGCTTTAATGGTACCATTATGATACCCCCTTAAAAACTTCCTATAACCAGATATGACATTTAATATATCAAATAAATCGTCACAACATATCATGAACGAATATACGAGGGTGGGCTGAAAAGTAATGAACGTCGGAGAGGAATTCCGGGGTTGTCGTCGACACGAGGATTGAATGGCAGCTTTGGATCCTCTTCTGCAGCACGATAACGCCCGTCCGCACACGATCGCCACACATATTGAAGGGGGTTGCAGCTCCTACAGTTCAAAGATGAAAAACCTTGCGACTATCACCACTTCCCAAAGAGGAAAGAGCACCTTAAGGGGCATGAGTTGCGTTCTGACGACGAGGTGAAACCTGCCGTTCGGTCTTGGTGTCGACAACAACCCCGGAATTCCAATCCGACGGGTTCACCCGATTAGTCACGCGTTGGTACAATGCGTGGAAAGGGATGGGGACTATGTCGAAAAGTGAATAGTGCATTACATAGAGGAGAAATGTGAGTATCGGATACAAAAAGAATTTTGAAAATCGGTTAAAAAATAAAAGAGTTACAGCCATGGAGGCATTACTTTTCAGCCCACCCTCGTGTAAGAGTAACTAGTGATAGCAGGTATTGGTCTAATGGCACATGTACGTGCAAGAATGTCTCGTGAATGAATATAGCGCGTAAATAATGTTTGTGTCAAATGTTTAGAAGTACCTATTTTAATGGTACCATTGGAACTATCAATGCTAAGATATGGCATGTAATATATCAAACAACTCGTAACAACGTGCCATGAGTGAAAATTACGAGTAAATAATGATAATGGTTATTGGTTTAGTAGCACGTGCCCTAATGGTGCCATGTGGTACCATATGGTACCATTGGAACTTTCAATGCTAATATATGGCATGTAATATATCAAATAACTCGTAACATGTGATGAGTGAATATAACGAGTAAATAATGATAATGGTTATTGGTTCAGTAGCACGTGCCCTAATGGTGCCATTATGGTACCATATGGTACCATTGGAACTTTCAAAGCTAAGATATGGCATGTAATATATCAAACAACTCGCAACAACGTGCCATGGGTGAATATCACGAGTAAATAATGATAATGGTTATTGGTTAGGTAGCACGTGCCCTAATGATGCCAATGGTACCATATGTTACCATTGGAACTTTCAATGCTAAGATATGGCATGTAATAAATCAAATATCTCGTAACATGTGATGAGTGAATATAACGAGTAAATAATGATAATGGTTATTGGTTTAGTAGCACGTGCCCCAGTGGTGCCATGTGGTACATATGGTACCATTGGAACTTTCAAAGCTAAGATATGGCATGTAATATATCAAACAACACGAAACAACGTGCCATGGGTGAATATGACGAGTAAATAATGATAATGGTTATTGGTTTAGTAGCACGTGCCCTAATGTTGTCATATGATGCCATATCGTACCATTGGAACTTTCATTGCTAAGATATGGCATGTAATATATCAAACAACTCGTAACAACGTGTTATGAGTGAATATAACGAGAAAATAATGATAGTGGGAATTGGTTTTGTTGCATCTGCCCTAATGGTACAATTTAGTATTGTTAGAACTTTTAATGGTAAGGTATGGCGTGTAATATATCAACCAACTCATTACGAGTTATTAGATCTATTGTTATCCATAGCTCATTTGTATCAAGAGCATAATGCTGTTAGGCTTAATGTTATCTAAAACTCACTACTGTTATACATATTGCTAATTAATAGTAGTTAATCGCTTGTTTCAATAGTAGATGATAACGTAGAACCACGTTAGTAATTTAATATGAAAAAATAATAGATGTTTACACACAACGCCTCAGCAATTGAGGCTCATTTCGTTTAACATTATGTGGGAATTCTTACAAATTAAAAAACTTTTATTTTTTTAAATGTATGAGGAATAACTCCCTCTCCATTTACTTTTCAGTTCTTCAAGTTTATTCCTTTAAATTCTCTCTATACATTACTTACTTACTTACTTTTCAAACCCGCTTATCCGTTAGGGTCGCGGGGGCAGCAGCCCTATGGAGGATCTCCAGCGATCGCGATCTTCCGCCATCAGGCGCATGTCCTCCCTGGTAATATCCAAGCGACTCGAACCCAGACTCTCCAGGTAGTCTAGCCACCTGGTTCTAGGCCGACCCCTTGGTCTCTTACCCACCGGCTTGGAAAATAACAACTGCCTAGGAAGACTAGTTTGCGGCATCCGAATCACGTGGCCATACCAGCGCAACTGAGACCTCTCAATGCGGAGAAGCAGCGGCTCAACACCTAAAGATTCCCTTATTGTATTGCTGTACACTCTATCTAGTAGGGTAACACCTGCAACACCTCTCAGAAATCTCATTTCGGCCGCTTGTACCCGCGATCGCACTCTTTCGGTCATTACCCAAGCCTCATGACCATAGGTGAGAATGGGGACAAAGATGGATTTGAAGACGGAGAGCTTAGCTTTGTTACTCAGCTCGCGTTTCGTTACCACGGATCGCCACAGTTCACGTCTGACACAGCTTGCTGCACCGATCCGAGCATCCAATTCTTTCTCCTGCCGTCCATCACTCGTGAATGCAATCCCGAGATACTTGAATTTCTCCACCTGTCTCAATGAGGCTCCACTAACATGGAGAGCGCACTGAGCAGGCTGTCTTGAAAGGACCAGAACCTCGGTTTTAGCCACACTGATCTTCATCCCAGCTTCTTCACATTTGGCTGCAAGAAGGTCTAGTGCATGCTGAAGGTTCGTGCGAGAAGACCCAAGGAGGACAAGGTCGTCAGCAAAGAGCAACCTCTCCACCAGGCAGTCGCCCACACAAACACGCTCATCGCCTCGGCTGCCCCTGTCTATCCAGTCCATAAAGATAATGAACAAGATGGGCGACAGTACGCACCCTTGGCGGAGTCCAACACCCACGGTGAACGGTCTTGACTTAATGCCATTTATCCGGACACACATCTCAGAGCTTTCGTACAGAGACATGATAGCAACCAGTAATTGCCCATCCACTCCATACTCTTGCAACACTTGCCAGAGCTTCTCCCGAGGAACTCTGTCATATGCTTTTTCGAGGTCCACAAAGCAAGCGTAGACCTCTTTTGCATACTCCCAGGATTTCTCAAAGATTTGCCTTAGAGCAAAGATGTGATCCGTCGTGCTTCGGCCAGGTCGGAAACCACACTGCTCCCCTGACAGTTTGGAGTCGACTATTTCCCGACTTCTCTTCTCCAGACACTTAGCGTACACTTTCCCAGGAATGCTGAGCAAAGAGATGCCTCGATAGTTGTTGCAATCTCTCTGGTCTCCCTTTTTGAAGATAGGGATCACAATTCCTGTCTGCCATTGCTTAGGGGCCTGTCCAGATATCCAAGCAACCTGACACACTCGAGTCAGCCACAGGATACCATCCTGATTTAAGGCCTTTAACATCTCGGACCGGATTTCATCATCACCTGCAGCTTTGCCAGTCTTCAGGGACTTAATTGCCCATCTGACTTCTGTTTCAGTGATACTACCGTGACTATTCTCCGCTCCAAGGTGCATCTCGTATGTCTCAGTTGTTGTCGTCACCGGATTAAGAAGAGATGCAAAGTATTCCTTCCACCTATGCAATACGCTCTCCTCCGTTTTCAGAAGCCTCCCATCTGAACTCTTAATAGTTTGTGATGAAAGAGACTTCTTTCCACGGAGGCGGCGCACGGTCTGCCAGAACACCTTGTTTGCCGAACCATAGTCTGCCTCCAATTTCTCCCCGAACTTCTCCCAGGTCTTGGCTTTAGCTGTTGATACTGTCTTTGCTGCTGCTTTTCGCGCCTCAGTGTACCGCACTCGGCTCGAAGTTGACTTATTTGCAAGCCATAGCAAATAGGCTTCCTTCTTTGCCTTGACAGCTTCTTGGACTTCACCGTTCCACCACGCAGTCCTTTTCTCACCGCCCTGCGCCACACTCAGCCGCTTACGACCACAGCACAATGCAGCCGAAGTAATCACAGCAGTTTTAAACAACTGCCACTCCTCTTCAACAGTACCACGATCACTGGGAAGTTCTTTGAAACTTGAAGATATGTTATCTGCAAAGGTCTTCCTCACAGCTCTATCTTCCAATGCCTCCCATTTGATGCGCCAAGTTTGTCTGAACCTAGTATTTCGCTTGGTTGGCATGGATTCAGAGAACCGCAAAGTGCAGACAACAAGGTGGTGATCAGTTGATAGTTCTGCCCCTCTTCTCACACGAGTATCCAACACTGATCGGAATAAGTCAGCTGAAACAATTACAAAATCAATCAGTGACTTCTGGTCCATTGCATCCCTGTACCAGGTATACTTATGGACATCCCTGTGCTGGAAGAAGGTGTTTGTGATGGAAAGTCCATTGTTGCAACAGAGATCCAACAAGCACCTCCCATTCGCATTTAAATCGGGGTCACCATTCCTCCCAATCACGCCTTTCCACGTTTGGTCATCAGCCCCTACGTGTGCATTGAAGTCGCCCATCAGGATGACAGAATCTGCACTCCCTCTCCTGCTAAGAGCAGCATCAACTTCATCTAGAAAAAGTGGGTACTCTGTGACTGCATTCGGAGCATATGCAACGAATAGAGAGAGAGACCGTTTCCCTATCTGAAGTCTCAGGAGACACAGTCTTCCACCTAAGGGGGTCCAATCTGCAACATAATCTGCCAGCCGGGGACTTGTGAGTATCCCCACTCCCGCCTGGGCAGTCATGTTAGGGTCGACACCAGAGTAGAAAAGCTTCCACCCTCCTTCTAAGTCCACAGTTCCAGAACCCGGACGTTTCGTAGAGGTAATACCTATGATATCCAGTCGATACCGTTTGGCTTCCTCCACTAACTCTGATTCCTTTCCTGTCATGGAGAATACATTCCAAGTGCCAATTGACAGCACCCGATCCCGTTGTCGCTTTACCAGTTTCTCCTCCTGGGTACAGGCATGCGCTGCCCCCGACCGCTTCCCCAAGCGCATAGCGAGTGCCCTGGTGGGGCTTCTCGGAGGCATTGCTCCGAGATAACAGCCGGGAGACTGTCGCTTATTTTTCGAACGAGAGCCTCTGCCTAACTCCCGAACGCGGGTGACTTTAACCTGCGCCACACCCGATGCAGTATGAATTTTCTTATTCGTAGACATCATGAGATATATATTTGTTTGGATACTCTTCGTCTCACTTCTCAACCATGACCTTTCTGGTAAGGGTGACCCTAAAGTAGCCATGCTACAACCAGCATAGCTCACAGAATCCCTGAAGCACCCAAACCCCTGACCCACGGTAAGGGGGCATCTATACATTAGCTTACTTAAATAGTAATTTACAATTTAGTTTTCATATTCATTTATTTTCTCTTAAGTGTTTAAAAATGTTGATTAATTCATTATATCCATGTACGAAGCTATAACATGAAAATGTGCTCCATTTATCCGCTTTGGCGGTAAAATCTTTCTTGTTTCCATTATTATCTTTACCTTATGTTTAAAGTATTATCTCCACTTTAAATTTATTACTTTCTTATGAGTCCTCATGAGCTTTCTGATGGTTTTCTCGTGCTGGTTGCCTGCCCTATTCTCGGGCTTCTACCTTGACTACCGTGTAGTCGTTAGGACGCTTGATACTTTCAAGTATTACGAGTAAATATTACCAGTCAGGAGCTGCAGTCCCCCCCCCCTTCTCAGGGGCCGATAATTGTAGCGAACTATCTGTTTTTGATTGTAGCGAACTATGTACTTTGTGTTAAGAGCTTTTTCCTTTATATGCAGATCGTTTGATTTTGGTTGACAAAACCTTGTAAGAAGCGTAAAGTTTTATCTAAAGCTTTCTCAGGGCTAGAAGCCAAAAAGTTAGGAAAACTTATCCTAATTTTATAGCATACTTCTGAGTCGCCCCCCCCCCCTCCCTACGCTCAGCAGAGGAATTTGCGGCTACGATACTGTTACCATTTTAATAAACATTATTACTCGTGTGAACAACTGTGCACATGCCCTTTTCTGAGGTGCAACTAAAACGCGATCGCTATACGACCAAAGAAAAGACCCATGAAATGTTTAATGAAATCTTAATGTTAGTGAATCCAGAAACCATTCATTAACAGATAATAGGTCCAAAACCGTATAAATTTACAAAATGAAAATATCGAAAATTAAAATTTTAATAGTATGAAAACTTTAAGCAAAAAAAAAAATACTATTAAATATAAACACATCATATTATTCTATGCAACTATTATAATTATTAATTATTATTATTATTATTATTATTATTATTATTATTATTATTTAAAATCCGTGATTCCCATTATCAACTGAATTTGAAAACCGCGTTTTTCATCAAATATCCCAAACCTCGAATTTTATCGAAATTCAATTTTTGACAATGATCTCTCGCATTCCAAGTGTGGAAGTTTAAACATTTTAAATTAACATTCAGTACAATGATCTCTGTGTTCAAATGAAACCCGTTGGAGCCAAGTAGGTGTCGTGAGAATAAGGCAGGGAATAGGAATAACAAGCAAATGAACAGTATTTGTTTATTTGTTACTTTGCAAGCACCGGGCTATGACAGCCCAATAACAGCTTACAGTAATAAAAATAATACAATGATATAGTATAAAAAATAAATACAGTATAAAAAGAATAAATATAGCATTATTAAATATAGACAAGGAAAGTAATTATAAGATAAATACAATAGTTCAAAGTCGTTTTTAACATAGTATATTATCAGTAATAAAAAAATAAACGTAGAAATATTAATCAGCAAATCTAGGTAAAGAATCATAAGGTAAGTGTTTTATTTTTAATAATAGTTTGTTTATATTGATTATAACTCATAAAATTTAGATCAATTTTATCAGACATGACGTTACAAAATTTAAACATTCTATAAAAAGGGAGATTGCTTATAATTTTTTTTTTGGGAAAAGGTAAATAAAATATATCATTGTTTCTAGAATTTAACATAGGTACACGTAGATTAACTGAATTTAGAAATTTTGAAGAATAAATTATATTGCGGTATAATTTAAAAAGGTAACAGAGATCAAATATAATTCGTCTGTTAATTAATCTCTCACATTTAAAAATATTTCGGAGATAAGTATTAGACACATTTCTTGAGGGAGTATTGTACACACGCTTCCCAAAAGAAGTCACCCATGGCGTCTAGACACGCATTTCACTGTTTGGGGAGACGGGAAATTCCAGCAGCGAAAAAAGATGGCTATCAAAATCAAGGTACCCTCTATGCTGTTTTCAGGAGTGATTATTTCTCCACGACGGCGTGTCGCAAAAGTTGTTGTGGATGCATACCAAGAAGAAATGGGAGATGAAAGAGATGCATTTCACTTGTGGCTTTCATCTCTTCGAACCTTTGAAGAAAGTCCTCAAGAGACAATGATTCAACATCGATGAAAAAGTGCAGAAGTAGTTCGAGCTTTTTTTCTGTTAACATTAAACGGGCGCATGTCTAATTGTGATATTTTAATGATTTCCATGTGGGAAAATTAGAAAATAAATATTAAAGGCACAAAGATGGAATGTACTGTTTTCCGCATTGTTTATTCCAGGCCATGCAGATCTCGGCTAGGTATTATTTGTAACCAAATTTAAATAAATAAATAAATAATAGAATAAAAGTCAGATATTATGTTTATTTTTATAAGTTAAGTTAAATACATATTGGTGTTCGAAGGGGGAGGGGATCCTGTATGGTCAAATACCGACAAGTAGGCCCCCCCTGAATACCACATATAAATCATAGAATGACAATTCAGTAACAACCCATTAACAAATTAAACTAAAAAACGAAATTAGTATAGGTTATCACTTAATGAATTCAGATATTGATAAGAGTCTTCAATTTTCCCATGTGATCTTATCTATATAGTCCTATTCCTCATTTTACCTTTCAGTGTTGAGGATGTTAATATTCTTTTAATCTGTAATGTATTCAGCCCAGCAGGGGACAGACCTACTGAGGCCTAGTTTGGTCTCCAGAGCTGTTAGCAAAGGGAAAAACACAAACATCAATACTCTTAGCGGGATTCGAACCCGCGAATTTCTGGTCCCGAGAACGACAAACCTGCGCCTTAATGCTCTCGGCCACCGAACCTTTCCAACATGGAAATCATTAAAATATCACAATTATATATAACTCTATTTTCTATTCTATAACTAAAATAAACGAGTGAAATTATGGAATATACAAAATGGATTTCTCTCAATTTCAACTGTTAAGCCACCTTCCCAAATTAACAAATTTTCTTATAACAGGTGTTTTATCATATCAACCAACTATCAATCTTGATTTATCCTTAAGAGAAAAAGTTAAAAATTTACTCTGGTTTTAAATTGGACATGTTCATCATCCTCTTTCAATTTAGCTTTAAAATTACGGTATATATTGGTGTCCCTAGCAGTAGAAAAAAAAAGTTGAAGTTAGACATTATTATCTACACTATATTAATTTCATAATTTGTTCTTATACCAGTTTTGTTCCTTTAAGTAGACCCCCAAAGCATCTACATACAGGGTGAATACAAAAGTCTGAACCCCCCTTTTATTTTTTGAACCGAAGCAGATATGTCAATTTTGATGAATCCAATGAATAGGAAGTTGTGGGTGGCCTATCCCATGGTGCACTTTTCATCATCCCAAATATGCAAATTAGGACACATTCAAAATTT
>JAHWFO010092776.1:3194341-3215984 GCA_023313115.1 Rhysida immarginata | reverse complement strand
AAATTTTGAATGTGTCCTAATTTGCATATTTGGGATGATGAAAAGTGCACCATGGGATAGGCCACCCACAACTTCCTATTCATTGGATTCATCAAAATTGACATATCTGCTTCGGTTCAAAAAATAAAAGAGGGGTTCAGACTTTTGTATTCACCCTGTATATTTGGACGCAGCTGCGAGAATAAAGGCGAATGGGGCGTTTGGGGGTCAGATGCGCGGTCAATTTCCAGGAATTTTAAAAATCAATTAACCTGCAACTAAATGTTTATTTTGCATATTTAACTTGCGCGAAGCAATTTGAGACGACAATTGTTTGCGATGCCAATTGTCAATACTGATAAACAATGGTAACTCCAGGTTCCAATGCTGCTGCGAAAATCTTTTGAAACGTTTTTAATGAATCCAGAGACTGACAACAATAGTTTGCTATAAAAGCAGATTCAGTAGATTATTATTCATTTAGCTTATGTTAATGTTAAGTGAAGATCTGCAAATTGTATTTTTAAATTATTAATAGTGTTAATTCTTTTTAGTGAGTGTGTGTTTATGTGTTTCAATTGGCATGTTTTAATATTCAACTTTTTTGAGATTTTAATATTTGTATAATTTATTTTTCCTATTTTATCTGCCGTTTTTAAATAATATAAAAAAATGAATAAGGTACTAATCTTAAAGCACCCCTTTTTTGCTTCACTACCTTTAATTCTAATTTGAATCCGTTATACTCCAAAGTTCATTGGGAAAACTTCCCCGAGATCACTATAACAACAAATGCGCAAAGCGTATCGAAAGATCAGCATTCATTTTAAACTTCCAGGGGGATCAGAGACACTGGAATAAATTGAATTCACGACTTCAATCTAAAGCCCCCCAGGAAATCCTCCTCATCAGTTCCGCAATTCTTCGCCAGCTGTTCAGTTCAGATTCTCGCATTCACGTTTCTTTAGGCAAATTCGAGTAAAGAAGTTTCGTGATCTATAAAGCTTCGAATTTTAACATTAGAAATGCGAACGCTGTGTAATGCGTTTACTAGGAAACAACCTTCGTGCAAAAGAAAAGTTTAATGCAATCTCACGCTTTGGATGTTTCCAAAAGTTAACTGACGAGTCGCTTCAATTCTCATTGGGTCTTTGATGGAATGAGCACATGCTCAAAGCTACCGCACGCTCCAGCTCAAACTAATAAATTCCTGTGAAAGCTTCAGGTAAAATGAAATGTGTAAGACACTTGCTCGAGAGTTAAACGGCGATGTTTCAATCTCTTTCAAAATTAAATCCCCCCACCAAAGTAACGACTTCTTGTTAAACCCAATAAAAGTCATATAATGAACGGTTCTAATTATCTCATTTTTTAATGAATAATTTTAAAACATACGTTAAATTACAAAATGAAATTAAAGCGTTTTTAATATTTATTTATTCTTAATACATAGGGAATAATCATTGATTCACGATAACAATATTAAAAACATGACTGAACAGGATTATCTCTGATTTTTTTTCCTTTATAGATTCTACGATGGCCAAAGAAAGACGAATTGGGCGTGTTTAGTTAAATTTCCGATTTCACCTGTTAGACATTGTTGCAAAGTAAAATTAAGAAAGTTTAACAGTAGCGATTGAAAATTTAATTAGGCACGGTCAGTGCATCTTCCGTTGGACAGAGTATGGATATTTAAGATTAGTAAAATGGCTTAGTGGAATTAGAATGATATCTAAAACTCACAATTTAATTATATCACTTGGGAAAATATTCGAAGTAAATGTAAAAGCAAAACATAAATATGGGATTAGATGTTTATATTCAACGTTGTGAATAGGAGAGCCCGATTTTTTTTTAATTTTCCTTCAAAACGTCGTTACTTAATAAGATGGTTTTCTAATTTGTAACATAGAATTTCGATGTCGTCGCTCTTCTCTTGGAGTCGTGAAGATGTTGGTTAGAAGACATCCTTAAATGGACTAACCATCACATTCAGGACTCCAAGAGAAAAACGACAACATCGAAGTTCTATATTACAAGTTTGAAAACAATTTTATCCAGTAAGAACTAAAGGTTGCATTCTGGTCTATATTGCTGACTTGATTATTAAATAAAAGAAAAGGTCCAGAAATAGCAATATTGGTAGCGTCTTTATTGTTCAACACGTTTCGAGATCATCTCATCATCAGCAACTATGAACGACTACAGAGTTACAATGGCTACAACATCCGGTATATTTGGGAGGGGTCCACCAATCAGAGAGAAGTAAACAACTCTGATTGGTAGACTTACAGTCAATAGGGTAAAAAATGTTTACAGAAAAAATATATATGAATACATGACTGGATACACAATCGTATTAAAAATTAAACATTAAAAAAGTAACATATGTATAAGAGCCAAATTGGATTAAAGAACAAGACTGGATAAAAGAGCAAAACTAGATATAAGAACCAAGCGGTTATAAGAGCAAAAAGGATCTAAGAGCCATAAGCGGATACAAGAGCCAAAAAAGCTAAGAGCTTTCGTCCAGGATGTTTGGTTATGTTCATTACCGGGTTTATTATCCTGTTGACTGCATCAACTATTGGGTTTTTAACAAAACTGAGTTGGCTGTTTAAGATCCCAATATTACTCATCGGCCTCGGTGGCTCAGAGGTTGCGTGATCGCCTGTGATGCCCGACTACGCGGGTTCAATCCCGGCCGAGGACGACGAGGATTTTTCAGAGGGAAATCCTGAGATCACGCACTTCCTTCCGTGTAGTCGTTTGCCGGCTGCAGGTTAAAGAACCCTTGCGAGGCAAAATTTGCGGCCCCTATAACGCCGTCCTGAAATGACCATAGCAGTTGAAAAGGACGTTAATACCAAACAAACCAAAGCAAACCAATACTACTTCTGTACAAGTCGATCTTCTGTATAAGTCGATTATTAGGACCATACTCCTCTATGGCATGCCTGCGTGGGCGACTATCTGTAGAAGCAGATGGAGTGAGCTACAGTCATTCCAGAATGTTACCCTGAGGACCATTGCCCAGCTTGACAGAAGGACTGTGAAAAACCAATCCATCCACTCGGATTTAGACATTGTCCACATCAGAAAATTTATACAGGATCTCCTTTTGATTATGGTGCAGAAGATGAAGATTCATGACAATGACCTAGTGACTGGAATACTGAAGAACTCAATGGATATGAAGTGGCATATGAAGTATCGAAAACCAAGGCACATTCTTGATATCAACTTTGAAGATATCAGCAACGTCTCTTTCCCGGACAACTGAAAGATGTGATAATCTTCTTTCTCCTTGTTTTTTTTATTTCGTTTGTATTTTGTTTCTGACAATCGTCAATCTTATTTTCTTTTTTGTATAATATGGAAGACCGCTTGGGTTGGTTAGGCTTCTTGACTACCTCAGTGTATTTCGTTTGGAATTTATTCTGGTTCGATGAGCTTTGTGAAAGTGCTGCTTTCGTCCGATCTGAAAAAATGTACACTTCACTGTTCGATTGTCGATTGTCCATTGTAACTCTGTAGTCGTTCATAGTTCCTGATGATGAGATGATCTCGAAACGCGTTGAACAATAAAGACGCTACCAATACTGCTATTCCTGAACCTTTTCTTTTATTTAATAACCAGTAAGAACTGTAACCAAGTTTGAAAGAAAACTCAAAAAAATTCGGTCTCTTTTATTCACAGCGATGAATATAAACTCACACCATGTACTTACATTTGGTTTTTACATTAAATTGTCATTTTAGATATTAAAGATTATTATTATTAACGGTAATCTATGGTAGAGCTCTAAAATTGAATTCCATAGCAGAGAGTTGAATGTAACAGTGTACTATTTTTAATTACAATCTCCTTATTTCTTTTGTTTAAAGTGAGCACTCCCTGCACATGCTATTGTAGCGACTTAGAAATCTTGCAACTTAGTAATGGCATTGTTTTACCCTTTTGTAAAGTTAGTTATTTTTTTACCACAGTCGTGTAAAGTTCGATGAAATAAACCTTTTCTGTGAACTTAAAAAAAAATTATTATTATTATTATTATTATTTTCCCTTTTGAATTTTCCTTTTTGAATTTTCCTTTTTTTCATCAAAATTTCTGATGTACGAGAATTATATGAATGTATGTATGAATTATATTTTCCTTTTTTTCATCTCGTATTATATGTATGAATCTTGTAAATTTTGTGGAAATTATTTTGAAGTGAATTGAACAAATTTAATTTTGAATTAGAAAAAATTATTATGTTAATATTAATAATCATTAATATTATTATTATTATTGTTATTATTATTATAGTTACTGTTTATATGTTTACCTTAATATTCATTAATTTACCGTTTATGTATATTAATTTCAAAGAATGAAAGATGCCCCTAGACAGGCCTCCAGGTCTTTTGGGCACCTTGAAATTTATAACTAATATTCTTTTTACAATAAACCGTTGTATTTATTGTGCTTTCATAATGTAAATAAATAAATGTAAATAAATGAATAAATTTTAACTGTAAAAAATATTATTATTATTATTATTATTATTATTATTATTTATTGCTACCAAAGGTAACTCGGTGCCACACAGGAATCCCCACCAAAGCACCGAGAACAAAGACAAAAAGACAAATCACAAAACAAAAACACATATGAAAACAGTATAATTATATAAAAGACCAATATAATTATATAATATTATAAAAAACAATCAAAATTACTTTTAGCTTCATGCAATTGACTAAAACAAGATAAAATTTTAAATAATAAATTAAAATTAAAGCAAGGAATATAAAACAATTCTTGGTATCTCAACCGCGTATTAAAGTTAAAGCTTAAGTACGCTAAGCAAAAAGGACTACCAATCTTTTCATTAATATTAGCAACAAATTTTAAAATCACCGCATGAAAGATGTCAACACTCTGACAGGTGTTCAATTCTTGCATGATCTGAAAAAAGGAATACATACCAATTCTAATAAAGCGATAAAAATAAAGTTTTGCGAATAGACTATACACTATTTTTTTAAGATCGAAAATACGTATTTCAAAGAAAGTTTCATATTAGAACTTACAGAAACTTGAAAAGTAAATTTGTTAGTATCATAAGGAAAAGACTATCGTATTCTTATATTTTTCTTGTACGTATCGTTGTTCTTATTATAAATTAGAATAAAGCAAATATTCATTATAATTTGAATACATTTTAATCTTATTGCAACGTCTGAACAATTTTCAGAAATATGATATATCAGATTCAAGCATTGGAAGTTATTAGAGAAAGTAAAATTACTGTATATAAGTTAGAAGTACATCGAGTTTTGAATGAAAAAGAGTTAGGAGGCTTTATGTAAATGTAGTCAAGCTTTTACGTAAATTTTCACCATTAAATGTTTTGAATATAATAAATGAGCAAAAGAAGACAAGAGAAAAAAAGAAAATGCCAACATCAGCATTTTTTCCTGTGGTAAAATATGAGATTCATGAACAACCCTATTTCCACTCTTGGCCTCGATGAATTCTTTTCTCACACGTGAAGTTCTTCTTTTGCATATTTATATCCTTATTAACATACATATGAAGCAGCATATTTTGTTCTCCTTTTAGATTGAAGAATTCTTTTGTTCTTAGTCCGAGCGCCTGTTTTTTGTTTAATATCTAACTTCCTCTTTCCCGTTACTATCTTCATAAATAATATCCAGGCAAAACAAAACTGTGGGGGCAAAATTAATTTTTTTTTCCCGTTTCAAGTTGATCGAAAGTTTTCTTCCTCCAGAAATGATCCTTCTTCTCTTTTAATGTTTGTAGAGTCAAATTAAGGTAAATGCATTAACTTCATTTGTGCCTGTTTTTGTTTGAAAAACTTTAATCTTAGATGAACAAAAAATCGCATGAGTTAGTTTAAAACAATATCGTAAAATATTCACTTGAGCTTAAATTTACTTTAGGATTGTTTTATATGAAATAAATGAGAAACAAGTATCAATGAGTCATATTTCAAACTTTAGGAAGGAGGAATGTTAAGTTATCCGACCTATCCTATGTACTGATACAACTCAAATATAATTTTAAAAATGCTTTTTAAAATTTAATCTCTTCCAGGAAAATATTTACATTTCTGAAATGCTTTACTTTTAAATTTTTTTCTAACAATTTGCCTTCGAGATGTTTAACAAAATGATAAATACGCCTGAAAAAAATTTACAAGAGCACCAATTCCCATTTCTATGAAACTACGATAATTAAAACATTTTTTTAAATATAAACAATAGAGAAAAATTGCACACTAAAATCTCGCTTTCTAAATTCCCAGCTACCAACTTTCACACAACTAATAAAAACGATGCCTATATGTAAAACCAAAGCCTGAAGATATGCAAAAAGAATACAAGATATAATGATCAAAGTTTTTGAACGAAAGTCTTCAAACAAAGAGTTGCCGTCTCCTCCCATAGCAATACAACGATTCCCAACAGAGTTGCATGTCTTGAACTAACCTCTGATAAGCCTCTTCTAGAACGGATGTAATTTGCCAGATCCTAGAATAGTTTTCCTGTCATGGACTCTTTGAGAGGGAGAGTTCAAGCAAGTGGGGTGAAGAAGCACTGTAATTCTTTTCAAGATTGCGTTGTCGTCAGATGGCGCTTGGGCCTGTATTCAATCTCGAGAAAAAAACAGTCCAGTTATTTTGAGAAAAAAATTGTAATTTCAAGACAATTTGTGTGCATAAGTTTTCTAATATTCATGGTATAATAATATTCCATGAGACCAAATTGAATCCTCTCTCTTTTCAAGGAACTGTTTGTTTTAAGTTCATTAGACGTTATTGACAAAGAGGAAAGCAATGTATTATCATGCCATCCCAGACAATTGTTTATGCAGCAGCATTTATGGCAATTTCTACGAGTTCTTCATCTAATTGTATAGAAGAAGTTTCATCATACACGTAATAAAGTGGATAAGTATTTGAGAAAGTTAGATTGGGTAATTTAGACTTCTGGTATGAACTCTGGAATAAACAACATTATCGGTTTGTACACATATAGCTCATCCACAGAAGATGATCGAAATGGCGACTCCATTAAAGGCAGAATGACGGAATATATCACTTGATATTTATCAAATTCTAGTCGTTTTCACCATTTTAATTTCATTAAAATTCGACGCTATTCAACTGTGCTTAAAGAGAAAACAAAACTTTAAAACTCAATTTCAAGAACCCACCAAGATAGGTGAGTACACATTTAACAAACAGTCAAGTGATTCTCTACCTATGTCTTTGTTAAGTGCTTCACATTCGACAATTCCATGCAAGAAAAAATGTCATAGGAAAGTGCTCACCTCTTTACCTCAGTAAAATAAACTTAGAATACTTTATGCAGACGCTAATTAGTGTAGGGATCCGTGTTGGGTGAGCTACAAGCTCTGCTTAGAGCTTCATAAGTGGAGGCTGCACCTGCCTTTTCCTTGAAGGTGCGGTGAAGCGACGCCTTTTTCCCCTCTCTCAGCATTTGAACGTTCACAATTGCCGTGAAGCCGCCCCTGGTTACTGCTGACTTAATTATGTAGATGTAGCATTTATGCCATTTTGCGACGCATATATTGACTTACCCTCGTACCACAGATATACAGAAGAGATACAGATTCAAAGATCTTTACTGTCTAATGTAATCACCAGAGATGAGCACAAATAATTGAAGCGATATGAAATCGTAGAATGCCGATGGCAGCGTCTGTTCTGTTGCTACTTTGAATGGAGCAACCTATTGGCTGAAGAATTCTGGACCAGTTCTGAAGCGAATGTTAGCGAAGTAATTTCTTCATCATGGAAATCAATTTCAAGTCAGTGGGGTTTATGACGATGGTAGAGTACTTTTCAGTTCTGTCCTGTTTCAATCTTATCCATCGAATAAACTTAGTAGCATGCGCCCGAGAATTGGCCTGCAAAATGATGTGGATTTTATAGAAAGTTTCCCTGCTTTTTTCTCAAAGCTTGTTGCATACTGTGTTGCAAATATCGTCGTGCTTTAGAACCTCTAGCACATTCAATTTTTATCCAGCTCCCCTGCTCCTATTTCAAAAACACCGTGACTGTACTCCATTATACCGCCAGCCGTCACAAGAGCTTGAAATGGGAAGAACTATCTCTTTGCTCCGAGGTAAGTTGAGCATGTAAATAACATTAATTATATGCGGTCTTATTTGGTTCCGTTGTGAGGCATCTCTACACCGTGATGCCCTTGTTAAATTTTAACCCTCGTATATATTTTCATTAGCTATAAAAATATGCAAAAATCTTTTTTTAAACATATTGACGCATAAATTTGGGAAAACTTAATAGATTAGCAACTCTTTACACTCTGTTTTGTGTAATTAAATTAAATTTATATATTAGCAGTTACATGAAATAATTTATGCATTATAATAATTTTCATTTGTTGAAACGAAATTCCATTTTCATAAGGATGCTAAGTAAAAGTTGAATTTTACTCGGCAGACATTTTATCTCTAGAAAGTATTATCTAATATTTATTCATTCTTTCAATTACTTTCCAAATTAATTCTAGTTCTTTTCATTAACTGGAGTGTAATTATATTATTGTTTAAATTCCAGACGTCAACCTCTTTGTCGTGTGTCCGCTGTCATTTGAATGGGTGCTGAGGGAGTCGCATTCTTAATTAATAGGGAACCATTGCCCCAAGTCAAAGAGAGGATACTCCTCTTGCACAGGAGGTGAATACTTAATGTCATTCCTTTATGAAGAAGCAAATAAGTTAGCAATTATGGTTCATGAAAGGCATTCTTTACCGAAAATTAAATTACTTGGAATTCTTAATGGAGCAAGGAAGATCCTTTCATTTTCAGAACGGCAAAAATACAAGTGAAATGCTGAATAACACTGAAGCCTATTTTATTAGGTGAACTTAAAAGAAATTTTGAAAGTTGTTTCATAATCAGTAAAAGAGAATTAATTAGAACTATTAAAAATTTAATTAAAAATTTTGGGAGATGGTGTTGTAAACTACGATCCTAAAATAATTATTTTTCTTTTTCATATCAATCGTGACTAAATCTATTATCGATTTTATATAATTTTTCTACTATAATTTTTATGGCACACGTTTATACTCTATCCTAGAAGTTAGAAACTCGACACTTAACTACGCCAAGATACGCGCCACTCGATAAATGATTAAAAAAAAGGAAATTTCTGACATTATCTGAATTTCGATTCTTATCTAAAATGAAAGGACGCAACAAAGAATCTCGAATGTGGTTATACTGGATAGAGAAAAAGGGGGTTGACGCTTTCTCCGGGAGGGGTTATGCTTCTTTTTTACGATTTCTGGAGATTTTTGTCTGCTCTTATTCCTTTATTCCTTAAACATACTGTATATTCAATGTTCTGTTTCTGGCGAGTACATTGTACTCAAAAGTTCCTACCCGATTTCAAAGTACTAAATAACTAAGCATCCGTTGACGGCAGCTAAACGATCGGCCACCCATTGGAAAGTTGGATGGAATCGTCAAGTTTATTGAGGTTGTTAGCAGATGTTTCCCTGGTTTCAGTCGTTTCGATATGGCGACCCAGCTGAAAGGCTTGTGTACTCGTCGTGCCCCAGATGACTGTTTAGTGTGTTCTGCGACAACGTTTGCTATTGAACTCTTGTATATATTACCAGGTGAAGTTTTGTAAGAAACATACCAGATGCATAAGCTACCGCTAAGAAAAAGCTCTTTTGCACCTACAAGGAATAGAGTGAACTACCAAATGGTTATCTTCGACCAAGATAAATCTTGAAACAATAATTTCTTCCCCTATTGAGCAGGTATTTCGAAACTTGAAGATATTTCGATAAGCCCGGGGAATCGGCAGGATGAGGCAATGCTTCCTAGCTAAAACCATGGATGAATGTCTCATTCATCCACGTCTCGTTTTTTAGAAACCGAGCTCAAATAGGGAACCAGGTTCGATGTCTCTTTCACGAGGGATATGTTTATGAAAATGAAGAACGGTTTATAAACAACTGATATTGCATTGCAAAAGATAAGCGTATATGAGACTTTATATTCTGTCCATATTTAAACGCTAGAAATTTAAATATAATTCTTTAAAGGTTTATCTAGATCGAATTAAATTAATTTGGATCTAGAAAGAAGAATGCTTCCAATGTAAAATGATACGAATATTTTCATTATTTTTTCATCACTGTAGTTTGTTAACGAGATTGGTCCAAGAAAGCTACTTTTAGCTAATACTAAAGATTACAAATTAATTTTTAACGAATTAAGCCTTTATTCAATGTACTTTCCTCATTCAAGATTTTAAAACAAATTCAGTAACTTCTTCCGCCTATAAATTTTTAATATGATCGGCAACCTTTTCAAGAGTTGACAATGAAGCAATCATCAGTAAAGCGTAAGTAAAATGTTTTCCTTCAGAAATTAATGGAAGTCTCTTTTGAAACTCCTGTGCAAATCAATTAAAAATAGAGGGAAGCCTTCTGAAAGGAAAGAGGAAGGATATAAAGAAAAGGAAAGTCGACTGACAAAAGCAGCCCATTCAACGACTATGATTAAAGTGCCTTCATCCTGTTTGTACCACAAATTAGGTTTTGCAAGGAACGAGATGTGATGTTTTTTTATAAACTCAAACTAACGAGTTAATTAATCTTTACAATGAAGATTAAGAATATGGGCAGGATACTTATGATAAATACTTATAAAACAGTTTTAAAAAATCTTTTTAATGAATGTGCACATTAATTCTCATTAATGCTTCAAAAAACTTTAGGCATTTCTCAGCTTAACGTTGCATAATATTCTATTAGAAGAGGTAAAGAATGTATAACTTTTTAACCTTCTAAATTATATTTCGTCTATGGATTACTTTTTTTGTAGGGTACGGCAGTACAGTTTTAATTTTTTTTATTAAATTTCTCTGGGGAACTTCTTAAATGAATTGTAGAGTAAATGAGTTTCTCTCTTTAAAAAATCACCAATTAGAAAATTTTGTTTTATAAAATATCTGTCATAGATGTAAGCATTGCTCATATTGAAGAAGACCGGATGATTTATGGAAGAAGACCAGAAAGGTTCATCTCCCAACTTCAGTGAGGACAAATACATAGCCAAAAGTAATTTTTAACTTTTTGGATAATTATTGTCTCCCATGAGAGCCAGTCATCCTAAGTAAAGATGAGAAGGGCGCTATCAAAAATGTCAGTGTTTTGTTCAGGAGGCCTAACAACCACTGTGTTTCTTTTCCTGCCACGGGTAAAGGGTAGTTTATTATCACGTTTATTACATGATAATGTCCTTCCACACAAGACTCTCTTCAACAGAAGGTATAACTGATAAATTTGAGTAAGTGCATATTGAAAATCATCCGTGCAATGCAATAATGTCTATTACATGCGTTACTCAGGAAAGGAGTAAAAATAGATAAAAAAAAATTATCTACCGTAATAATGTTTAGCAGAATAGTCTGCACGCACATTAACACATTAAGAACTTTCTGATGAAAAACTTAGCAAGTCATTGTCTATCTAAGATCATGAAATACATATATCCTAAATTTAGAGTTTTGTATAAACGCATCACTATTTTCTTGCTTTCTATTGAATGTAGCAGTGAGAATGGTGAATCTGTTTTCATTTAATTATGATTACAGGGATATTGGTAACTTTTTCATTACGAATGAAATGGATGCCAGGATGCATAAGGAATTGCACTCTCACCAACAATCTGATATAGCACATTTATACAAACGATAGTCGAAAGTTACCGGAATTCCCCTGCAGACGGAGAATGCGAGATATGATGGTGGGAAACTCTCTATGCTCGCAGTTACAGCAGGTCTAGGCAGGTTTCGGTGTGCATTGTCGTTCGTTGGACGTTCACATCCAGTGAAAAAGTGATGCTCATTGCATTCTTTGAGAGCAAAGGTTTCGTACAATATGAATTTTTGTACTACCTAGATAGACTGTTATCGGTCATTTTTTCCCCTGAAGTCTTGCAGAGGTTTCGTGATGCAGTTCGGAGGAAGCAGCGCGACAACTGGCAGCAAGAATGGTTTCTGTATTACGATAAGTTGTGAAGCAATTTCTCACCGAAACAAAATTCCTGCCATCACACAAATAATTATCATCACTCGCGTTGAGTGACTTTTGGGTGTGAATCCTACTTTGAAAAAAAAGTTTCATGGGAAAGCGTTCTAAAACACGGCAGATACTTCCACCAATGCCTGGATCATTAGAACATCTGTGTATTCGTAAGGTTCCTATTTTGAAGCGTTGCCATATGTACTGCCATTACAGTGGTATACAGGGTGACCCAAAATTCAGTAGGCTTTTTAAAACCTTATAATTATTAAAGTATTTACTTTAAAACGATGCGGTTTCCACAGAAATGCTCAGAAACATGGGGGATTTTTGTTTATAATGAAAAATATTTTTTATATTAGTTACATTTTTGACCAAAAGGTGGCGCTGGAGTTATAAAACTAAAAGAAAGTAGAGAAGAAAACTTTAAAAAGATTCCTTAGATTATAACTTGTTTTCCGATAGATTGCACAGATAAACCGGAAGATGTCCGGATGTACGACTCTATTTATCGTCTATTTCTTTTGCATGAGTTTTTAACTCGGGGGGAAAAATCGATTCTTGAATGTTGTCAAAGTCTTCTCCATCGATAAGTCCAGAAGAAGTAATGTAACGAAGAGCTTTGAGGCTCATGGAAGCAAGAAGAGAGTAACTATGAACTCCATATTAAGTCAAGCACGTGATTGACACGAGCACAAGAGAAGGCTAACAAGCGAAGGAAAAGACAAATTGATCGCTAGTAAATTTTAGCAGAGTGCTGAGTAAATTAAAGTTAGAACTCAAGCAATTCTTATTCTACTAGCGGAAGAGACATTTCAGCGTCGATTATACTCCAAGGTAAAAAGCAGGTGCTAAGGCAGACATAATTTACACGGGCATCATCACGACTGTTGAAAGAAAGATGAGACTAAATTGACAAATCGATTGAGACGTATGGCTTGCGGGTTTTTCTCTCTCTTTAATGACAAAAAAGTTTTTTCGTGCTACCTGGAAAATGAGATTTTCCCCCCGTTTTTTTATTCAATTAATCCTAGGCAAAGACTTTCTCGCACTTTCAATATCATTATGGCAATGAAGCTAGTCGCCGTATAAGTGTGTTATTCCCTTATTTTCCATTTTAATTTTGGGATTAGGTTCTTCTAATTTTTTCTTAACATCAGAACTTTAACATCTCGAGCTTTTTTCTCTCTAATTACAAATTTTTGATAAATTTTTAATACGTTTTTATATTCAAAAGCTGATATTTATGAAAGTTAATGAAACATGAATTAAAAATATTTAACGAAAATAAAAGTACCTTAAGAGAGAGGCAGCCTCTCTTTGTTGGATCCAATCTCGATGCTTTTCAATACGGATTTTGAAACTTTGTGATGACCACCAATAATGAAAACTATTTGTACAAAAACGGATCCGCGAATACAGAAAACGAGTCTAATGAGAATTGACTATATTAACTATGAAATTACTTCAGTTTAACACCTCAAATACACTATTTAGCCAAAATTATTGGGAGCAAAAAGTGCGTTCCTATGATACTGCATACCCACGATTCATCACCAATGACAAAATGTCATCGAGGATCTTATCACCGTATTTGTGAAAGCACTTCAGAAATCCCAAGGCAGCCTCTGTGCATGCTTCCTTGTGAGAATTTGCCAAAATTTTTGGCACCAATCATTCTTTGTAATGAAGAGCTACAATCTGCGACAGAGCCTTCCCAGTAAGCTTCTAATAGTTTAGTGAGTGCTTATTAGTGAGACTCTTTTGTTGTGGCTGAAAATAAAGAGTTGGAAAGATGACTTCAAAAGACAGAAGCTGGTGATTGGTTCGTTTTTTAACATATAAGTCATTTTGACCCTTACCTATGAATCATATCCTGGGTAATTGTATGATCTTTACACATTCATGGGACCAACACAAACATCCATGCCCACGACGGGACTCGAACCCGCAATCCGGTGGATTCGAGAACTGAAAGCCTAAATTCCAACGTTCCCCGTCACTAGGTCGACAGAAGTGGATGATAAGAAGACCGCTTTTGAGAGAAAGTGAGTGATAACCTTGACAAAATACAATTTCCAACAGGAGAAAAATTCCAGCTAAAATTTATTTGACTAGGATTCCATCAGGAAGATTAAATTCTATAATACGCTCTGTTATCTTACTTCAAACAACGTAGTTTCTTATAGAATTCCTTTCTTCAAAGGGGATTCCCTTATTATATTTTAAACTGATTCTAACTTAGATAACAGTTTTAGATTCTAATAAGAATAAAGATTCGTCGGTACATTCTTCAATAACATTCATAAGGACTTCTTTAAGAATGACTACGACTGTTTAATTCTGACTATTGCAGATTCAATAAGGAAAATTATTCAAAAATTTTTAAGTTTTTTAGGTTTAAAAATCGTATCATCACCACACATTCTACACGTCGTCCAGACTTACTTTGCGAGAAATGTGATGGCCGTTTCAATTGTTGGACTTTGCTACATTAAAAATTAAACAATACATAACAATTCGTATGGCCATCAATTCTCAAGTAGAATAAGGCTGGATGAATAATAGGAAGATGAATTTTATAAATGAAGACAGAGTATTATAGAAAGTCTTTCTAATTGTATTTTACACTTTCTGCACACACAAATGATCTTTCAACTGCGTAAAATAAAAAACAAGCATTCGCGGGCCTGTCCGGGATTTGAACCCGGGACCTCTCGCACCCTAAGCGAGAATCATACCCCTAGACCAACAGGCCAGACAAAAATAAAATTCTTTAATTTCATTATTGTTTGATAACTTTACACTCTATCAAAACTACCGAACGTGACTAGCAACTGCTAGAATTGCCTTTACAGCCATAAGTGCTACCAGTGTTTTTAGTTTCTGGATATGCCTTAAATACTGCCATCTAAAACCATATGGCATATTTTTCAAATGTGATTATGTATCACATTAGTTCATTAACTAATTGTCGATTATATTCTTCCATCGTCGACTTGTTTATTGGTATAAGTGAGCGAATTAAGATGAATGCAACTGTAGATATTTCCATCACTACTGTGGTTTGCATTGCAACCTTTTAGCAGAAAACAACAGTACAACTGAAATCCATAGATACAGAATGTACTATTCAATCGTTGCAACAATTAGGCTGATAAATATTTGATCGAGTTAGCCCCATTGTCACGTTAAGCGGCTACTATAAGAAGACACCACATTAGTCTTAAAGATGCGACAAGAAATAAAAAGAGCGATAAGAGATAGAGAACTTGATAAGAGATAAGGGTTGTGGCTTTCATCTCTCATCAAAACACTCCTCCTCATTTTCTACCCTCTCATCTCTCCCATTCGTCTTCTTTCCTCCTATCGTTCCTATCTGGCTGCCTGTCCCTCCCCATCCCTCTCTATTATGAATTCGCTGCAGTTATTCCTAATAGGCAATTTGCAGGAACTTCTGAACTTTTTCATTATTTACGATGTTCTTGTTGGTCTAATTTTCCAAAGCACTCTTATTCGACGTTGAGGGTCTTTAAAAATGGATTTCGTGTGTTTTGTGAATTTTTTCAGAGTTTTCGTTGTTTTGCTTTGCACTCGATTGCATATGCAATTCAGTCAAAAATCATTATACATATAGCACTTTTGCAAACCGCGAAAAACAGTTCCATGTTTCCCAAGTTTTTAATGATGCTAGAGATTCATAGCAGTACGATATGCAGAAATATGGCAAATAAACTAACTCTTGATATGGGATCAACGTGACTTTATTTGGGGAAGATATAGAGAATTTAAGATTGCAGGAATTATCAGTGCAGAGAGAGGTTTTCTCTATTTAATTATCAATATTCGAAGTTATGGCATGAAAAAATTTTTCCTAATTCCCATTTTCCATTTACGGCTTTGGATATCAACGATATAACAGTGCAGGGAAAAACAACACGAAAGGCCAGTAAGCTGAATCCATTTCCAAACTTGCCCAAAAAGTAACCCAGCAATCTTGAAGTAGTGCCCCGATCTAGAAAAGAACCTGATGAACCCTAATAAGTGCACAGATAATATTAAGATGACGAGAAAGTAGATTGCAGATTAATGGGAAGAGGAGCTAGAAGATCTTGTGCTATTTTGATATTCTGCCTCTATTTGAATGCGCACGAATGCTTATTTTTGTCTCGAGCATAATAAAAGATAATTGTGATGTGAAAGACTGCAAACGACCTAATTTCGATACGCCCAAAAACTTAATGAACTAATCAATCAACGGGTTCACATTCGGTTTAAGTCTTAATTTTCAATCTAATTATTGATACAGTGCATGCGCAGAGCCGCGGGTATAAGCAAATGATTAGATCTCCACTTTATTTTGTGCATTATTGTTTGATAAATTTAAATTAAAATTTGACAAGCTTAGGAAACTTATTAACTTAGATAAAACAATTAAATTGCACTGATTTGTGAGTTTTAATTGAAAAAACAGTCCATTACAAATAAAACCGTTGCACAATAAAGATAAAAACAGCGTTTGATGAACTTAAATCATGGCAGAGTTACAGAGCATGAATAATTATATTCAATGCTACTCATGATATTTAACTTCTTAATAAGAGTAACATTATAAGCATATTGCAACATTGTAAGCATATTCGTTCACCGATAAGATTTCATATACAGGGTGAATACAAAAGTCTGAACCCCCCTTTTATTTTTTGAACCGAAGCAGGTATGTCAATTTTGATGAATCCAATGAATAGGAAGTTGTGGGTGGTCTATCCCATGGTGCACTTTTCATCATCCCAAATATGCAAATTAGGACACATTCAAAATTTATCTCAAAAACTGTAAGGGATAGAGAAAAAAACCCAATTGCAAACTTGTTCAGCATAAAAAAACAAAACAAAAAAAAATCATCCAAATCGGACCAACCAATCACCCACAATCACGTGGTGAACTGTTTGTAGCTTACAAACAGTCACACTGCACAAACAAGTTACTTCAAACAGTTTAAAAAAAAAGTTAATCAACAAAATGCTCGATGTGACGACCGTGGGCACCATAACACAATTGGGCACGGAGCCTAACTGACGCCAAAATATCGGCAAGCATGGCTGGTGTCACTCCTCGGCACGCTTCCTGGATTCGTTGAACCAGATCTTCCAGTGAGGCGGGCTGCGTAGCATAAACCTTGTCCTTCAGATATCCCCCTTGGTCGTCCTCGTTCTGCATTAACATTCCCTGTAGCCTCGAATCTTTGAATAATGTGACGCATTGTTTGACGAGATGGATGGCGTTCGTTAGGGTATCTGTCTCGATACAACCTAACTGCAGCATGTAGGTTTCTCCTTGCCTCTCCGAAGCAGAAGATCATGTTGACCATTTCCGGAACAGTGTAGCTTGCCATCCTGGAATTGTTCTGTCTTCTGTGTGCTGAAACATGCCTTTTATTTGCTTTTCCGCATGAAAATGAATGTGAGTATGGAAACTTATGTTAAATTTTGATTTGCATGCTTTACATGTGGAAATATCAACATTCAGTTTTCCTTGTGCAGTGTGACTGTTTGTAAGCTACAAACAGTTCACCACGTGATTGTGGGTGATTGGTTGGTCCGATTTGGATGATTTTATTTTGTTTTGTTTGTTTTTTTTATGCTGAATAAGTTTGCAATTGGTTTTTTTCTCTATCTCTTACGATTTTTGAGGTAAATTTTGAATGTGTCCTATTTGTATATTTGGAATGATGAAAAGTGCACCATGGGATAGGCCACCCACAACTTTCTATTCATTGGATTCATCAAAATTGACATATCTGCTTCGGTTCAAAAAATAAAAGGGGGATTCAGACTTTTGTATTCACCCTGTATAAAGGTATTCCAAAATAGTCTATGATTTAAAAATAATCTGTAATATTCATATCTATCATACCTCTTTCGGTATAAATTGCTCTGAATGATTTAAGAACAAACGCTTACTTTCCTTTTCAGAAGAATAGCTTCTCGAAATAAATATGTTTAGAATCTTTTTCCTTTATTGTCCTCAGCTTTTCCCCTACCTCTTTGGGGCTGTAATGTTGCGAATGGAAGCAGGTGCTTCGCCGTGACGTTGTTTATGTCCTCGGTTTCCTCCTCACCTAAGATGTGGGCGTTTTTTGAAAGGCGCGGCACCTGCTTCACTCCCTCAAAGTCATCGCTCTCTTTAGCTAAATGGAGAGAAGAAAAACCTCCCGCGAAAGTAATATCCGCCTAGATCCATTCAGCTAAGCAAAATATTCCCTTGTTGACTCTCTTATTTATACAACTGTGGATTAGGGGTTGTGAGAGATTTCAGGCAAACCAACTTGAGGTAAAATGCAACTTGGGGAGAATGTAGAGTAACTGAAGAGAGAAGAAAATGAGGAGATGCAGACTCGTTTGTAACATCCCGCATTCTTAATTGGTTTCAATTATTTATATCTTATTTATAAGTAAATTATTTATTTTTTATTCATATTAGTCAAAGGAAAAATTATAATTTGGTTCAAAGACAAGATCTAATAGTAACTGAGATATTATTTTTAATTCTGCAGGCTGAAGACTTTTAGAATGAATTTAAAGAACGCTGCTGCTTATTATTTAATGTTATTTAATGAGTTGCTAAAGTATCAGACGTTGGCGTTCTGATGTATAATTTATTAAAATAATTTTTAAATTAATCAAAAAGTTTTTTTAATATTTTGCCAATTTCCAATATTCACGATTCAGAATAATCAAGTTTAAACGAAGGAAGATGAAAGCTATTCTTCATTAATTTTTTTACAGACGGATTCTCACATGAAAAAAGGAGATTTTTTTTTGTTTTAAAAATGCCGCCTTTATCGATTTTATGGGTAGACCAGATAAAAATGTTTTTCACGCTGGGTGAATGTCACTCAGAATGACGGGTGGCGCAAGCTGTTGAAATTGATGGGCTCGTGTCAACAAAGCAGAAGGACGTGATCATTCAAGAATACCATAATCTTCGAAATATCAGTGAAGAAATTCGAAGATTTGCATAAATCAACAAGTTTAGGAATGTCCATATCATATATGAAAATGCCTGTTCGAAATAGTTATTCCTTTATTCATCTCAGCTTTTCTCGGCCTATTTTAACATCGAAATGAGGAATTCTAGTTTGCTTTTTCAATTCAAACAGGTAATAAAACTAATGAAAAAGAAAATTCTTTTTTTGACAATGTAATTAAAGTAAAAGATATTAGAAATTAGTCTAATGTTAATTCAAAACAACAAAAAAAAACGGTATATACAATTAGTTAAGTTTAACCTGCATTACCTTTCGGTAATAATCCAGTGGATTCAGTTTCAACAAAATCAACACGAGAAAAACAAAATTAAACCAATCGTAGATCCTATTATTTCGACAGTTCTATTTCTTGCCAAGTTTCCGTATTCTATCCTTTCTAAATTTTTATATTAGCTAGATCATCTTCAAGATAAAAAGCTAATGTCTTAAAATGTTGATGAATGCAATAATGAAAGAGTGCATACTAAACAATAAATTAATTCCCTTAGGGAGGGTATAAGAATATAGTAGAACCTTGAGCTCGACGAAATTAGTGCCCTTAAAATGTGGGTTAAATTACGAGGATAAAATTGGGATTAAAAAACTGGGAGATAAAAAAAAAAAAAAAAAAGAGATAAAAATATCTCCTTACTTTACATCTTTATCTATTTATTACATATTTTATCTTCATTTTTTAAAACTCATTTTTAATCAAAAAATTGATTTTTCTCGAACGTAATATTTAGAAAATGGAAAAAAACACTTATTTCGTTTCTCATCAGTTCGATCGATCGAATATCGAATACCGCCTGCCATATGCTGTCATTTGAAAACACTAATAGGGAGTGCAGGTGCTACGTCACAGCTGACGTCATTTGCGCGATGAACGGGCCGAGAGCCTAGGAAATGGGATCGCTGGTTCCAAACATTGGAACCACGCAATATACGTACTAGTAACGTTGAAACGGGCGGTCAGTAAAAATGACATCTCTTAAATTATTATGTTAATTTGTGTAATTTATATTATTATTAAGACATTTAATACCATTATATAATTTATACATTAATATTAGAACGCTTTTTAATCACTTTTAATCACTTAGCAAAAGAATACCATCGTTCGCTGATCTTTCTTTCTTTGGGAAAACGATAGATCTCTAAATCGCTGTTTTGGCTTCTTCTTGAGCAGTGAGGAACTAAATAATTTTACATCTTAAATGTGTTATAAACATTGGGCTTATACAAAGCGATTTTATTCCATCCCTACGTTGGAACCATGTTAAATCCCGAAGCGAGAAGACTTGTTTGGAACCAAATCGAGTCACGTGACTGAAGAATTCCAAGGACTGACGTCACACTTGCATTCCCTATAGCTTTAGTTTCTAAAGACCACGTGACCGCTACCCCGACAACACCGTCCCCACTTGGAAACTTATAGTGTTGTCGAGTTCTCACATTGTAAGAGTGGAAGAGTTCACTTTATCGCGCTCAATAGGTAGGGATAGGTAGGGAAATTTTTTTTAAATGCTCTAATTTTCTTAAATCCTGGCATTTTAATAATAATAGACTGCAACGAGCGGTTGCGAGCAAGCTTGAGTGAAAAAAGTAGCTCACAGATCGCGCATGAGGATTGATATAAAGTACACAGGGTGATTATAATTAAAGTTACGATTTCAAAAATCGATAATTTGAAAACTACTCGTCAGAATGACCTGATATTTTAGCAGAACAATCGTGAAGCAATGGAATTTTGTATGGCGAAGGATAAAAAATAGTTCCAAAATCTGCCGATAGATGGCGCTGGCAGGGTTCACATTGCCTGGAGATATGCAAATTACTAATACGTGACATGCGCACCGCAGACATAGCTGCCATAAAAATGCAGAGCACCAGCTCTTTGCTTGAATGCTTCATCATGACTCTAACTCTGATCGCGCTCTGCTCTTGAAGCTTTTTTATAAGAACGGTGAGTGTGCACTAACAGCTATTAGGAAGTTTCGGACATTAAAATCTATAAAATCGGGTCCAATAACCACAAATTATCTGCGAAAAATGGTTGCTAAATTCGAAGAGACCGGTTCATTTGACGTGAAAGGGGGTAGAGGAAGGAAACCAGTTTCGGCTGCTATAGTGGAAGATGTGGCTACAGCATTACAAGAACAGTGATGCTGGAATCAGCAGTGCACGGGGTATTGGCCGAATGCTGGATATGCCGAGCAGCATGATGCGTAAAGTCCTATGGAAAATCTTGCGCTGTTACCCGTACAAGATAACTCATGTGCAGCAGTTGCTACCTGCTGACCTGGAAGTACGTGAATCTTTTGCACTACGATTTCTTGCTCGGATGGAAGTTGATAACGAATGGCCATGGAACATTCTGTGGTCTGACGAAGCCCACTTCCATTTGCCAGGTTCTGTAAATATGCAAAATTGCAGGATATGAGCGACCGAGAATCCGTTCCAGCTACAGCCATTACCTCTTCACTCTGAAAAGGTCACTGTGTGGTGCGTAATAACGGCA